>SJXQ01003056.1:182036-400171 GCA_006408695.1 Aepyceros melampus | reverse complement strand
GAGAAGAATGTGCGGGTAGGCTTCAGCCCGAAAGAACGAGCAAGCAGTGTGATCTTTACCCCCATCCTCCTGGTCATATCAGTCACTCTTCCCCAAAGGGCACAGCTGGGAGCAGCTTTCTCTCTTGCTTCCCAGAGAGAACAAAGTGTGGGTAGAAGTTACTACTTTGGAGGTCAACGATGGGGCATGAGAAGAAGGAGAGACTAGTCCCTTGGTTGGTTGTCATGTGACTCAGTCTTACCCCCTCAATAGAACATTCTGGGACAGTTGGGTCCTGAAAGTTCCATTTTTAAATGAGCCCAAGTTTTAATCAGGACAGAGCCAGGTGACATTTACTCATTATTGTTCATGGGTGTGTGAGTAGGTAAAAGCATTTGTTGGAGCATTTGCAATGAAACTCTGAGATGGATCTTGAAAAGGAGCCAAGGAGTCCCACTTGAGAGCCCCACGAGACTTCTTTGAGGGAAGAAAGTCACATATTTCTTTTCATTGGAAGCTGCCTCTTCCTTTTGAAGCCATCAAGGGAGAAAAGCCTGGAGTATGGATGGGGGGCTAGAAGGGGAGCCTGGTATATGTATGCACTGGCAAGGTTGAGAGTTGAACAAGTTTGAAAATTAGGTTCACCTTTCTTATCCTCAATCTGATCTTCAGTCTGCTACTTATAATTCCCTCATCTTCCAGGTGACCTTTCCAGCCTTCCAAACTTGTCCAAACAAGCACTCCTTCATTCCTTCAAGTGCAGCTCACAGGTAGACTGTAGGAGAAAAATAAATAAATTAAAATAATTAAAAATGAAGTGTGAATCTTCGCCCTCCTTAGCCACCTTGGATGCATTTGGATTTTTAAAGGAAAATGCTGGTTTATAGTTATAGATATCTCAGTGGTCTAAGTTTCAGGCAGAATCCTGAAGCTGTTTGCCTGGGAATTGGGGATGGAATTGTTCCCAGTGCTGAGTAGACAATACAGCCTTCTGTGAACACATGGGATGAGTAAGGACCAGGCACAGATTCAGCAGAGGTCAAAAAGATGAAGACAAAGAAATGACCATTGGTTGGTGTCAGATGAGATCACTGGTAACTTAAAAGAGCTGGGGAACAGCAGTAGCAGTGATGATGAAAGATACTACAGATGGCATGATTTCAGTTCAACCAGCGAGAGTTGGGGTACCAGTTATCTGCTAAGCCCTGGGTTAGATACAAACAAAACAGGAAAAGGATACACTCACTTGGAAGAACAGGATAATGCTTGATAAAAGTAGTAGAATGAGCATTCTTTTTTTTTTTTTTGGCCCACCATACAACATGTGGGGGTCTTAGTTCACCAACCAGGAATGAACCCACACCCCCTACAGTGGAAGCTTGGAATTTTAACCACTGGACCCCCACAGAAGTCCCTAGAATGAGCATTTTAATTCTCTAGACTGGTAAATATACTTTGCTTTTTTCTAAGCAAACCCCTAGTCTTAAACAAAGGAAATGCCAATTTCTCCCTTTCCAACTGCAGGATTCATGTTCTGTGGGGATGGTAAGGTCTGCCCTGGCTCAGTCTCCTTATCCACCCAATATGTGTTCTGTCCCTCCCCACAGTAGTCCCTCTGCACAGCCAAACAGGCACCTGATTGATGCCTCACATCCTTCACACTCTCTCCTTGCCTCTGCCCTGGCCATTCCCCCGATTACCCCAAGGTATTCATGCCCCTTCCGAATCCTGCATATCCTTCCAGGCTGGCTCAGGTTTCCACACACTTCCTTCTCTGAGCAGGCTTCCCTTTGTACCAGGACCACTCCTTTCTCTGAACTCCAGGTATTGTATTAATAATCATAGCAGCAATGATCACAACAATAATAATAAAGCTCTATGTTAAAATAGTAGGGGCTTCCCTGAATGGCTCAATGGGAAAGAATCTGCCTGCCAGTCTGGGAGATGCAGGTTCAATCTCTGGTCCCGGAAGATCCCCTGGAGAAGGAAATGAATACCCATTCCAGTATTCTAGCCTGGAAAATCCCATGGACAGACGAGCCTGACGGGCTATAGTCCACAGGGTGCCAAAGAGTCGGACATGACTTAGCGACTAAACAACTACATTAGAATAATGCTAAGAATTTTTCAGAGTGCTGACACATACTGTGTTATATTTGTGCCCCCACCCCCCCCCGCCGGATCACTCAAAAGATAGGGATTGATATTACCCCTACCTAAAAACAAAACAAAAATCAACAAGTAAACTGAAGTCCAGAAAAAGTAAATGCTTCTTCCCAAACCACATATTCCAGGACGCTTTGTAGTATCTGCCATTTTGGTTTCTCTGATTTAATTTATGATTTCTGATTAAAGGTTACCTCTGTTTTCACATTCTTTCCTGTTGCTAGTCTTGCCTCTCTAATAAGATAATGCTTTTCTTCAGGGCAGGAAAAATCTTATACATTTTTGTATTGTCTCAACATATCATACTGAGAATCATATTGAGTGCACAATTCTGGCTTAGAAAATGCTGCATTGATGATGTGAAGGGTCATGTGTTTATATCTCACACATTGTGTGATGACATTGGAATTCACTGGAAGGTACTGTGGCCCTGTGATTCCATTTGACCCTACTTTGGGTTTTGGAGGTCACAGGGCACATATAGACCACATATAGGAGGAGCTCTCTGAGACAGTAGTTACTGTGAGCAATCTAAAAGGCCTTCAGTATTGGTATAAAGCTAGGAGGGATTGAACCATCATTGTTTAATGTGTCACCTCCAGAGCTCCTACATTATTGAGTGTACTTGGAAACCTGCATCCTGCCCTCATCTGATTTGAAATTCTTTGCCTTCTTCTCTCCTATCAATAGTAGTATCTGGATGAAAACTCTAATTTGAAAAGATACATACACCCCAGTGTTCATTGCAGCACTATTTACAAAAACCAAGACATGGAAGCTACATAAGTGTCTATTGACAGAGGAATGGGTAAAGAAGATGTGTACCTATATACAGGGGAATATTACTGAGCTACGAAAAATAGTGAAATAATACCACTTGCAGCAGCATGGATGGACTAGAGATCGGCTAAGCAACCTAGAGGTATATTCAAAAGCAGAGACATTACTTTGCTGACTAAGGTCCGTCTAGTCAAGGCTATGGTTTTTCCTGTGGTCATGTATGGATGTGAGAGTTGGACTGTGAAGAAGGCTGAGCGCCGAAGAATTGATGCTTTTGAACTGTGGTGTTGGAGAAGACTCTTGAGAGTCCCTTGGACTGCAAGGAGATCCAACTAGTCCATTTTGAAGGAGATCAACCCTGGGATTTCTTTGGAAGGAATGATGCTAAAACTGAAGCTCCAGTACTTTGGCCACCTCATGCGAAGAGTTGACTCATTGGAAAAGACTCTGATGCTGGGGGGGATTGGGGGCAGGAGGAGAAGGGGACGACCGAGGATGAGATGGCTGGATGGCATCACAGACTCAATGGATATGAGTCTGAGTGAACTCTGGGAGTTGGTGATGGACAGGGAGGCCTGGCATGCTGCGATTCATGGGGTCGCAAAGAGTCAGACACAACTGAGCGACTGAATGGAATGGAAGCAAAGTAAGTCAGACAAAGAAAGATGGATATATGATATAACTTAAATGTGGAATCTAAATGAATGATACAAATGAACTTATTTGCAAAACAGAAATAGACTCATGGACATAGAAAACAAACTTATGGTTACCAAAGGGGAAAGTAGGGGTGTGGGGAGGGATAAATTAGGAATTTGGGCTTAAACAAACACATACCACTATATAAAAAATAGATGAATAACATGGAGCTACTTACTGAACATCACAGGGGTTATAAAATATAGTCAATATTTTGTAATCACCTATATGAAAAAAAATCTTAAAAAGAATACATATATATATATGTATTTGAGGAGAAGAGGGCTACAGAGTATGAGATGGTTGGATGGCATCATCGACTCAATGGACATGAGTTTGAGCAAACTTTGGGAGACAGTGAATGACAGGGAAGCCTGACATGCTTCAGTCAACGGGATCACAGAGAGTAGGACATGACTGAGTGACTGAACAACAACAGCTGAATATCTTGTAATAACCTATAGTGGGAAATAATCTTAAGAATATTATTTTATATTTTATATCTATATAATTAATATGTATACATATCTGAATCACTTTGTTGTACACCTGAAACTAACCCAGCACTGTAAATCAACTATACTTCAATAAAAAAAGAGTAGTATCTGACCTGTATGAGGTTCAGTGAAATCCCTGATTCCATGCTGACAGTGATTATGCTGGCAAAGAGAACAAGTGAAGAAATTGAGCGACTATGCTGATGGCTTAGGTTTTTTTAGAGGCAAACGTGGAGGCATGAGTTGGCTCTCTCTCTCTCTCCCCCAGGGCTTTGAGGAGGAAGGATGGCTTATGGGTTACTGCTCTGGCTTGGTGGTTGACCCCTGAGGGAGAAGAAAGAGAGGAGACCTGCATAAGTTCCAAACCAGATTCCTGGAAGGTGAAGCTACTGAAAATGGTTGCAGTTGACATGGTCAGGGAAATTTGGGTTTCACTTCAGGGATGGGCCAACCCCGTATCCCAGGAGTGATGAAGCCGCTGGTTGATGTATCTACAGGCATGTTGCCATACAGCTTTATGTCTTACACTTAGGGTGTGCAATCTCAAAATATAATGATATTGGAAGATTTGCTTAAATTTACATCTGAAAATATAGTGGAACATTGCAGTTTCAAATACTTGGAGCAAATCCTACCAACTATTGATTACCATATAAAATGTTAATTTAAAACAGCATTCACATTCAAGTATGGAAGCAAGCCAGTAAGATTTTTGAGGCAAAAAATATCAATGCCTTTTGGTTTCTGATGCATTCTCATGGATAACTTTTAATAAGCATGTGACACCTATTTCATCTCAAAATAATGAAATCAAATGTTCCAGAGAAATTTGACCTTCTCCTGAGGGAAATTGATCAAACTATGAAAATATAACAAACAAAGATAAAAGCAAAGAAAATGAAAAGAATATTTATTATGAGTATTATTTCCTTTTCCAGAATTTTGACCCTCTGATTTAGCAGACTAAGAAGTCATAGAATAGGCTATAAAATGAAAACAAATATTAGTTTTTAAATCTGAGTAAAAAATATTTTTTATACTGTTAAAGTATAAAATCTTACTAGTGAGCCAAGAGTGGCAACAGGAAATAATTTGAAAATAGTGCAAGATAACATTTAATCAGAGACTAAATTTAGAGAGACCAAAATAATAGATATAATGCTGCTACAAATTGGAGCAAATATTCAAATAGCAAATACTCATGTAGTGTTAATTGTATGCCAGGCACTGTTATAAGTCATTTAAATATATTAATGAATTCAACTCTCATAACAACCCAGCAAGATAGACTTTATTATACTCATTTTATAGATGAGGAAACTGTGGCATAGATCAGTTAAGTAATTTCCCCAAGGTCACACAGACAGTCAGTGACAACGTTGAGGATATGACCCCAGGCAATCTAGTCCCAAAGTTTGTGATATTAACCACATGGCTTCTCATACTTCTTCTACTATTAGTATTAATAATAATTTAAAATTGTTATTTCCTATGCTAATACCTGAAGTAAAGCTTTGGGGGTTAAGTAAAATACATGCATGTTACTGGCCTTTGCTTTATAAGAAGCTACAACCAGAATATCTCATCTCCCAGATTATAATGGACACAGTGTACAAGCAGCTTACTTACACAAAGCCTCAAGGTGTTTGTGGGTCCACAGCTTAGGAAGTTGCTTTGGTTGCTCTTCAGGAATCTTGATCACATAGGTTGCTCTTATTTGTGCCTCGGAGACACGATCCACCATGCCAGGCACAAACAGCCACTCCATAAACAACCATCTTAAAGACTGGCCAGTGACCTAAAGATTGGCTTCACCTGAGACCTTCAGCCAACACAGTGGTGACTGGACAAGTCAGACTCTCCCATGGGGGTAGGCAGTAAGGCAGAGAGGAGATGCTGGAGGAGTGAACTGGTGTTGAAAGCAGCAAAGAGGAGGCAGGAGGCACGGAAACTATGAGCCAGCAGGAGCCGCGAGGTGGGCAGGGGTAGTAGGGCAGTCGGTCTGCTGTGCAGAAGGGAAGAAACAAGAGAAGAGCAGGCTCTACTTGGAAGAACTGTCACAAACACGGCCACGATGGAGATTGCAGTCGAGCCCTGAATTGATACTGGTCACCAGGGCCATGTGGTATCTTGAAATGACGTGAGTGACATTTTTATGAAGTCACCAATGCAATTATGGAAATGGTTCCTTTCCCCTTTAAGTTTCCAGGTATCCTTATAATTCACTCCCACTCACAGAGGTGTTTTGATGATACTTTTGCAACTTGCAACTGGAAAGGGCCTGACAAACCCAGGGATTCCAGCCCTAGCTTCTCCTTGTTTCCCTTCCTTCCAAATGCCATTACCAACTCCTGCCACCTCTGTCCTCAAATTTCTTCTTTCTGCACCTTCCTCTTGATGGAAGAGGCTTTAATCCTATCAGCACAGATGCTGTGAACTGGCAGAGTCGGCTTTAAAGACTCCTCAGAAATATACATTTCCAATTTATTTAAAATTTGTTCTGATACAGATTTTTAATGGAGTTTGGACTCATTTGTTAAAAAAAAAAAAAAAAAAAAAAAACCCACAACCTGTAAATCAGGCCCATCTGCATGCTCAGTCATCAATCGTGTCTGACTCCTTTACGACTCCGTGGATTGCAGCCTGCTAGGCTCCTCTGTCCGTGGGATTTTCCAAGCAAGAGTACTGGAGTGGATTGCCATTTCCTTCTCCAGAGGATATTCCTGACCCAGGGGTTGAACCTGTGTCTCCTACATTTGCAGGTGGATTCTTTACCACTGAGCCACCTGGGAAACTCTTCTGACTAGTATGCTATTAATATTACCACTGATTGAAATCAGAGATCATGGAAACTTCCTAGCCAAATTTCAACAAAATGCTTGCATCATGGGTATGTCGGATTGAAATAATAATAATAATAATAATTATCATGATGTATAAGCACCCTTCTTCCTTTGGGTCTGCTTTACTTTGGTGAGGTGTCTTTCATCAGCTATGACAGCCACTGAAACCCAATGTCAAAATGTACCCATCTTCTGTAAGTCACAATTTCCAAACTAATGAATCATAGCCCATCTCATTGCTCAGCGGAAATTATTCATTTTGTTTTTAGCAAAAACAAATATTAAAAATAATTTTAAATGCTTATTTAACTAATCTTTAAATTATTTTGAATATATGCTTTATAATGAGCATATTAGTAGAGAGTACAAAGTTCTATATGGGGTACAAGCTTAAAATATTTTAATGTGATTTTCAAAAATACCCTGGCCTAAAGGATAAAGTGCTAGGTCTTCAAGACTTTTCTGCAGTTACCCTCCCCTTGCCTCACCTGTGCAGCTTATCCACCACAGTTCCTCCCCGCCGTCAGGCTTGCCTTTGCTGGAGCTCACTCGTGTTCCTCCAAGCTTCCCTGCACTCTTCTAGCCCATCAGGCAACCTCAGCTGACGTGCTTTTATCTTCCTTCCACCAATCCAGATGGCCAAATGTTCCTCTTTTAGAAAAAACTTGTGATTCCTAACTTTGAATTTCTTGCCATGATCTCAGACTCTAGTTTAAAACACACTAGTATCCAATACCGTGGTTAGGTTCTACTTCATTTTTTGCTGGACTGCAAATTAGATACTAATGTCATCTTGTTACACCAACAGCGTGTATCTAGATGTACTTCCATGGTGGCAAACTTACTGGCTCATCCGTCTTTAAAGCACACCGACTTTCTTCCACCATCGTTTCCCAGTTTTCCTGCAGTCACATGAGTAGTGGGGCTTTACTGGTGGCCCGTCATATCAGCCCAGGGCCCGCTTCTAAATCTCAGCCCCTGTCACTCGGCTTGAGGGTGCCGTCTGGCTGCGGCAGCCCTGCTGCTGCTGTCCGGGGCCGGCGAAGGATATGTGGGAGTGCTGCCTCCTGGGAGCAGCCCTCCAGGAGGTCTGGAGGGAGTCGGTGGGTGGCCCAGCTCTCTTGCCCTTTGGCAAGGAAAACTGGGACACTTCATGCTGGACCCAGGTCCCTCAAAATGATGAAGCTCCCGTCATCCATAATGGTGACCTGCTAGATGAGCCATCTTTTCTGGCTTCCTTTTCTTTCCCCTGTCATATCCCCACTTGCCTGCAAGCATTTCCTGGGGTCACCTCTCAAACTACTTTCACTCAATCCAGAGCATTTTCTTCAGGGAACCCAAAGACAAGATCATTTAGAAGTTCTCTTAATACAGGTTTGCTGCTGCTGCTAATCGCTTCAGTCGTGTCCGACTCTGTGCGACCCCATAGACAGTAGCCCACCAGGCTCTCCCGTCCCTGAGATTATCCAGGCAAGAACACTGGAGTGGGTTGCCATTTCCTTCTCCAATGCATGAAAGTGAGAAGTAAAAGTGAAGTCGCTCAGTCGTATCCGACTCTTAGCGACCCCATGGACTGCAGCCTAGCAGGCTCCTCCGCCCATGGGATTTTCCAGGCAAGAGTACTGGAGTGGGGTGCCATTGCCTTCTCCGTAATACAGGTTTACTGGTAACAAATTCAGTTTCTGTGCGACCCCATAGACAGTAGCCCACCAGGCTCTCCCGTCCCTGAGATTATCCAGGCAAGAACACTGGAGTGGGTTGCCATTTCCTTCTCCAATGCATGAAAGTGAGAAGTAAAAGTGAAGTCGCTCAGTCGTATCCGACTCTTAGCGACCCCATGGACTGCAGCCTAGCAGGCTCCTCCGCCCATGGGATTTTCCAGGCAAGAGTACTGGAGTGGGGTGCCATTGCCTTCTCCGTAATACAGGTTTACTGGTAACAAATTCAGTTTCTCTCGGAAAACACCTTCATTGTATTATTTCTCTTGGAAAATGGTTTTGCTGGATCACTATCCTGGGTTGTCAACTGTTTTCTCTCAAACTTTGGACGTATTATCTCATTGTCTACTGTCATACTAATTACCACCCTTTTGTAGGTGACCTGCCTTTTCTCTTAGAGAAAAGACCTCTTTGTCTCTAGTGTTCTGCAAGTTTCGTTATGATATAACTGGGTTTAGATTTTTAAGAAATTTAACCTTCCTTGGCATGGATTATTTCTTCCTCTATCTGTGAACTCTTTCATCCTTCTGGAAAATCCTCAGCAATGATCTCTTTAAATACTGCCTTTCGCATTGTCTTTTTCCTTCTGAGACGCTGATTAGACATATGCTAGACATTGTTCTTTTTTCTGTCTTTTCTCTCTTTGCTACATTCTGATAGACTTTTTAAGACTTCTTATTCAGTTAGCCGATTTTTGCTTCAACTGTTTCCAATCTGCTATTTCATCCCTCCATAGAGTTTTAAATTTTTCTATACTAATGTTTTGTGTTTTAAAAGTTCTTTATAGATCTTTTCTCAATCAAACTCATTTTCATTGTCTCCTTTTCTCACAGACTTCTGTGATTCTGACTTTCATTTATCTAGATACTTCATATATTATTATCATTTATTGTTTATTTGATAATTCCAGCAATGAAATAAAATTTATATTTTAAGGCAGGTCAAGAAAAAAGTTAAACACAAAATTCCCTCTTTGTGTTTGGGCCTCCTCCCTCCCTCCCTTTCTCTCTCTCTAAAGTGCAGTGTGCATTACACATGAACCAGAGCTCCTCAAAGGTGGGAGTGCCGGCTCAACCCTGAAGAGCAATTATTTTTCTTTCTTCTGATGCTGGCAAGGCAATTTCTTAAAAGAACAGAGTTTTTTTGTGGCTCTGTAGGGGGTCATGGTGGAGAAGGCTATGGCACCCCACTCCAGTACTCTTGCCTGGAAAATCCTGTGGACAGAGAGCCTGGTGGGCTGCAGTCCATGGGGTTGCGAAGAGTTGGACATGACTGAGCGAATTCACTNATGGCTGGACAGCATCACGGACTCAATGGACGTGAGTCTGAGTGAACTCCGGGAGTTGGTGATGGACAGGGAGGCCTGGCATGCTGCGATTCATGGGGTCGCAAAGAGTCGGACACGACTGAGCGACTGAACTGAACTGAACTGATCTAGGTTGGTCATAACTTTTCTTCCAAAGAGTAAGTGTCTTTTAATTTCATGGCTGCAGTCATCATCTGCAGTGATTTTGGAGCCCCCCAAAATGAAGTCTGACACTGTTTCCCCATCTATTTCCCATGAAGTGATGTTCTTATTGTTGTTTTGTTTTTTGTTACATGTATAACTAATAGACTACAGTAGTCAATACCCATATTTGCTGACAGAGCCCTTTTCTACTTCTTAGTATTTAGAACTTAACTTTTCTCAAATCTCCAGAAACTTTCAACTCAAATAAATAGATAACTTTGGTGACTAAGAGAGATGTGAAATATACCACCTGATAATTCAGGGAAAGAAATTCTCCTTTTCCATGCTCCGTGGGTATACTAAGAGGCATTCAAAGAGCCACTGGAATTTAGGGATGAAGGCAAAAATAGTGTGAAGTCTTCCAGAAAACCCAGCTTTCTGTAGTAGAAGCAGAATCTCCTTCACCATTCTTACAATTGCACAAAAAGCTACCCTAAGTCTTGATTAACTGCTTGCTGTCTAAATTCTTTGTGCTTTCTGAGAGCAATCTGCCACACTTTTTAAAATCCCAATTAGAGTTTGTGAAAGAAATATTGGTAAGACTTTGGTATCTAAACATATTCTTTTTACTGGCATATCTTTCTCATTTGAAGGCATACCACAAAAAGTAAAATAATGGGTTTTCTACTAGGGTTTGATTTCATAGCACAAGGAGGCAGCATGCCTACCTGAATTAAACAATTATAGGTTGAAATCCTTTGTTTTAAAAAGCCTATTATATAGCAAAGGTAATTCATAAGTCAGAGGCCTTTTTTGAGGATCACCTAATACAAAGGAGGACCAGTCCCCAAAACACAGTAAGCACTCAGTAAATGCAGGTATCCTAGCACTGTTATCTGAAGCCATCTATCACATTATTGCGACAACCGTCCAGCTGGTTCACTGCTTCCACCCTTCCTCCTCCTTGCAGTCACCAGAGTAACATCTTATTTGAGGTGCACCTCACAGCATTCAGTTCCCCTGACCAGGGATGGAGCCCCCACCCCCTGCAGTGGTGGACTCACAGGGTCTTAGCCACTGGACCACGAGAGGAATCCCACGAGTAACTTTTAAACATGCAAATAAGACCACACCGTTTCTCTCCATAAAGCTTCCAGTGGCTGCCCATTGCTCTTAGGAAAAACGCAAGCACTTTGCTGTCGCCCACAGTGGGGCAGCACTTTCTCCGTGATCTGGCTCCTACTTGGCTGTCTCACAGGCTCTCTCGCCACTCACTCTCCTCTTCCCTCTCTGCTGTAACATCTAACATCGTTCTGTCCCTCCGATGTGCCAAGGTCATTCCCATTCTACTGCCTTTGCCTTTGTGTTTCCTCTTCCAGGCCACTGTTCTCCCAGATTCGCTGGCTCCTTTTCCTTGTCATTTAGGTCTTAGATCTGATGTTGCTTCCTTGAATGATCCTCCCAATCAGTCTTAAGTAGCTCTCCTCTTATTCCACAAGCACTCTTCATACAGCGACTCTTACATTCCTCATTGCACTCTATCTAAAATTATCTTGGTAACTGATTTAATTATTGCTTTATTTCCTAGCTTCCTCCGTAGAATATAAACTCCATGAGAAATATTTTCTGTTTAGCAAATAATAAATGTTCAATAAATAGCTGCTAACAAAGGAATCACTGTGGGAGTGAATGCCCTCATGAAATTCTTATCATCCTTAACACAAAAATAACTTATGTTTTAATTAAGCTATGGGTGTGTTTGCATGTGCAGGACATGAAGGTTTTTAGCAGATTGGTATAGTTATAAAAATCAACAGCGACAGGGTTTCTTGGTGCTAAGAAAATTCAATAGTCTTTCCCTAGAGGCCAAAATTTCAGAGAACACTGGTGGAAATGATCTGGCTTGATTTGTGCTTAATTCTGACTTAAGACTTACTATTCAACCTTTCTAGTCATGGTAGAATCCCATACTCATATGGGTAATAATATGGAACAGGAATAAAGATGAGAGGACCTCCATCATGTGTGTTTATTTCTTCGGAGTGTGATTCATTGAAAAGATGAGAAATGGGAGGTTTCACTTTGCTGAGGAAGTCTGAGCTCTCCCAAGTTTCTGTCTTTCCAGGTAACCACACAGTCTCACCCTGGGGAACGGAGAGATGATAACACATAACTGGCTTCTCTCCAAGCACCTTAGGATAGAAGTTCATAGAAAGGCACACAGACATGTGTAGACCCAACTTGAGCATGCCGTGTCTCTTGTCCAGATACACATTGACCTCTGCCTTTTCAAAGGCAAAATTTGATCCATTAATGTTCTCCAGTGTTGGTTTCATAAAGCATTTGGATGGGCCCTTCTTCACAAATGAATAAAAATGAGTAAAGTCCTCAGAATCAAAGGAAAGCCAGGACTGGCTTCCAGAAGCACGAGGCAACCCAGAGAGTCCATCTGCAGCCAAACCATGCAACAGACCCAGACACAGCTTAGAGGCTGGCAACAAGTCTGCCTGCAGGATCTGCCAAGGAGCCAGATGCTGTTGCTTCCAAACCTTGGCACCAGGGCCCCTGATTGCCATCCAACAAAGAGGAAAAATAGGAATGATATAATGTGGTGGGATAAAACACATCCCACCTCAACCTTTTTTATTACTCACTGGAAAAAAATATGGAAGATATTTATGGGAAAGTACCAATGTTTTTGGAAATATTGTACATACATTAGCTACAACACTATTTTTGCCAAATGGGAAATATATTTAAAATATGCAGTCTGCGTCTGTCTAAAAATAAATTGTCATCTTTTCTGATCAATGTATATGTCCAGGATATGGAAATGACTCTGCTAATTGAGGATGCTGTCAACTAGTACACTTGTAAGTTACCAAGAAGTAAAGTTGTGAAGAAGTCTGTCTGTGTTATGTGCATAAATAGCAATTAATGTTGTTGTCATATGAAGGGAGTTTAAGAAAGATTGGGCTTTGAAAAAGAAGAACCATCCAGTGAAGGTGGAGTGTTGAATTTCATGGTTATATAAAGTATTAGGAGTTATGTTAGGTTGGATGAGATAAGATGTTTATGAAAAAGTAGAATGTGGTGAAGAATTGTGTTTGCCAAGGCTCTGGGGTGGTATTAATAACCCACTATATATGACAAAGTACTGTGCAAAGTACTGGTACACAGTGGAAATTCATTGTCATTCCGCTTCATCTGCTTAAATTAGCAGATTAATATCACTTTTGATAATCCTTGTGAAATGTCTATTGTTTTGAGAATCACTCAGAATTCTACATCTGAAAATTAAAAACACCAGACAGAAAAGGGATTGTACCTTCTTTGCCAGGTGAGACTGAGGTTCCACTTTTCCCTGGATTCACGTTCACCTGAAATTCTGCCCTCGAAGTCACTGCAGGCTTGAGTAGCACAAGTGGAGTTGATTCCAGGAAGCTTCAGTTAAAATGCATATTGCCTCAGCACATTATCACAGGCAAATCTGTCATCTTAGCTTGTTGACAGGCATTTGAAAACAAGGGACAATCTGTGGGTGAGGAAGGATGCAATGAGGGCATCAGGTAAGGCAAACCTGGCACCCAATGCTGACTGAGGGTCATAGGGTCCAGTGCTCTAAACAGGTGCAACCCTGGGGAAACATTCACTCTTCATCACTGTTTGGCCATGTTGGAGCATCATTTCATGTTCTGTCTCAAAACTGAGAATCTAGGATAAATACCCAAAGAAACAAGTTTTTGGTATAAATTGCAGCTGTTTTCTTGCTAGGGGGCTTCCCTGGTAGCTCAGCTGGTAAAGAATCCACCTGCAATGCAGCAGACACCGGTTCACTTCCTAGGTAGGGAAGATTCCCTGGAGAAGGGAAGGGCAACCCACTCCAGTATTCTTGGCTGGAAAAGTCCATGGACAGAGGAGCCTGGCAGGCTACAGTCCATAGCACGCAAAGAGTCGGACACGACTGAGAAACTTTCACTTTTCTAGAATTTCTAAGTCCTCCATCTAAATGTAATCATTGCAACTTAAATATTATTTCTTAACCCAAGACCCTTGGGTTTCTCAAATGAATGAAAAAAGGCAATCGATTAGAATATGACAGATTATTGCAGATAGGGAAGACTTTATTTTTTGGTATTTCATATTGTTCTAACAATTTACAGAAAGAAAAATGATCCCAAAGAAATACAGCATTTTTGTGTAGAACCCCAGCAAAGACCCTTTCAACACCCCAGATCATGTTTCAGAGAAGATCATGGCTTTAAAGGAAAGCCTGGAAAGGCCTGGATTCAAATTCCTACTCCATTCTTGGAACAAGTGTACACACACAGACAAAATTACTCGTCCACTACAGCCCACATATGTTTGTGCCTGTGTGCTCAGTCATGTCTGAATCTTTGCAACCCTGTGGACTCTAGCCAGCCAGGCTCCTCTGTCCATGGACTTTTCCAGGCAAGAATACTGGAGTGGCTTGCCATTTCCTTCTCCAGGAGATCTTCTTGACCCAGAGACTGAACTTGCATCTGTTGCATCTCCTGCATTGGCAGGCAGGTTCTTTACCAGCTGAACTACTGGAGAAACCCACTAGAACCCACACACCCTTTTTCAGATTTGGAAAGATCAAGCTATCAAATTTCTCTTCCACTTTACAAGGACGTTGACTGCTGGAACAAGGCAAGTCTGCACTGATCTTTTACTCACTATAGTATTTGTGCTAAAAGGATAACAGGTCAAGAAAAACTGAGTAAATATTTTTAATCTTAGATTTGACCTTCTCCGTGGTTATTGATTCTCATTAGTCCTCCAAAAAGGTAGAAAAGAGGATAAGACTATCATACCAGTAAAATGAAAGAGATTGTCAAAAATTCATGTTTGATACATTTCCAAACTGGAGCGGGGGGTCAGGTTTAGCTCAGGTTAAAACTGTTAGGATATAAACACAAATTCATCACCGTTACAGTCGGCAGAGATACGTACGTTCCAGAGTGTCAGGCAGAGGCCCGTGATTTGTGTCACCGCAGAGAATGATAAATCACTGTTGAAGACATAACAACCAGAATCACCGCCACCACGTAATAGATCATGATGCACCCAATCTCTTCCAAACGTTATTTACAGTTATCAGGGGCTGAAGATGGCAACGCGCAAATGGATATTCATCTTTACACTCCCAGGCCTCGGCCGGCTCAGGGTGGCTGCCTCTTAGCGTCTGCCCATGATTTCCAGCAATGTGATAAGCTCTAGTTATGTGCAGTCTGTCCAAAAGGGATCAAATATAAATATTTCCAAAAAGAAAGAGTGTTTCAAATCCCATCAATCAAAGCCTTTGAGAACTCTGTCACTGTAGCATTCTGGAAGAGATTGCTATGTGAGAATTTGTTCCAGAAAGAAGAGACTGAAGTAATGAATGAGGCCATTTTCTAGAAAGGAGAGTGGGGTGGAGGCAAGATGGGAGCTGGTCAGGGTCAGCACACAGGAAACAGCAGCAAAGAGACTCTCCTATCAAGAACCCTGGCACTTGAACTGGAGCCCTTTTCTCTAAAGCCTGTGATGTAACTGTTATTTTATCTTTATATACCTTGGCTTTCTAACTGCAGATTAAATGGGTGTTTATCCCCGTGACATCCAACATATGGCCTCAGGTTAGGGCTGCATTCACATCTTCTTAATTCCTAGATTTATTTCTGAAGATTCCAAACCCCACTCTATACCACCCATATTAAAATGTACCAACATCCCACACTAGAAAGCACTTTTATGCTATAAAAATAAATTTTCAAATTATAATTTTGCTTTTGAAATTATATGGCTATGAGTAATTTAAATCATCAAATTACTTCAGTGATGGTTTCCGGGCAGTTCTTGAGTCTACATAGGAATTCTTGTAAAGAGAAAACCTGTACATTGTTTTCAAGTACAGTGTAATTTTTATTAATACTAAATTTGGCGATTGAAGAGGTGATGGTGATCAGGTCATGTTGCGCAAATTAAGACTTATTAATTTCAGTTTTATAGTTTTCCTTTGAGACAATGCATTTTTCAGTTCTCAAATATTTGCTTGGTCCCTAAATACCTATTCAAGTGGTTAATAACTGGAATGAGCTGTCCCATGTCCTGAAGAGTAAAACCGTCGCACGAGGGGATTCCATCCATTAAACTCTGCAGCCCAGTGTCCTAAGTTCCCCCAGAGCTCTGGTTTCTCTGCAGGTCTCTGACAACAGAGTACACAAAACCCACTTAGGTGCCCAAAGAAACTGCCCTGTGGGGGAAGGAATACCACGGCAGGAGGCAGACCACTGTAGCAGTCTATCACAAGGACGGCTCCAAAGACTCCAAGAACAAGATGGTCCCTTTTGTGATCTTGATTCTTTAATATCCTTTTCAATAGACTTAGAGGTCATCAGGAGTAAAGAATCCACCTGCAGTGCAGGACACTCGGGTTCAATCCCTGGGTCAGGACGATCCCCTGCAGAAGGAAATGGCAACCCACTCCAATATTCTTGCCAGGAGAATTTCATGGATAGAGGAGCCTGGTGGGCTACAGTCCATGAGGTTGCAAAGAGCTGATCATGACTGAGCGACTAAACAACAAACCTTGAGATAACGGTTTCTTCTGGCAGAGGCTTCATCCTTTGTCTTTCTAGGCCCAAGGCGTGCTTCTGAATTTATATTCTGTCTATTGGTTCTGCAGTGAGTTTCCTTAGGCTTAAGGCTCTAGGTACAACATTTCCAACATTTCTAACCTTGGTAAAAACTCAGCGAATGTGCCAACAACTCCTTCTCAGCTCAATTCGGGGGAGTATCTCTCTGATTTGTCTGCCTAATTTATTCTGCTTTTAGAACAGTGCAGAGAGATACCGCCTGAGATGTATATTTTAACTACTCCCTCAGATAAAATAGACAGAACTGGGAGTTCTTCCTTCTGCCTCTTTTTTTTTTCTCTGGTCACACTGATGGGCTCCATGCTCCTCTTCTGTACTGTGGAGGCCCCATCTTGGATCAGGCCCATCCTTTTGCCTTAAGGGCTGTTCATTTCAGTGTGACTCTCATCACGCAGATTTATCTCTCAAGTCTTCCAGTGTTACACAGTAACTCTTTCTGACTTTGAATCAATCTACCTCCTGGGTATCGCCACACTCTGCCCAGTAGGTAGCTCACATTTCCCCTCTCAGTACACAGACTCACATTCACAAATCTAGTTCCCGATGATCAAATCACACTAAGCATCTTAAGGGCAACCTCCAGTGATTTCTGGGCTTCCCGGGTGGTGCTAGCGGTAAAGAGCCTGCCTGTTAAGGCAGGAGACATAGGAGAATCGGACTCAATCCCATGGAGAGAGGAGCCTGGAGGGCTACAGTCCATAGGATAGTGAGGACTCGGACACCACTGAAACAATTAGGCATACACGCACAATGATTTCTACTTGGACTTTTTAAACACTCAAGACAACATTTTTATATTTCACTTTCTCTTGGTTTTCTCCTTACTTCTCTGGTCATTCCTAATAGGCTCTTGTCGAGCTGGAGCTGTCACATTCTTAGGAGGCCCACCTAGACACCCTACATACAACTGCAACCTTTACCCCTACCCTCCCAGTATTTCTGTCCCAACCTGGCTCTGTTTCATATTCTTTAAAGCACCTGCCACATTTTAACCTATGATATAATTTACTTGTTTTGATGTTTTTCTGCACAACTAAAAAGTCTCCTCAGAATGAAAGCCTCGTGAGGGAAAGGATTTTTGTCTGTTTGTTCTCTGATTTAACACAAATATCTAATAACATCACATGGCACATAAGAGACAGTCAATGAATATTTGTTGAACAAATAAATAACGAATGATACTTCTTCCATCCCCTAAGGTTGGGGAGTTGATGAAAATTCTCCCAACATGTGCTATAATGTCTGATTACCATTTTGCTTTGGGCTGCACTTCGTTTCTGCTGCACTTCGTTCTGGCTGGGTCTTCGTTTCTGCGAATAGGCTTTCTCCAGTAGTGGTGAGCAGGGGCCACTCTCTAGCTGCGGTGTGTGGGCTTTCACTGCAGTGGCTTCTCTCGTTGTGAAGCAATGGCTCTAGGCGTGCAGGCTTCAGTAGCTGTGATGCACAGGCTAAGTTGCCCCAAGGCACATGGGATCTTCCCAGGTCAAGGATCAAACAAACCCACGTCCCCTGCACAAACAGGTGGATTCCCAACCACTGGACCACCAAGGTCCTCTTGATTAACACTGATAAACATATCCAAGGTATCCCATCTGAAAGCCTTTGGGAATCCCAGATCTTTGACTTCCTAGTCAGACTGAAAATGCAGCCACCTCATTAGCTGTGTAAACACTGCAGATGGGACAGAAGCCGTCAACCAGGCAGGTTTTGGGATGTGCACTGAAGACCTTGTGTTACCTGTGTCTCAGATAGCTATGAACATATTGAACATCCATACCCAATAGGTTTCTGACTTCATTGGAACATGTTTTGTTTGTTTAATTGGGACCTCACTAATAGCACTCCAGTATTCTTGCCTGGAAAATACCGTGAATGGAGGAACCTGGTAGGCTATAGTCCATGGAGTCGCAACCAAGTGACTTCACTTTCTTTCACTTTTCACTAATAGCAGGATTGACCACAACAAATGTAATAATACATTTATTTTTTCCAGAGTGCTCTTCAACATGTGCCTCAAAAAACAGAAAAAGAAAGAAAGTGAAGTCTCTCAGTCGTGTCCAACTCTTTGTGACCCCATGGACTGTAGCCCACCAGGCTCCTCCACCCATGGGATTCTCCAGGCAAGAGTACTGGAGTGGGTTGCCATTTCCTTCTCCAGGGGATCTTCCCAACCCAGGGATTGAACCTGGGTCTCCCACATTCCAGGCAGATGCTTTAACCTCTGTGCCACCAGGGAAGCCCCCCAAAACCGAAATGGCTGTAAAAGAGAAGTCAAACCAAAGAGTAGAAATCCCATCTATTTGGCTTTGCTTCAAAAGATGGGTAGTACTAATGGTAAAGAACCCATCTGCCAAATACAGGAAACGTAAGAGACGTGGGTTTGATCCCTGGGTTGGAAGATCCCCTGGAGGAGGGCATGGCAACCCACTCCAGTATTCTTGCCTGGAGAATCTCACAGACAGAGGACCTTGGTGGGCCACAGTCCATAGGATCACAAAGAGTAGGACATGATGGAAATGACTTAGAACGCAGAACAAGACCAATCAATAGTCAGATATCACAGAAAGGTGTATGAATATAAGGGAAAAGGTTCTAATGATTAGACCTATTAAGATACAAAATAGTTGCCTTGAACATGGAGGGCTCCAGTTACTGCAAAAGTTTACACAAGGACTGCCCATGACAAGTCATGGACCCTGTGAGAGCATTCCTCTAATGAGTGAAGAGTCAGACAGAGTGATCTTGGATGTCCCTCTTGGGCTGAGTCTGAGATCATGGGTTATAATGGTCAGTTCCATCATTCACTCATTTTAGAGGACAAGGAATGGAACATTACCTTAGTAGGTCACCTGAGTAAACTGAGGCACACACACAAAATGAACAGATGACCCACATTTTCAGAGTGAAAATTCATGAAAAGAACACCCATATTTCTGAATCCCATTTTCCCTTCACATCAGATATAATTAGCTTTCAAAGTGAAAAGTATCAATCAAATGTGAAGGGCAAGGCAGATATGTTTCCATATTCTTTCCACTTGGATAAAAAGGAAACAGCTCCTAGCAATCAAAATTCACTTCACAGAACTTAAAAGTAAGTTGAGATCACCTGTGGGGGAAATAATCAACAAATTTTAGTTGCCTTTCAGAGAAGTCAACAGAGTTCCGATACAGAATAGGGAACCAGTAAAGTGAGGAATTCAGTGGTAAAGAATCCCCTGCCAACACAAAAGATGTAGGTTTGATCCCTGGGTTGGAAAGATCCCCTGGAGAAGGAAATGGCAACCCAATTTAGTATTCTTGCTTGGGAAATCCCATGGAGAGAAGAGTCTGGCCGTCCATGAGCTCACAAAGAGTGGGACACAACTTAGCAACTAAACAATTCAAAAGTAAGTATCAGAGGGGCTCACATGAGCCGATAGATTCAAACGAGCTTAAAACCGGAGAGACTGCTGTCTCTGGGCATGAAAAGAGTTGATTTGAAAGCTTAGAGTTATATCCAATACGATCAGCATTATGCCTCTCAGTTAGGTGTTTGTAATAGTAGGAATCAGTAGTCCCTTACTCTATAAATTCTTTAAAGAGTCATGCAAGCTTATTTGTTTTGAACCTATCTACAAATTATACCTGTGTCCCATGCAGTGGTACATCTAGGGAACCTTAAAATCAGTTCCAACTTACCCAGTAGCACAGATGCCGTCTCCACTTGCCCTGCGGCTGTTAGACGTGGTGACCAGGGTTCAAGGAGGGCTGAGTGTCTTCCAGGCTCCAAAAACTCTTACTGATCTCCAAGACAGGCAAACAAGAAGTTGGGAGAGACTGGAATTCTATAGACTTTAACTTTCAGAATTGGAAAGAGCCAGTAAGATTTCTCTCTACTACTTTTCACATTCTGGACATTTTCAAGTGAATCAAACACCATACGACTGTGACTCTTTTCTCTGAAAAATCCCGTCTTAAATTTTTGAAGGGCATTCTTCTTATGAAGTAGAGGGATTATGATCTACAAGAAAGATGTAAATTCTAAAGACAAAAAGATGCCATTAAAAAAACTCACTGCTTTAGAGATTCATCCCACAAAAGACCCTAAGATTCCAAATTGAAAACACACATAAACCCATCAGTGAAAAGTCTTGAGGAAAGGAGCTTTTCTTCTTCTATGAAATATACAACTGTACTGAGTAAAGGACTGCCTGGGTTCACACCACTTCTTCCATCTCTGCTTCCTGACTGCCCTTCTTGCCCACATGGACTGAGGTTTGACTTGACTAGACACCCTCAAGCCTTTGAGTGAAATATTTTAAATTTATTTTAGTTCTATACAATTTTTAAAGGCTGCTTTCCATTTACAGTTTACAAAGAATCAGCTCTGTTGCCTGTGCCATACCATACATCCTTGAGCCTATATTACACCCCAGAGTTTGCACCTCTGACTTCGTCTCCTTATAGTGCCCCTCCCTCCCTACTGGTAACCATAGCTTGTTCTCCGTATCTGTGAGTCTGCTTCCATTCAACTGTGGATCGGTGCTTAGGTTATTTCCATGTCTTGGCAGTTATAAATAATGCTACTGTGAACACACTGGGTTGCATGTATCTCTTCAAATTAGTATTTTTGTGTTTTCATATGTATTGGTTTGGCCAAAAATTGGTTTGACATGTTATGAAAAAACCCAAATGAACTTTTTAGCCAATCTAGTATATCCAGGAGTGGAATTGCTGTGCCATATATTAGCTCTGCGTTTAGTTTTTTTGAGAAACCTCTATACTGCTCTCCACAGTGTCTGCACCGACTTACATTCCCACCAACAGTGCACAAAGCTTCCCCTTTCTCCATATCCTTGAGTTTTTTTTAAACCCATTTGCCCTTGAGATGGTAAGAGAGATGATCCTGGGGAACAATCATCTACCTGTTTCAACTCTTCAATCAACTATAATCTGAACCCCTTCTAAAATTAAGAGGCTTACTAGAGGTAAATTAGAAGATTGGCATGCATTTCCCTATAATTGGACATCACCCCTCATTAATGATTCTCTTTGAGCTAGAAAGTACTAATTGTCAGGATTGTCTCTCCTTACTCTTTCCTCAAATGATCTTTTTGTTCTAATGCACAAAGTTGGCATCCTGCTTCTTTTTTCTCTTTGATGGATGCAGCTCAGGGGCTTGACTGTTCCCAGTGCCTTGAAATTTGGAAGACAGAGTTCTGTCCTGCAAACTATCAATCACTGGTACTAAACTGTGATGATTTCCCTACCATGGAGGGCATGTTTGAAAAGAAAAATATCTAGAGCAGGGGTCAGCAAACTGTTTCCTGGACCAAATCCAATTTGCCATTTGATTTTTTAAAATGAAGTTTTGGTGGACATTTGTCCATGGAATGCAAGTGGCTGCTTCAGAGCAACAACAGCAGAGTTAAGTAGTGGCCACAGAGGCTGTATGTGTGTGTGTGAGTGTGCTTGTGTCTCTCAGTTGTGTATGACTCTTTGACCCCATGGGCTGTAGCCTGCCAGACTCTTCTGTCCGTGGAATTTTCCAGGCAAGAATACTGGAGTGGGTTACCATTTCCTACTCCAAGGGATCTTCCCAACCCAGGGACTGAACTCAAGTCTCCTGCATTGCAGGTGGATTCTTTACCACTGCTCCACCTGGGAAGCCAGAGTCTTTACAGAGGTAATCAATTAAAATGAGGTTATTAGGATGCTTATGACAGATTAAGTAAATCTAATACAGTAATTCCAGCCACTCAGACAGCTTCAAGTTATTTCCTGCCTACAGGAACATAGGTCAGAGCTCTGATTCTCCGCCCCATCTCCTTTAATAAACGAACAGAAACCAGAAGCCAACAAAACAAAACTCAAAATTATCCTTGCATCAAGAATCTCAGTTTTGCTGGTTGATCCCTCCATGGGAATTCTCTAGTTGAACTGTTTTGCCCAAGTCTGCATGGGCCAGTTATATGATCATCAGTGGAACAGCTGACCAAACTCTCTTGTCTATCTTTGGGGAACCTCTGCTCCATGAGTTCAAATACTCACTGGGTCCTGAACTAACTGTGAGATCTGGCATGGGTTAGTTAATCCCTCTGGGTTTCAAGTTGCTCCACATGCAAGATGGAGATAACATGCTCCCTTGAAGCCATGTTCGAAGACTGCTAACAATAGATATAAGATGCCCAAGATGGAGCAGGTACTCACAAAAGTATTCTTTATAGTGAGATTTCCTTTCTGAAATATACTTCCTCCAGCTAGTTGTTATCACCCACTCCCCATGTTTCCTCCTTGCTGGTGAAAGGCCTGGGTGTGCCGACTTCCACGTCCTCCTCCTCTCTGAGGTCCTCAGGGACTAGGAGCACTGGGAAAGCCGGGCACAAGTCCCCAGGGGAACCAGGGAGCTGGATTCCCATCCACTGTGACTGCAACTCCTTTCGCCTCTCTGAAGTCACAGAGAAGTATAGGGACAGTCACTTCATGGGGCAGCAACCATGGAAATTTCCTTATTTTATTGGCTTAATTGACTTATGAAGTAAGTAGAATCAGCCCTCTCTTCTGACTCTAACAGTGGTCCACAGATCCTTGCTTAGTTATTTTCTTGCCGAGACTGATTTTTGCTTTTGACCGCCAAGATGAAACAGTCTAGAAAGTCCTGGAGGGAGGTGCTGTGTCTTATTCATATTTGTGCTGCATATATGGTGCCTGGCACAGGGCCTGACATGCAGTTGGGGGCTAGAAAATGATGTCTGATTAATGGTTGAATTAATAAAAATGAATCAGTTAATTGACTGGATATTAGGGTGGAGGATCCTTGAATATTTAGCCTCATCCTTTGTGTAAGACGAGGATGAAAACAGAAGGAAAGATAAGGGGACTCAAAGGGAAACAATTCTGAAAAGCAAAAATGGCATCCAGCAAAAGCCGGAACGAGCAGCATCTCAAAGTGGCCCAACTGTGAACAGTCCAATTGTCCAACTCTAGGGCTCTCGGCGCCAAACCCCAATCTCTGCACCGCCAGGCCTCCCCGGGCTCGGTGTCAGAAGGCATGCTGCTGCCGGGAGCAGTCATGCGTGTTCCCTCGGCAGGCCTGGCCTCGCGGAGCCGTGCCAATCTACCTTCCACGACCAGGGCCAAGTCGCTTCATCCAGCAACTCTCCAGACCCCTGTCCCTCTCTGACATTCGGGGGATGGCAGCTCCCAGCCCACAGGGAGCAGTATCAAGGAAAAATGCAAAAACCATTTCTTTTCTTTTGCCTCAGGGAGTCCCCAACTGTGTCAGGGCTACTAGCTGACAATTGATGCCTCGGAGTTATTAACAGTTTCTGCCTGTGCTTCTGTGTCTTGCAGGGCTATCTCTTCTCTCTCAGGGACACCACACAGGCCCACGGGCTGCTATACCTATCTCGTGGCACTAACACTTACATCTACGCATTGTTATAAGAATCCAGTGAGTACTGCAAATATAAATGCTCTGGGAACAGCACAAAGCTACACGATGCTATGTGGTGTTTGGTGATTGGTATTATAGTCTGTGTGGGTGACTGGGTGCTTGGGCCACTGCAGGCCCTGCCCTCAGAGCCTGGGCACACCCTGTAATGCTGAACCATGGCACCCCTTTCTGGGGTGCCGCCCATGCTACTGTTGCCTTTTGAGAAGCCCGAAACCCTGTCATCTGGGGCTAGACAGCGATCATACTTCCCTGTTCATTCTCACTTATTCTGGTTCAGCTTGAACTGTTCCGCTCCTTCCTGCTCTGGGGGTGTTCAGGGCTGAAGGTCACAAACCCTTACCGTATGTGGAGCCAGTTCCTGTATCAGCCTGTCCCACCTCTGTGGGGAGGTGTTGCCCTGATTTGGGGGAGAGAGGCAACTCTGACATCATCTTCAAAGAAGCAAGCAGACCCTTCGGAAGCCATGTGATAACCATGATCATGTGCGTCTTCTCCTCTCCTTGGAGATGTGTGCAATTAGTGGTTAAGGTCTAACATCAGACCATCTGGGTTGAAATCTTGCCTCTGCAGCTTACCAGTGTTGTAATCTTGACCATGTCACTGTTTTCTCTGTACTGCAGTTTTCTCACCTGAAAAATGATGGTGAAGATCATGCTCACTTCATAAGGTTGCAGTGGGAATCAGATGAGTTCATATCTGGCACATTAATGCTTAAACAAGGTTAGCTGTTATAATGATCCCAGGCCACAACAGTGTCACAGACCTGGTCCTGATCCTTGCTGTTGGCTTCTTACAGGAAATACTAAATGTCCTGATCTTGGCTTTGCTTCTGTGTGATCAAGGAGAGAGCATGGCTGCTTTGCTTCCCTGATGGTTCAGACAGTAAGCAATCTGCCTACAATGTAGGAGACCTAGGTTTGATCCCTGGGTGGGAAATATCCGCTGGAGAAAAAAATGGCAACCCACTCCAGTATTCTTGCCTGGGAAATCCCATGGACAGAGGAGCCTGGTGGGCTACATGGGGTCACAGAAAGTTGGACACAACTGAGTGACTAACACTTTCACTTTTTCACTTCACTTTTTCTGTAAAGCACTAATACCTTTATCTACACATTGTTATAAGAATCCAATGAGTACTGCAAATATAAATTCTCTGGGAACAGCACAAAGCTACACAATGCTATGTGGTATTTTGTGATTAGCTGATATAGTATAGACAAGGTGATTGGTCTGTTCTTTCTTTAAAAATCTCCTGGGAGAGAGAGTCTAACACTTTCTCCTGGTATGGTCTGATGCTACACTACCCTGATAGTGGGTAAGTCTTTTTCTAAAACATGGAGTTGTAATTGACATATGACATTATTTTAGTTTCAGAAGTATAATGATCAATATTCTATATATTGTGAAATATATCTGTGAAATGGTCACCACATAGCTCTAGTTAACATCCACCACCAGGCATAGTCACAAAATACAAGTTCTTCTTTATGTTGCTTTAATGTCTCAAAAACGTCCCTATTAAGCATGGGCAAGAATTAGTCATCACTGCTTCATAAGACAGGCTAAGGGGAAAAAGCCCAGCCTGGAGGCAGAAGGCCTGACTCTGGTCCAGGTGTTCGGTGAAGTACCCTTGTCCCCGGTACCAGCTGTTGAACTTTCCCTTAACGAAGTCTCATCACTAAAGAGAGGACAATAAGCACGTCTTTGCTAACTCACTTGCTCAACACTGTTTATCACACCTGCTTCCACTGTCTGCGCTGCACAGGGTATGTAGTGTGGTGGGCAGATCCGGTGAGGTGAATACAGAGAAGATGAAACCCTGGAGCACTGCTCTAGCCCCAACTCTGAAGGTCCAATATCAGCCACTTGGTCTCCTTTGGAAAGCTACTACTTTGGAAATTTTTCCTAAAGCTCCCACAAATTCTATTGCTCAGACTCACTTTTATGGACGCCATCATAAGCCCACAGTTATAGACAAGTACGTGGTTCTGACAGCTACCAAGGATCCTGGCTACGCCATGCCTTTCTTTATTTCGTCAGTGCCTGCTCCTTGGTTGAATCTGAAGATGATTAACTCTATGAGTGAGGGACCGTGTAGTGGATCTAGACTCCAGGAAGTTGCACAGTATCTCTGATTTGAGTGCTCTCTCCACAGTCCTCCTCCATGTGAAATAAAACACCCTGCTGTACATTTCCAGTCCTGCAGAATGTATGAGGAACTGCCTGTCCCCATTTGTCTCAATGGGAGCTGTGCGCCTGCTTCTGCCTGGCACTGCGGTCTTTTCTGAGCAGTGAACCATGGGGCAGCCAGACCCCTCTGGAAACCATGTCACTCCTTGTCTTCCCCTTGTCTTCCCACATCCAAAAAGCTCAGCCAGGGGACCTGAGCCATGGTCAGTGCCTCACCTCCTACCTCATCAACTCACCAACTACACCCTGAGGGTGAATTTAGGAAAGTGTCCAGCGCTGAGCAGAAGTGAGGAGGCCTTCTTGCCTGACAATTCTACATCTGGAGGTCTTGCTTTAGGTGTGGTTGTTGAACTGGCAGCCACTTAATTGAGGCCAGTCTTCTGGGCAGCTGGTGTTACACCAGCCATTTGCCAAATGCACAGGCTGCTAAATGACACGTTGTCAGGACAGGAAACATGATATACATGAGGGCGGCTGGAAAATATGACTGTCTGGGAGAAAAGGCAACTAGAGCAAAGAACAGATATGGAAGATGGCTGTCTTCCCAAAAGTACATGAAAAATGATAAAAACCTGTGCTAGTCCTTCATTTACACAGTTAGCAACACTATAATGCTGAACAGCGAATAATTGATCTTTTTAAACTGTGGTGTTGGAGAAGACTCTTGAGAGTCCTTTGGACTGCAAGGAGATCAAACCAGTCAATCCTAAAGGAAATCAGTCCTGAATATTCATTGGAAGGACTGATGCCGAAGCCGAAACTCCAATACTTTGACTGCCTGATGCAAAAAGCCGACTCATTAGAAAAAAACCCTGATGCTGGAAAAGATTGAAGGCAGGAGGAGAAGGTGATGACAAAGGATGACCTGGTTGGATCACATCACTGACTCAATGGACATGAGTTTGAACCAGCTCCAGGAGATGGTGAAGGACAGGGAAGCCTGGGTGCTGCAGTCCATGGGGTTGCAAAGAGTCAGATACAACTGAACAAATGAACAACAACAAATACTATGCATCAGGATTTGACTTCTGTTTCTTGGAGAACTGAGTTGTAGTAGGTAATATGGATTGTGAAAGATCTATATTTTTGACCTGGTAACTGACTCTCTAAGGATATAACCCAGAGGAGTGATGTAAAAGAAAAAGACTATCTTTTCTTTAAAAAACAAAAAGAAGAAATTAAAAAAAAAATACATATGTTAATAAATAAATATAGATGTGTGTGTGTGTGTGTGTGTGTGAATATATACACATTCTCAGTCTCTCAGTCATGTCTGACTCTTTGCGACTCCCTGGACTGTAGCCTGCCAGGCTCCTCTGTCCATGGAATTTTCCAGGCAAGAATACTGGAGTGGGTTGCCATTTCCTCCTCCATGGGATCTTCCTGACCCAGAGATCAAACCCTTGTCTCCTGTATTGGCAGATGAATTCTTTACAACTAAGCTGAGAAAGAACTCTATATAGGGGGCTCTAGAGTTTCCAAGAGATTGCACCCTGCATTTCACTGCTCCATCCCTTTCAGCGCAAGTTTGTGAAGGGAAGGAAGGCATAGTCCACAGCCCCAGAGTCCAAATTTGCCACTGGCAGCAGGTCTCAGAACCCCAGGTCCAACAATGGACTCCCCTGGTCCAGCCGCAAAACATTTATAACCTCTCCAAGCAGTCCTCTGGCAGAGAAAAGCAAACTGTGAGCTCAGGAAGCTAATGACCTCGAAACTATCCATTTATCTTGGCCTTTCCCCTCTGTGTGAGATGCCACAAAAAGTGCCAGTCTCTCTCTTTCTCTCTGAAGAAGAATGGATGTAGCCAGAAAACCATGCATGTTTCACCTTGGCTGTTCCTCCTGGTCCAAGCCCAGGGCTGGGCTACCAATGGGAACCAGAGGGGTAAAGGGAATCATTCTTGATCATCCAAACCAGCTTCCCCAATCCTCCACCTAGGGGAGAGAGCTCACCTGAGTTCTGCTTCCAGCCTAATGTTCATCAGCTTCTCCATAAATCTTCATAAAGAGACAATGCTGATTCCTAACAAGCCTCCTGTTTGAAGCCAGAAGCTGGTGATGATTCTCCCAACTTGAGCTGCGCTGGCAGCCAGTGGTGGGCAACACAGCTCCCAGCTACCTCCACCCTCCCACCAGAGGGAGGGGGTGGGCGGCCGCCCTGAGGAATCTGAGCGACTGAAATCAATAGTTGTTCTCAGTTGCCCAGCATCTGCTTCAGTGGCTGCCCTCACCCTGGCACAGGGACTCCAGCTCCCCGCTGGGCCCAGCCCAAGCCAAGAGTTGGCACAGCGAGGCTCCCCTTTGTTTATGGTGCAGGCCACTTGGGTGTGAGATGTTTCCTCTTCTCTTTCCTGCAACTCTCAATTGGATTTGGGTTAAACAACAAATTCAAGGACTGTGGCTGGGTTGAGAAGGCAACTTGTCTCAAGCTGAAACACAAGCAAACAAACCAACAAGACCAAAGTCCACAAGGAAAAAATATAATCACTGTGTTTGGAAAAGGCAAAGCTGGCCTGACGATCATCCCCCCATGACCCATTCCCCCAGTATCCGTGTCCTTCATTTTGTGAAATCTCCATTTTCTTGACAACTTACCTTTTCTTTTTCTCCCACCAAAATTATATTTTTCTTCTTCACTTGGATCACACCAGGGCCACGAATGTTCTTTTGGATCAAAACATGCCAAGCCTCCTTTGCACTTCGTTTCCTTCCAGGGGTCAAAGTGAAGGAAGGACATTTGGGGAAAACATCTTGAGGCGGGAGGAGGAGAACTGATGTAATCTTCTTCCAGTCAAATTGCTAATTTGAGCTCTTTCTCTTGTATTTTTTTTCCCCCCCAAGTTTGGCTTTAAGGATGAAAATATATTACTTTCAGGTAAATCCACAGTTGCATTTAAAATTCCCAGGCTGCCTCTGATACATGAAAAGGTAGTTTAGTTTGTTTGCTGCTATATTAATGTGTGAAGTAGCTAAATTAATCCTTCCATATATGTCTGAATAGGTTATTATAAGGTGCTTAGAGATTTGGCAGGCTGAGCCCCATCTTTCTTTCAAGATGTTAAGAAAATAAATGTAAATGCAGGAAACACTGCATGTGGGGATCCGCTGTCCAACTTTACGATTTGAATGTCAGTGTAGTATTTAGGAAAAGTTAACCACAGTAGCAAGGGCACAAGATTCTCACTAGGGTGGATCCTTCCTCCGAACCTTTGTTTGGTTACGTTCAGTCCTGAGGGACTCAAGACTGGGTCGCTTTCCAGTTTCCCAGCCCTGTTGTCTTAGTTAAGACTCTTGTGTCTTCTGCCTTACAAAACCCATCTTGACCTAGTTTGAACCCAGAGGGGGATTTTATTAAGAAGTTCCTGGGATACTCACAGAAGCAAAAGGCAGTGGGACTCCTCAAGGAGCATGAAATAGGAGCTGCAAAAGAAACTGGAACCGTCTTTTTCTGTGTCTGCTGTTTACTTTCCCACTCTTCTCTAAAGGTTGACTTTCTTTCACGCTGCTTTCCTGGGGGGAGATAGTAAACCCAGATCCTGAGTTTTAAAATGTTTCTTAATTCCATGCCACACAGAGGAAAGGGCCAGCTCCTAACCAGAGTTTTACTTTGCAATCATACAGTTAACACACCAGCACTTTCTTGCCTCCATTGCACTACTTCTCCATTTGCTTTGTTCCTTTTTCAGAGCATTCTGTTCTTGTTATGTGAATTTCAGACTTTACATCTCACTCAGAACATTCTATTGTGTTTTATTTGCTTTTCAATTTTCTTTCATTGTTGTTGTTCAGTGGTTCAGTTGTGTCTGACCCTTTGCAACCCCATGGACTGCAGCACACCAGGCTTCCCTATCCTTTATCATCTCCTGGAGCTTGCTCAAACTCATGTCCATTGAGTTGGTTATGCCATCCAGCCATCTCATCTTCTGTTACCCCCTTCTTCTCCTGCCCTCAATCTTTCCCCACATCAGGGTGTTTTCCAAAGAGTTGGCACTTCACATCAGGTGGCCTAAGACTGGAGCTTCTGCTTCAGCATCAGTCCTTCTAATGAATATTCAGGATTGCTTTCCTTTAGGATTGACTGGTTTGATCTTGCTGTCCAAGGGACTCTCAAGACTTTTCTCCAGCACCACCGTTTGAAGGCATCAATTCTTTGGCACTCAGTCTTCTTTATGGTCCAGCTCTCACATCCATACATGTACATCTATGGAAAAACCATAGCTTTGACTAGACAGACCCTTGTCAGCAAAGTGACGTCTCTGATTATTGGTACACTGTCTAGGTTTATCATAGCTTTTCTTTCAAGAAGCAGGCATTTTTTAATTTCATGGTTGCAGTCACTGTCTGCAGTGATTTGGAGCCCAAGAAAAGTATTTTTGCCTGGAGAATTCCAGAGACAGAAGAGTCTGGTGGACTACAGTCCATGGCGTAGCAAAGAGACATGACTGAAGGACTAGCACTTCCACTTTAACTTTCCAGCACGTCATCAACGAGTTGGAAGCTATTATGTTGTCTTAGCCAACAAAGTTGGTTAAATCCATTAAGATTCTTTGGTTACAAGCAACAGAACTGAATCACAGCTAGATGAAGCAAAAAGAGAAATTTACTGGGAAGACCCTGAGATAGATCACGGAATCCAAGGAAGAATTGAATGTCCAGGACTTGGGAAGAACCAGCATTGCTCTGGTGACTTCAGAAACAGCATTTTCTGGACCCTCTCTCCAGACCTCTCTCATTTTTGTGACTTGACTCATTCCCAGTTTCTGACTCTGGTAGAAATTCCCGAGAGAGAATCTGATTGCCCTCATTCAGGTGTCCTCACCTGGTGAAATACAGCTCTAATTTGACTTACGTGGTGTTTAGCAAAAACATTCCTTCTTGGAGTACAGGACTTGCTACATAATTTGTAGGGTTCAGTGCAAAATGAAAATGTAGGGTTCCTTGTTCAAGAACCATCAAGCATTTCAAGATGGTATATCAGGGCATTAAACCAAGTATAGGGCCCTTCTAAGCCCAGGGCCCTGTGAGACTTCACAGTCACATGTCCGTGAAGCTGGTTCTGCCTGGGAGCTCAGCCCTGTGGTCAAATTGTGGCTGCTAGTCTTGAGTTTTCTCTTGAATTGCTCACCTGCAGGAGGTTGTAAGGCAATTCCATGGAGAGCCCAGCTGGCAAGGATGGAGGCTTGCCAATCACTGCATCAGTGAGTTTGAAAGTAAATAACTTGCCTTTCCTTTCCCCATCCCCCAAGCCTTCAGATGACACTGTAGCCCAGGATGGTATTTCAACCTTACGAGAGACTGTGAAGCAAAGTCACCTTATGAATTCAAATCTGGAATTCTGATACACAGAAACAATAGGACAACAAATCTTTTAAGACTCCAAGTTTGTTTTTTTTTTAAGTGGATCATTTTTCTTAAGTCTTCATTGACTTTGTTACAATATTTTTCCTGTTTTATGTCTTGGTTTTTTGGCCACGAGGCCTATGGTATCTTAGCTCCCAGACCAGGGATTGAACCCAGACTCCTTGCATGAGAAGGCGAAATCTTAACCACTGGACCACCAGGGAAGTCTCTATGCCACCGAGGTTTTGAGGGCACTTGCAAAAGATAGCTAATATAGTGTTACTCATTATGCTGATCTATTGACATGTATTGTAATTTACACATGGGCAATTGAGTGAGGTTATGGACTATACAATCCAGTTTTATCTAAATTCATTCTCATAAAAAAATGGACAAATACTTTAAAAAAATTCCTGCAAAGAAACTAGAGACTGATGTTAATGCTGATAACACAAACTGATCCCAAGAAAATGGCTCTTCATTTAAAGGAAAAAAATAATGATAACTAGTCAGATCTGTCAAGATGGTGACCACAAAGTGAACATTTTTAAAATATGGGTTTATATCCACTTGAAATGTTAGCTTAAAATGTATAAAAATTAAAAATAAGTAAATATTCACACATTCACGCAAGCCCAAAAATACTTCTCTGATAAGTTGCAAGATCAAAAAGATTGGTGACTGCTGTGTGGAGAGCACCTGGTCCCCTGTGTTGAGCCACTTGGTTACAGCATCATCATTGCAAGCATGGGCAGTGGTCAGGTAGCAGGTACATCCCTGGGCAGCATTTTGGAATGACACAACATTTATAATGACCAGCAGACTGAAAGCATTTCATGACTCCTAGCCCTAACTCTAATCCCATAGTCACACATGATGGAAACATTCTTATTTGATTATTCAAGGATATAGTAATTCCAGAAGACAGAAAATCCTTGGAAACACACAAATTATACATAAAATTTTTAAAAATTTGTCTTGATACTCATTCAGAAAAAAAAACAACTTTAACATAGGTACAATTCAACACAACATCATAAAGTGAACCCAATGTACCTGTCACCTGGGGCAAGAATCTGAACGTTGCCAGATGTCTGAAAACTCTCCAGACATCCTTCACCAACAATATCACTCTTATCTACCCTAGAAAGAGCTGCTGTTGTGACTTTTGTAACAACCCTTTTCTGGCTTTATTCGATAGTTTTAACACTTTGATATGTCTCCATTAACAATACGGTTTGGTGTTACCCGTTTTTAAAGTTTATGAGTAGAAACCAGCTTGCATGTTTTCTTTCATTTTATGTCTTGGGTCAACACTATTTGAGGGCCATTTATTGCAAATAGTTGGGAAATATTTTTACTGATACCTGATCTTCTTTTGTATTAACATCCCAATTTATCTATCCATTCTTTGCAGAAGGTTACTTGGCTTATTTCCAATGAGTAAGTACAAGCAATTCCACCTTAAATATTCCAGCATACGTCATCCTGGTGTTCACCTACATGAGTTTCTCTAGGACACATGCAGTGGTAGAAACACTGAACTGTAATCTGTGTACATCTTCGACTGTAGTGAATAATGCCACATTGTCTTCTGAAGCAGCTATACCAATTTATACTCCACCCTCCTCCCCCAGGTGTTTGAGACTTCTCATTATTACACTGTTGTTCAGTCACTAAGTCATGTCTGACTCTGCAACCCCACGGACTGCAGCACGCCAGGCTCCCCTGTCCTCCCTGTCTCCTAGAGTTTGCTCAAATTCATATCATTGAATCAGTGATGCTATTTAACCATCTCATCCTCTAATTCATTATTACACATCTTTGCCAATACTTGGTACTATCAAACTTTTTAATTCTTGCCAATATGATAGATACGTAGTGTTATCTCTTTCTGCTTTTAATTTGCATTTCTCTCATTACTACTAAAGTGTTTTACAGCCATTTGGATTTATTCTCTTGTAATTTGTGGACTTTGCCCATGGGGGGGGTGTTTTTCTTATTGATATGGTGCAGTCTTTCATATATACTGTCAATTTATTGCCAGCTATGATTTACAAATATCTTAACATTTATATCTTCCCACCCTAAAGTTTGACCTTTCATTATTTTTAGGGAATCCTTTGATAAACACAAGTGTTTTGTTTTAATGTAGCTGACTCTTTGTGACCCCATGGACTGTAACTCACCAGACTCTTCTGTCCATGGAATTCTCCAGGCAAGCCATTCTTTTCTCCAGGGGATCTTCCCAACCCAGGGATTGGACCTGGGTCTCCTGCATTGCAGCAGATTCTTTATTCTCTGAGCTACCAGGGAAGCCCTTAATGTAGCCAAAGTAATAAATTTTTCATTTTAAAATCTTATTCAAGGAGATAATGCTTATATTCCTTGTACAAAAATATTCTGTTTGTTGTTGTTTAGTCACTAAGTCATGTCTGACTCTTTGCAACCCCATAGAGCCATTCCTCTATCCATGGAATTTTCCAGGTGAGAATAATGAGTGGGTTGCCATTTCCTTCCCCAGGAGATCTTCTCAACCCAGGGATTGAATCCACGGCTCCTGCTGCATCTCCTGCACTGCAGGCAGAGTCTTTACTGCTGAGCCACCAGGGAAGCCCTATATTATGATCTAAAATGTAGTTTTACCTTTCACATGTAGACTTGTAATCCACTTGGAATTCATCATTGAACAAGGCATTCCTTCCCTCACTGAGCTGTCATGTGCCTCTATCAGATATCAAGTGCCCACACATATGCATTTTGTTTTCGTTCTCTCTATTCGGCTGCATTGGTCTGTTTGTCTATCTCTGTGCTAATACCACGTTGTTTCTATCATCGTTATTGTTCAGTTGCTAAGTCATGTCCAATTTTTTGAGACCCCATGGACTGCAGCACGTCAGGCTTCTCTTTCCTTCACTATCTCACAGAGTTTGCTCAAACTCATGTCCACTGAGTCAGTGATACCATCCAACCATCTCATCCTCTGTCACTTCTTCTCCTGCCTTCAATCTTTCCCAGCATCGGGATCTTTTCCAGTAAGTTGGCTCTGCACATCAGGTGCCCAAAGTATCAGAGCTTCAGTTTCAGCATCAGTCCCTCCAATGAGTACTCAGGGTTGATTTCCTTTAGAATTGACTGATTTGATCTCCTTGCAGTCCAAGCGACTTTCAAGAGTCTTCTCCAGCACCACAATTCAAAAGCATCAATTCTTCAGCCTTTTTTAAGGTCCAACTTTCACATCCATACATGACTATTGGAAAAACCATAGCTTTGATTATATGGACCTTTGTCGGCAAAGTGATGTTTCTGTTGTTTAATATGCTGTCTAATTTGTCATAGCTTTTCTTCCAAGGAGCAAGTGTCTTTTAATTTCAGGGCTGCAGCCACTGTCTGCAGTGATTTTGTAGTCCAAGACTGTAACTTAAATCTAGTGTCTTGCAAGTCCTCTCACTTCATTCTTTTTCCTTGAGAGAGTGAGGTAGTTTTTTAGAATTTAAGTTTTAGAATCAACTTGTCAAATTCTACAAAAAAAAAAAAAAAAGACTTGCTTAAATTTTGACTAGGGTTAAGATTCAGAGAAGGCAATGGCACCCCACTCCAGCACTGTTTCCTGGAAAATCCCATAGACAAAGAAGCCTGGAAGGCTGCAGTCCATGGAGTCGCAAAGAGTCGGACACGACTGAGCCACTTCACTTTCACTTCTCACTTTCATGCATTGGAGAAGGAAATGGCAACCCACTCCAGTGTTCTTGCCTAGAGAATCCCAGGGACGGGGGAGCCTGTGGGCTGCCGTCTATGGGGTCACAAAGAGTCGGACACGACAAGCGATTTAGCAGCAGCAGCAGCAGGGTTAAGATTACATGGTGGTGGTAGTTTAGTTGCTAAGTTGTGTCCAACTCTCGTGACCCCTTGGACTGTAGTCTGCCAGTCTCCTCTGTCTGTGGGATTCTCCAGGCAAGAATACTGGAGTGGGTTGCCATTTCCTTCTCCAGGAATCTTCCCAACCCAGGAATTGAACCTGGGTCTCCTACATTGCAGGCAGATTCTTTACCAACTGAGCTACAAGGGAAGCCCAAGATTACATAGAACCCATAAAGCAATTTGGGAAAATTAGTATCTTTTCAATATTGGCTATTCCCATCCGTGATATGGTATATTTCTCAATTTTTAAAGATTTTCTTTAATATCTCTCAACACAGTTTTACAATTTTGTCCATAGAGTTCTTGCATATTAAAAGTATTTACATTAGTTGCTTCATTTTTCTACATTTTTTCTGACTTATACAAATACAGCTGAGTTTTGTGTATTGCTATTGTATCTGCTGCTAAGTCACTTCAGTCGTGTCCGACCCCATAGACGGCAGCCCATCAGGCTCCCCCATCCGTGGGATTCTCCAAGCAAGAACACTGGAGTGGGCTGCCATTTCCTTCTCCAATGCAGGAAAGTGAAAGTGAAGTTACTCAGTCGTGTCCGACTCTTCTATTGGTAAAGCTCTTTATTAGTTCTAATAATTTATCTATAGGTTTGGATTTCCTGTGAACATACACTTACCTCCCACCTCTTTTTTCTTGTCTTTGTGCACAGTCTAGGTCTTCCAGGAAAATGTTTCATATTATAACTTACATGCATGTATCTTGTACCTTTGTGATTCTGTAAGCTCAGTGAGGAGTGGATCATTGCACAAAGTGGGTGTTGAATAAGCATTTGTTGAATGAATAACTGACTGAACGAGCTATTCTATCGTCCAAATGGCTAACCATAGCATAAATCACAGTTTGTCACAGAGGCTGGGGACAAAGTGAAAAAACTAGATTAGGAATCAAAATCAGAACCGACAGGACACAATACACTCCTGAGCCCAAGACAAAGTTGCAAAGTACATAGGTTATTAGCCTAGTAAAACGACTTTAGCTTAGAATAGAGAGAGAGTGACTGATTTTTTTTTTTTAATCCGAGGCACAGTGCTAGGCAGTTTTGAATTCATAATTCCCCTCCGCAAATTCCTTTTTTTATCTTTATTTTTTGAATATGTTATTATGCTTCTATTGCTCTTATCTTAAAGTCCAAATCTTATATGATCTAGTTCCTGCCTGCTCCTCCAGGGCTGGTCTTAAGGCAGTAACCCTGCTGGTTATGTTTTAAGCTGTCTGGCTGCTTTTCAGTTCTTAGAAAATATAAAGCTTCCTCACCTAGTAATGCCTTGCCTATCTTTTCCTTCTGCCTAGAATGCGCTTTCCACCATGTCTCCTGGCTGGCCTCTCCACTCATCTGTCAGATCTCTGCTCCAGTGTCACCTTCTCAGGGAAACCTGTCCTTACTTTCAACAAATAGCTTTGCTTCCCCCACAAGGTATATTCTTAAAGCACCTGTACTTTTCCTTAAAGCTTCTTACCAAAATAGCAAGTTAATCCCTGTGTTATTTGATTACCATCTCCCACTTGATTGTAAACTCCAAAAAGGTGATGAATGTCTAGCTTATTCATTTCTGGATTCCCAAACACCTGGCCAGCATCTGGCACACACACGGCAGGTGATATACTCCCTGAACTGAAAATTGTAGATCTTCACGATTGACTTTCCTTCGCACTGCCAAATGTGATTTTTTCCCGTTGCTCCCAGGTGCTCTTAGATGCTCCCTTCTTGTTCCCAAAGCCTTGTGTCCTTAAATCTATTAAACCACTTAACCAGGTTTAACTCAGTTTACCTCCACTTTATTCTCCCAGCACCAGCACAGGTGCCAGGCCCATAGTAGGTGCTAATATACATTAGCTTGAGGAAATCAATGAACACAAATGAACAATACATAATGAATAAGTTGTATAGGGTATACAACAAGTATTTCAGCCTTTCTTACCATGGGGCAGTCTCTTTGATGACGCTGTTTGCAAGTTCTTTATGATAATTCAAGCAATTAGCCTCCCTATGAGAGGCTCTCAGAGAGAAACACTTTATACTGAATTACAGTCAGTAGTGAATACTGTTACAGAGAGGGTCTGGTGTACCATATACATATGTGGATGTAATATAATATATATATACATATATTTCTTTCTAAAAAAACTTACAAAAATAAAGAAAATGTCAAAGCCTTTTAAAGGGCGTGATCACGCTGAGTAATACAACCCTTCCTTCATTTTTACATTATTTCGGTATGAGATGTTTTTATGGCTCTTGCTAAAAATAAAAGACATTTCAGACTTTCTCAGTAAATGAAGCACTGCAGACTTTTCAGTTTTGTTGTTTCCCCTAAAATTAATATAATTAATTAAAATCCAATGTTAGTCTGATTTACAATCTGTGAGTCAATGAGTCACAGACTCTTATGCTAATAGGGCAGTTGAGTTTTCTGAGCTTTTCACCAAAAAAAAAAAAAAAAAAAAAAAACAACTGTGTCCCAGCACAGGGCCAGCAGAATAGGCATGACAGAGATCTAGTAAGAAAGACCTTCCTAACCTGACCATAGTATATTTATACTGTGGAGTAGAAGAGTCTAAGAATAATTTGGAAAGACAACTGCTTTTATCAAGTGTAAGAAATTAGTTTAACTGAATTTAAATGTAATTGCAGGAGCAGCTGGTGAAGGCTAATTTCTGTTCACAGCCTGCTTTCTCGGGAACTGCACCCCCATTCTGTTCCCTAGGAAAGGATCAAGTTTCAAGCTGTGTATCGCTGATACCAGCTCTTACAGGCTGCTCTTGAACTGCGGTCAATGCCAGGAGCCACAGAGGAGATCACCCCTCTCCCCGTGTTTACGGTCACATGCTCCTCACCCACCTTTGAAAAGACACTGCCAGGAGTAAGTATCAGGTTGACTTACTCTGAAAGGCTTGAGCAACTCTCAGGTCCTTCTGATGGGACCTCTGTCTATATGGCACCTGATCCAGGTGCTTAGCAGCTTCCCCAGGTTCAGAATGACAGATCCCACCTGATGGGGAACACTGCTGACTTCAAGAGCTGCAGAGTTCTTACACGCCATCTGCCTGGACCAGCTCGCTCACTCAACAGGTCAGGAATGGAGAGCCTGAGAGGGAGGCAGTCTGACTGCCAGGCCAGTCCACCACCCCACACGACATAATCACACCCCCAAGATGCTGTGCCCACTCCTTTCACATAAGATTAAACGTCTGCCCCCCACACCCCAATCCAGGCCAATACACAAACCTGTGTATCTTCTCAAATGCTCTAAACTGAACACACAGGCATTCAGGTCTTTTTATTTGACCCGTCAATATTTCCTTTCATTTGGGTCAAGGTTTTGCTCTTAAACTAACAGCCCTTCTGGAATATGTAAGATTTCTCCATCATTTACACTCAGGATAAAGGAAGTTACAAAATTATTTATAGGAGATAAGACTTCCATAGACAGAATGAAGTAAGGAAACTGGAAAACTGAGGAAGTCTGAGGAAGCCAAGCAGAGGAAGCAAGGCGGGGGGCTCCAGGTAAGTGCTCAGCCCGTCCCTCTCCTGAGCGACTCAGGAGCTCTCCTGGAAGCGCCAGCGGTGCCTGTGAAGTCCTAGCTTCCCAGGGGTCACCTGGCTCCAGCTCCAGACCAGTGCATCCAGCTGGGCCTAGGGTTTCCTTCCTCATGGGCAACTGTCCTGGAGCCTCTGCAGGACAGAAATGCTGTTGCGAGGTTTCTGATTTCTCCCTCAGAGAATCCCCAGACAAGGGCATCCAGCCCACGAGGGTGTTGAGTTTCTGGTGGCTCAAAGCTTTGTTCTCCAACCGCAGCACACACCCCAAGGCTCCTGGTACTTGTCAGACTGCCAGACACCTCCAGGCAGAAGCCAGCATGACGAGAGCACCCGGCTCTGTGCTCACACAGAACCTGCCCAGCAGAGAACACTCTCCAAGGCCTTGACCTGGCGGCCTCTTCTTCACCCCCACTCACCCCATCTGTGTGCTTCTCCTTGCTGGGCTGGGATGCAGGGCAGCTCTGCCCGTCCTCTTCCGCCTGCTGAGCACCTCCCTGGGGTCAGAACCTGGCCACTTCCCAGCAGCACACACACACACGAGCACGTGGAGGCCTGGCAGCCACGGCCGTGTCCTACTAGGGCTGCAAGGACACCCCCAACCCCATACATCTCTCCCCTCCTTAGGAGACTCCTCAAGCTCCCGTCACTCTCCTGTCTGCAAGACCCTATTGCCCGCCCCTGTTGGTACAACTCTCTTTAGCTCCAACAGGACAATCCCCAAGGGTCCTCCAACTATCCCTTTATCTTTAGTCTTATTCCTGGATTGACAAAGCCTCCTAAGGGCCCTTTACTTTAGGCCAAATGTATTCTCAACACACCTAAATATGTATTTGTGAAGACCAGAGGGTTGGTATCACAGGACTAATAATACTGAACCAAAGTTCCCAGTCCTTTTCTTGAAAGTTTGTTGCCCACAATCTGGAGTTCAGATCTATGAAGCTCACCATTCCCTTTATGAGACTTGACTATCCTTTTTCTCTATCTTGATTTGCATATCACAGGGCCTTTCTCAATTATTGGCAGGGATGGGAGGGGAAGGGAGGGCCCAAAAATATATTGCAAACATTGATAAAGTTTAATAAAATCTGTGGGCTTCCCTGGTGGCTCAGTAGTAAAGAATCCACCTGTAATGCAGGAGACCCAAGAGATGCAAGTTCAGTCCCTGGGTCAGGAAGATCCCCTGGAGGAGGGCATCGCAACCCACTCCAGTATTCTTGCTTGGAAAATCCCATGGACAGAGGAGTCTGATGGGCTATAGACCATAGTGTCGCAAAGAGTCAGACATGAATGAAGTGACTTAGAACACACAATAAAATTTGTAGGGTAATTCTATGATACACACCAAATACTCATGCATGCCTGAGCTCGCTAAAGGGAGAGGGTTGGCTGAGTAATGGTAAGATCCTGGTCCAGTCTCCGATTCTGATGTTATTTGTGCCAGTCACTAAAAAGCACCTGCCAGTCACTGAAAAGTTACTAAACTGTTGGGGCATTTTAGGTTAAAAAAAAAAGAAAAAGTAGCTGTGGTCTTTAATCTTAGAGGGCTGCATGCATGCATGCTCAGTTGCTTCAGATGTGTCTGACTCTGCAACTCTATGGGCTGTAGCCCATCAGGCTCCTCTGTCCATGGGATTCTCCAAGCAAGAATACCAGAGTGGGTTGCCATTCCCTTCTCTAGGAGATCTTCCTGACCCAGGGATCGAACCCTGGTCTCCCAGATTGTAGGCAGATTCTTTACTATCTGAGCCTCCAGGAAAACCCAGACAGAGGGTGTGCTAAGTCGCTTCAGTCATATCTGACTCTTTGTGACCCCAAGGACTATCGCCTGCCAGGCTCCTCTGTCCATGGGATTCTCCAGGTAAGAATAATGGAGTGGGTTGCCATGTCCTTCTCCAGGGCCTCTTCTCCACCCAAGGACTATTGAGCAAATCTTACTGAAATCCTTCCCTTCCTGGTTCAAGTCATGGAGCCTGAGTCCTCGGCTAGAAGAGTTTATGGCCTCCATCAGAGAGCACTTACCCTTGACCTTCTCTTTTCTAAACTATTTTTCCTTATATGAAATTGTCTTTCTTTGTAAAGTCATTTGGTTCAACCCCTGCTAAATCTATTGTGACTCACATTCCTTCAGGAAGTGCACACAAGAAAACAGATGGTGAGTGGGGGAGCGAGGTGGGCGTGGGGTGGGGATGGAGTTATGGTCTGCAGCACAACTGTGAGACACCTCAGGGTCTGCTGGAAGGGTCAGCTGGCCAAGGAACTTAAAGTTTGATGCTCAAAGGCCTGCAGGCGGCTGAGCTCCTGCACAGGACTGGACAGGAGGAGCCTTTGTGGACCAGACAGGAGAGAGTGCTGTTCTCTGAGAATCAGCTTGCAACTCAGCCCATGTGAGGGCTGTTCACCGAGGTGTCTCGGCCAGGTGGCAGATTTCTCCTGTTGCCTGTAACTTGGCTTGAAGCGGAAGATGACCCATGTCACCTGGCGCCCTGATAACGGAGAGCAAATTCCAGCAAAAAGTGCCCATGCCTATGCTGGCCATCTCGTGCCCAGCAGGCAGCTCCCTGCCATCTGGCCACCTTAGAGAGCTCACAGCCGCTCTGCTCCTCACCCACCTGGCTTCAGCTGCTCCAACCCCAGTGACAGGGACAGCGTGGCCAACACTGGGCACAAACCAGGCTCTGATTTACCTGCTCTCCTGCTCCAGGGACCAGGTCCCCTGATGCTGTTGTGCCCTAGTTTTCCACAGAATTGATGCCCCATCCCTTGGGGGTAAGAAAGCTTTCAACCTTATTCGCAAATATTGAAAAATTCAAAGCTCAAATACATTTGTGGCATTCACTGTTGTCACAGGATGTTAGCAGAGATTTCCTAAGGCATTAAGTGAAGAAAAAAAGTACAGGTAGATGGGAATTCCAAGGGAAATTGTGTAACTCACATGTATGTCTAGGTGGTCTCTTTCTAACATAATGTTACAAACAGGAGATCCAGCAAATGACCTGTCATGATATTGTCATGTTTCTTTTAAAAAGTTTTTCTAAATTTACTTTTGATTGGAGGATAATTGCTTTACAATGCTATGTTGGTTTCTGCTGTACAACTTGAATCAGCTGTAAGTAGACAAATGTCCCCTCCTTCTTGAACCTCCTTCCCTCCCAGCCCCCATCCCACCCCCCAGGGTGTCACAGAGGGCCAGGCCAAGCTCCCTGTGTTATACAGCAGCTTCCCACTAGCTACTTATTTGCACATGGCCGTGTACATGCTTCAAGGCTACTCTCAGCTTGTCTCACCCTCTCCTTCCCCATAGTGTTCACAAAACCGTTCTCTACACCTGAGTCTCTATTCCTGCCCTCTAAATAGGTTCATCAGTACCATTTTTCTACATAAAAAGTTTGTTAAAGGGCCAGGTAATTGCTTGTGATAATCCAACAAATCCGAACACTTTATTGCTTTACTTACACACTACTTATTTTATGAGTGGATTACAAGAATTTATGTAATGAAATATAAAAATATCTAGAGATACACAAAAAATCAGAGCCCAAACGCTTAGGGGTGGGAGGAAAAATCTGGCATGCAGATGTACAGATGACCAGGTTATCCCGATAATAGAGCTGAGCCACTAGCTAAGGACGGATAATTTCTGAGCTCTTCTCGTCACGGGTATTGATGGCATCAGCATCGACACCTGTGTGAGCAAGGTGCTGGCTCTACGCAGGCTAAGACATGCTCCTGCCTACAAGAAGCTCAGGGGTTTGTGGCAAACAACGGGGATTCCTCCTCTAAATCCTTATCCAAATCGGGTTATGACACAAATTTTTGAAGAAAAGGCGGCTGGGGTCAGCAACATGTCTTGAGCACCTGTGGGAATCATGCTAGAGATAGACCCGCTACCTGCTGATCTGTTCAGCGCTCCCCCCGCCACACACACACTCTCCTGTCCTGCCAGCAGCCCCAGTCCTCCCTGGCTCAGAACCTCCCCAGGAATCTATCCAGACTTCACAGAGCAGCACCCCAAAACTGTCCCCTACCAGCTCTCCCTCATTTATAAAAGGCTCAGCATTAGTAGTATATCCAAGGATTGAAGCAACTCCTGTTTTAACATTTAATAGCGACTTGCTAAGGATCTGCATGGATTTGTTTATCTGGCAAAATCTGTCCCCAAAGAAAGGTTCGGACTCTGATGATAGGGGTAGAAGCCTGAAGCAAGGGCAAAGTGTTCCATCAGTGAGGCTTTGGGATCTCCAGCAGCAACCTCAGCACTTGAACCTCAGTGAAGGGAAGACTGAAAGCTGAAATAGAAAGAATAAAAAGGAAGTTTCCCTCACCTAGTGACTTTGCTAATGCTCCGGTGCTGAGGGCAATGACGGTCTATCTAGGCTTTGTCTTCACTTTAAGTTACTACTGTCTCATTTTCCTTCCCTGGTGGCTCCGTGGTAAAGAATCTACCTGTCAAAAGAAGACACATGGATTTGATCCCTGGGTTAGAAGAATCCCTGGAGGAGGAAATGACAACCCACTCCAAAATTCTTGCCTGGGAAATCCCATGGACAGAGGAGCCGAGTGGGCTACAGTTGGTGGTGTCCCAAAGAGTCAGACGTGATTTACTGACTAAACAGCAAGCATAACATCTCATTTGTACTCATGCACTGATTTGCTTTTCTCAGGTGAAATAGTCTGGACTTGGTTCTGTCCCTATCCCTAAACTGTGTTTCACCACTTCAGCCTCATTCTGGACTTTTCTTGGTGGGTCCTCCCCCGTCAGCCCCCAAAGGTCTCATCTGTCCATTGGATAGTCAATCTCTTCCTAAAACAGACCATAAAAGTGTTCGGTTAACTTCTTTCCCCACCTCAAGAGTCATCAATTAAATTAGCTTCACATGACTCCCAATCTTTATTTACAAAAATGATACAGAGAATAAAATTTAAGAAAATACATATTCTTAGATCCAATTCTATACTTTTATGGTGATGGACAGGGAGGCCTGGTGTGCTGCGATTCATGGGGTCGCAAAGAGTCAGACACGACTGAGCGACTGAGCTGAACTGATGTCATATTTAATTAATTTAGGCACTTGATTTAATGTTAGACTTTTTTTTTAGTATTGTATTACTCAGAATTTTTCTTTTTGAGTCAAAATCCTGATGGAGAACAGCAAGTTCTACCTCCAACTTTGTTCCTAGGGCTTGTCACTTCAAGGTGTCTTGGCATCAGGCTCTAGTTTGGAGCTTTTGCCTGTCCTTGGGTCTCGCTGCAGCAGACCAAAGGTCAATGAGGGAAGAGGCCAGAAACACAGAAGGGCTGAGCTCTTGGTCATCAGAAAGCACTGAGCTCAAATTTTGGCACAACAATTCACTCACCGTCTTGATGTTCTCATTTGCAAAAATTAGATTCATAACACTTACCACACAGGCATTTAATAAAGATTAAATAAAATAATAAATGTGAAAAGCTTAGCAGGGTGCCTGGCACATAGTATTTAAACTAGTCATCACCATCACCCACTTACATTCTCCTCTTTATCACCACTTTCTCAATCATCCCCAGTTCTTGTAACTCTTTGATGAACAAGTCATACTTTTTCTTTAAATTTCTCATCACTAGTGACCCTGTGAGGGAATTTGTGTCTATCCTGGCTCTCAGTCCTGGTTCTGCCATCTTGGACAATTTGCTTGTCCCTCCAAGTCCCACCACTTCACATGTAAGCGTATAATGTGGGGGAAACCAGCTGTCTCCTCAGGGGGCTGCTGGGAGGGTTACTGCGATGTGTAGACAACATGTCTGCATGTCTGACTTACTCAGAATAGGTTCCCCCTCCTTTCATTATTTCTTCTTTCCCTGTGGTGAAATAGTAGAAGAAATCACATCCAAATGAGATGCCACACATCTACCTAAAAATCTTATAATGGCACAGGCAAAATATTTAGTCTCATTTCATCAGACTCTATTCTCTTCAGGCTCTGTTAGTTCACAATAGGTATTAATCACTTAATCATACAAGCTAATTTATACTCAGCTGTTAATCAGTTAATGGCTCCTCCATAAGGATTTACATAATGCCTTTATCCAGAAAAAAAGCACAGCCTCTTAAAAGCTCCAGGAAGGGCCTCTGTAGTGACAGGGGCCACCTTGAGATGGACCCTCTTCCATAACGCCCAGCAGCAGCCTCCCTGCCTGGGCATGGACCCAGGTCTGCCTGACTTGATGAGATCCCCGTTGGTTTGCACACATCTGCTGAATTGCCTGCCCTTTGTTGGCTGGGTTTCTTCCCATGCCCGGATGCACAGGGCAATATACACTTCCTAGCTACAGCTGTCCTTTTAGTGGACTGGGACTGGATGAAGAGACAGCCAGGAACAGGGAAACCTACATCTTCCAAACCTGGACACTTCTATTTGTGATAAATAAATGCAAGCCTGGACAGGGTGACGCTGGGACAACTGGCATAAACCAGGATAAATGGTCACTTTAGCAAGAAGTCTATGTTCTTTGTAAAACAGCTTTGAGAATAAAAGCTGAATGACTTATTCATTGCATATTATGGCTGGTGTGCAAGCCTCTTCAGGATGTGGGGTGCCCATGTTGCCCTGCTGTGATTGAATAGATGTCACTCTCTGCACCTGGGTGGCAGCTCAGCTTTGGTCAGTCCCCAGGGAAGGGATGTTAACCCTTTCAATGATGGAGACTTGCTCAATTCTCTCTAATCATATTTCCAGACAACCATTCTGGAAACAAGCCATGTCATGCTCTAAAGGAGGAGAGATGGATGGAATCTAAAAGAAGGTAGGTCAAAGACTAACACAGTCACCAGGGAGATTGATGGAAAATGTGGGGGGACCTCTGATAGGTCAAGTGATTCTGCTTATTAAGTCATAAACTTCATCCAAGATGGCTGGATGACATCATGGACTCCACGGACGTGAGTCTGAGTGAACTCCGGGAGTTGGTGATGGACAGGGAGGCCTGGCGTGCTGCGACTCATGGGGTCGCAGAGTCGGACACGACTGTGCGACTGAACTGAACTGAAACTTCAGATGAGTGCTGGGGCTTGGATGTCTGGCTGCAGAATACATTGGAAGAAGCATCAGTCAGAGCAGCCACTGCCCTTCTGGTGTCTGTGCTGGATAATATTGCCATGAGGTGACTCAGCAATTACTATAAAGCGAGTTTGGACTGGGGAAGCCGAGGACCTCTCAGCCAGGTCAAATCCTGAAAAGCTAGTTCAGTTTCACACAGTCTTCAGCTTTGGTGCTGCTGCTGCTGCTGGGGCCCCAGAAAAGGTAGCCAAGGGCCTGTATGGTCTCCAATCATTTCCAGCCACTGGTTTCGGAAGTTGGCTTTGGATTCCAAGGACGCCTCCATGGCTGGCCATCTGCTTAGTGCTCATCTCTCATGTGGGATGCAGACAGGGAACATACTTCAAGGTAGAATCAATAATCTGACAGAGGAGGAAGTTCACAGCTTCTCAAATGAGCTCCTTAGCATTAATTAATTTATTCATTAATTCAATAATAATTTACTAAGGGCATATAAAATGATGAACAATGTGGGGGCTTGGTTGGAAGATGGGAGCGAGGGAAGATACAATTATAAAGACATGTAAAAATATACCCCCTTCTTTTTATAGAACCCATATCTGGAGAGCAAGATAGCCATTGCTGTTGTTTAGTTGCTCAGTCATGTCCTACTCTTTGCAATCCCATGGACTGTAGCCTGCCAGGCTCCTCTGCCCATGGAATTTTCCAGGCAAAGAACAGTGGAGTGGGTGGCCATTTCTTTATCCAGGGGATTTTCCCAATCCAAGAATCAAACCCATGTTTCCTGCATTGGTAGGTTACAGCTGAGCCAACAGGGAAGCCCCCATGTAGACATATTATTAAAATACAACTTTAGTAAGTCCTGTTTTTGTGGGTATTTTTGTAGATATATTCACAGTAGGTACCATGTCCAGAGTACTACAAGTGCTTCCCAAGTGGCGCAATGGTAAAGAGTCCGCCTGCCAGCACAGGTGATGCAGGAGGGGATGTGGATTCGGTCCCTGGATGGAGAAGATCCCCTGGAGTAGGAAACAGCAACCCACTCCAGGGTTCTTTGCCTGGAAAATTCCATGGACAGAGGAGCCTGGCAGGCTACAATCCATGCGGTCACAAAGAGTAGGACAGACTGAGCAACTGAACACTCATACACAGAGTATTACAAGACTATCAGGAAATACCATTATCTGAGGAAATCTGCAAAGGCTTCACAGAGGAAATGATATTAGGGCTGCTTCTAAAGAGTAACTGGAAATTTCTAAAGGAAGGGAAAAGGAGAAAGTGATAGACTTTAAAATCAAAAAACTACATTCTAGCCCTAGATCTAATTGTGTAGACTTGGGTTCATTATGTAACTGGTGGACCTCTCTTTCTCCATCTGCAAAGTAAAAGTAATAATACCTTCCTTGTAGAATCATTATAAGAATTAGAGATAATCTATGTTAAGAATTTGGCAAGAGAATGGGTACAAAGTAAGTAGTGGCTTTATTAAGTGAAGCAGCTGTCAAGAGGGGGATTTTGGATAGAGGGTATACTGTGGTAAAAACAGATGTGAAAAGAAAGATTATTTTCTGGCATACTACTAGTTTACATATTAGTTGGCATATTAGTAGTTTACTACTCTTGGAAAGCAGGTCTTGAGAGGAGGGAATAATAGATAAGGCTGGATAGGTTGGCTGGGTCCATTTATATTGGGCTAGTGTTGGCAACTGGACAGAGAAGGCAATGGCAACCCACTCCAGTACTCTTGCCGGGAAGGTCCCATGGATGGAGGAGCTTGGTAGGCTGCAGTCCACGGGATAGCTAGGAGTCGGACACGACTTCACTTTCACTTTCATGTACTGGAGAAGGAAATGGAAAGCCACTCCAGTATTCTTGCCTGGAGAATCCCAAGGACGGGAGAGCCGAGTGGGCTGCCGTCTATGGGGTCGCACAGAGTCGGACACGACTGAAGAGACTTAGCAGCAGCAGCAGCAGCAGTGTTGTGTCAGTGACGAGAAGGCCAACATCCTTCAGGCTTACTCGTAATTGCTCTGCTGGGGCACTCTCTGTGGTCCAGCTTAGACTGCCTCCTTCTTTCTCCTTATTGCCCCTTCTCTGCCCATCATACTCAGAGTCATCACACTGTTTCCATGGTTCCTATCCTCAGCCTAGCCATATGTCATCCCTCCTGATGCTTTAGCAGTCACGTCTATTTAAAGATCCACTGAAAGTCATTTCTATCATTTCTCCTGCAGGTGCATTCTGTTCTAAGAATACTGAACAACAAAAATCAAAACAAGGAAACAAAGAAATGACAGAGAGATCTTGATAGTACCAATGATTCATTGCTCTATGGACTTCAGTGTCTTCAAGAGTTAACTGGAGATAACAATGGCACCAACTTCACATGATTAAATGAGATAATCCTGTGATGCACATAGGACCTGTTTGAACATGTTGAAATGAAATGAAAAGTCACTCAGTCATGTCCGACTCTTTGCGACCCCATGGACTGTAGCCTACCAGGCTCCTCCCTCCATGGGATTCTCCAGGCAAGAGTACTGGAGCAGGTTGCCATTCCTTCTCCAGGGGATCTTCCCAACCCAGGGATTGAACCCAGGTCTCCCACATTCCAGGCAGATGCTTTAACCTCTGAGCTACCAGTTAGGTGTTATTATTATCGGCTTTACAAAGTAATTTACCATTCAATACATGCATGTTCGGTTGCACCTGACTCTTTGCGAACCCATGAACTACAGCCTGCCAGGCTCCTCTGTCCATGGGATTCTCCAGGCAAGAATACTGGAGTGGGCTGTCAAGCCCTTCTCCAGGGGATCTTCCCGACCCAGGGACTGAACCTGCATCTATTAATGTCTGCCTGCATTGGCAGGCAGGTTCTTTACCACTAGCGCCACCTGGGAAGCCCCTACTGTTCAATACATTTGAGTGCTTATTATGTGCAAAGTATCAAAGAATTCCTTCACAAGCACGCAATTCACCTACAACTTTTCAGGCAGATATATTCTGCATAGAAGAAAGCACAAACATATGGGAGAAGTGTAATTTAATCATCACCTAATTAGCCAAACTATTTAAAATAGGGCTCACAATGAGGATGAAAACATTCTCACTTCTAAATGCCGGAAGCTGCGTCTTCCCGTAATTCTCTCCCTTGGAAAACTGTGAGCGGAGTGACTCTTGGCTCAGTGCTAAAGCTTCCTCTTTGTTACATTTAGACCTCCCTGATTCTAGTCACTTCCGTTCTTTGTCATTAGATGAAACAAGGACTGCTTCTGTCATCTTTCTTTATTCTCTTGATGTTTCTCCAGAACTGATTGTTTTTTGCCTGGATGGATGTGCCTGAGATAGTAATAATACAAGCTAATATTTATTAAGACAAACTTCCCAATGGCCCTATAAGATTGATATCATCACTGTCTCCATTCACTGGAAGGAGCCAAAGCTCTGAGTGGTTAAGTTAACCTGCTCAATACCTCTCAGCTAGTAGGAAGAGCAGCCAAGACCCACTCCCTGGCAGTCTGCTTCTGCTTGCCTAAGAAAATCCAAGAATAGTAGAAGCCTTGGAGATAAGATGAGGCAGTGCTAAGAGCTAACCCAGTTCTTACCTTTTGTCTCCTAATCAATCCAAAGCTTCTGTTAACGAGAACCATGTTTTCAGATTGTCCAGCAGTAAAATTATGAATACCCAAGCCAGGTAAATAAATGCTTAATAAAATATTTCTCTAAACAGATGATTTATAAAAATGTGTTATGATTTTTTTTAAAGCTATAGAAACTTAATACTGGCATTAAGAAAGGCCACAGTCTTTAAAGATGAATCAAAAAGGAAAAAAAACAAAACAAAACAAAAAACTCACCAATGGAGACTAAGATGTAGGAAGAGCGGCAGGTAAGTTTTATACAGGATTAAAATATTCAACAGACAATTGAGCTAGATGATTTTTAAGGAGCTTTCTAAACCCAGTGCTGCACTCAGTATGTCAGCAAATTTGGAAAACTCGGCAGTGGCTACAGGACTGGAAAAGGTCAGTTTTCATTCCAATCCCAAAGAAAGGCAATGCCAGAGAATGCTCAAACTACCGCATAACTGCACTCATCTCACACGCTTGTAAAATGCTCAAAATTGTCCAAGCCAGGCTTCAGCAATATGTGAACTGTGAACTTCCAGATGTTCAAGCTGGTTTTAGAAAAGGCAGAGGAACCAGAGCCAACATCCGCTGGATCATCGAAAAAGCAAGAGAGTTCCAGAAAAACATCTATTTCTGCTTTATTGACTATGCCAAAGCCTTTGACTGTGTGGATCACAATCAACTGTGGAAAATCCTTAAAGAGATGGGTATACCAGACCACCTGACCTGCCTCTTGAGAAACCTGTATGCAGGTGGTCAGGAAGCAACACTTAGAACTGTTAACAGACTGGTTCCAAATAGGAGAAGGAGGACATCAAGGCTGTATATTTTCACCTTGCTTATTTAATTTATATGCAGAGTACATCATAAGAAACATTGGGCTGAAGGAAGCACAAGCTGGAATCAAGATTGCCAGGAGAAATATCAATAATCTCAGATATGCAGATGACACCACCCGTATGGCAGAAAGTGAGAGGAACTAAAGAGCCTCTTGATGAAAGTGAAAGAGGAGAGTGAAAAAGTTGGCTTAAAGTACAACGTTCAGAAAATGAAGATCATGGCATCTGGTCCCTTCACTTCATGGGAAATAGATGGGGAAACAGTAGAAATAGTGTCAGACTTTTTTTTTTGGGGGGGGCTCCAAAATCACTGCAGATGGTGACTGCAGCCATGAAATTAAAAGATGCTTACTCCTTGGAAGGAAAGTTATAACCAACCTAGACAGCACATTCAAAAGCAGAGACATTACTTTGTCAACAAAGGTCTGTCTAGTCAAGGCTATGGTTTTTCCAGTAGTCATGTATGGATGTGAGAGTTGGACTATAAAGAAAGCTGAGCACTGAAGAATTGATGCTTTTGAACTGTGGTGTTGGAGAAGACTCTTGAGAGTCCCTTGGACTGCAAGGAGATCCAACCAGTCCATCCTAAAGGAGATCAGTCCTGGGTGTTCATTGGAAGGACTGATGTTGAAGCTGAAACTCCAATACTTTGGCCACCAGATGTGAAGAACTGACTCATTTGAAAAGACCCTGATACTGGGAAAGATTGAGGGCAGGAGGAGAAGGGGATGACAGAGGATGAGATGGTTAGATGGCATCACCGACTCAATGGACACGGGTTTGGGTAGGCTCCAGGAGTTGGTGATGGACAGGGAGACTTGGCATGCTGCCATTCACTGGGTCGCAAAGGGTCAGACATGACTGAGCGACTGAACTGAACTGAGCTAAACCCAGAGATGCCGTCATTCAATCATTAACAGAATTGTTTAAGTCCCCAGGTTTAATGTCTTTAGTTTCATGGAATAACTCACAGTAGATCAGTAGTTTTGTGCCTCTATCCGCCTCCCAAATACTTCCACATCCAAATTTTGCTGTGCCTCAATCTCTAAGCACCCCAAACCCAACATGTTGACTTGATTAGTGCCTCCTTTCTCTGTGCCTGATCTCAGTTTAATGGCCTCACCATTGCCAGTTGCCTTGATCTGATGTTCAGAGTCTCTTAACTGTTCCCACCTCATCAAGGTTCCACATCCAACTGGTGTCCCTCAGTCGTGTTTGACTCTTTTCAACCACATGAACTGTAGCCCACCAGGCTCCTCTGTTCATGGGATTTCCCAGGCAAGAATACTGGAGTGGGTTGCCATTTCCTCCTCCAGGGGATCTTTCCAACCTAGGGATTGAACCCGGGTCTCCCGCATTGCAGGCACTCTGCCATCTGAGCCACCAGGGAAGCCTCCAATAAGTACTATCAATATCTAAAATGTCTTCTTTATCCCTTCTTTCCAATCCCACTGCTCCCCTATCAGCACAAGTAAACCATACTACCACATTTATTATGGACCCAAAGATACAAAGATGAAAGTCATAGCCTTTCCCCTCAAAGAATCCTCCTTTGAGGCAAGCACATGAACAGACAACTCAAGAAATTGTGGCAAGAAGCATAATGGAGGTAAAGTAAATGATACAATAGGTCGATGTGTATAAAGTAACACATTGTAACAAGTTTCCTAGCCCATAAGCCATCTCTATCATACCCTCATCCAGTCCATTATGCACACTGCTGCTATAACAGTCTTCCTCTTTTTGTGTTACTTAGTGCCCTGAAGTTTGGGTGGCTTCCTCTTGTTTATGGAGAGGTCAATGTTAAGAGTAGATTGCTGACTTGTGGTTGAAGTGACAGGAGCTTGTGAGCTTGTTCAGAGAAAGTATCTAGTTAAGAAGAGAGAAACATGAGAATAGAAAGCTGGGAAAACTGGCATTAAAAGATCAGCAGAACGTCTATTAAGAGACTCAAAAAAGAGTACTTACAGAGGTGTGATGGACCAGGAGAAAATGGAAAGGAGATGGAAAGGAGAAAATAGGGATGATAGTGTAATGAGAAGCTGAAAACAGTCAGCAGTGGCGAATGCTTCTAAAATTTTAAGCAAGAAAAGGACTGAAGGTAGCCTCTTCACTGCCTGTTGGTTCCTGAAAGTTTACCGTCAGTTGATTGATAGGATTAGACATTGGGCTTCACTGTTTAGATTTGAATACAAAGTACAGGAGGCACAGCAAGAAACATAGCATTCCCTTTTTAAAAGGTTGGGAGTTGAAAATGATGTATTTAAAGCACTCAGTATTGTATTCAATTTATTCGAATCCAAGGCATTGGTTGGGCTTCCCAGGTGGCTTAGTGATATAGAATCCGCCTGCCCATGCAGAGGACATAAGATATGTGGGTTCAGTCTCTGGGTTGGGAAGATGCCCTGGCGGAAGGCATGGCAACCCACTCCAGTATTCTTGCCTAGAGATCCCATGGACAGAGGAGCCCGGGGGCTACAGTCCATAGGGTCACGAAGAGTAGCACACGACTGAAGTAACTTAGCACACACACAAGGCATTGGTTATTTAAATTCTGAGAGCAGAAACTGACTTGTTCATCTTTAAATGCCTCTCATAGAACCAGCAAAGTGTTCAATGCATGTTTGTTTATTTAGGACAATGGTAATTTTTCTGTAATTAGTTCTTCTAAAAATATTTGTAGTTGCTTGGAAATAGTTTCTTTCATCAAGGATTTCAGACATTGTTCATTGGGGAGGGTTTGGGTGTTGTTCTATTAGTTTGCATTCTCTGTGAAGAAGAGCTAGCTAAGTAGACAAAGATAAACTTTCATAAATCACATTTGAGTTACCAAAAGTTCTGCACTTATAGCGGGCCAAATTAAGATTTATTTTTGTAATTTTGGCAGTCTATGAATTTGAAATGTAAGTCAACAAGAAAATGAGATTTACCTTGTTCAGTTCAGTCGCTCAGTTGTGTCCGACTCTTTGTTACCCCGTGAACCACAGCACACCAGGCCTCCCTGTCCATCACCAACTCCTGGAGTTCACCCAAACTCATGTCCACTGAGTCAGTGAAGCCATCCAACCATCTTATCTTCTGATGTCCCCTTTTCTTCTTGCCCTCAATCTTTCCTAGCATCAGGGTCTTTTCAAATGAGTCAGCTCTTCACATCAGGTGGCCAAAGTATTGGAGTTTCAGCTTCAACATCAATCCTTCCATGAACACCCAGGACTGATCTCCTTTAGGATGGACTGGTTGGATCTCCTTGCAGTCCAAGGGACTCTCAAGAGTCTTCTCCAACACCACAGTTCAAATGCATCAGTTCTTTGGCGCTCACCTTTCTTCACACCACCACCCAAACAAAACTTTGATGGAAACTCTTATCACGTGAAGTGAAGTGCCACCAGTATGCCATATCTGGTCAGTTATTGGAACTAACTTTCCATTCATGCTATTTCTTCGATGAACAGTGCCTGATACTAAACGTCCTTTTTAAAATTGCCTTAGCATACAGGTACCAGCGTTATGATTCTCCTGAAAACACTAGATCCCAAGCCTGCCCATTGGCTCTGCACACAAAACCATTTATAATATGTAGCAGTAACATGATTACATGTGTGTTTTTCACACAGAGGAAATAAATTACTAAATTTCCAATGAAAGCATCAAAAGCTCCCTCCCTCGCCCTTCCGAGAGCAATTCTCCAGCAGTTCTCCCTTAGGCTAGCCCCAGGATATTCTGGAAGTCTACTTATAATTCTGCTGCCGGCCTCCTGTGTCTATGAAGTTCACCAAATCCTCATGGCAGCGAAGCATGGGTTCTCAGAAGCTGACTTGAACCTTGCCGGTTTCTTCCAACACCTCCTAAGCTTTTCCAAAATGGAGGGCTCTCCCATCCTGCGCAGACCCCGGGTTGATCAAGCCTTATCTGCTCTGCTAAGAGTTGGCATCCCAGGCTCGGATGCTGCTTCTCCAGGTCCAGCCAGCAGTGCCAGGCACTCAGCACCAGGGGTCTAAACGCACAGGCCCCCTGCCTTTAGCGTATCTGCATCTCTGGGGCCAAGGGAAGGTAGAGAGAAAACACTCAAGGAAATACCAGGTCAGCAAGCCCTATTATTATTCATGGACAGAGAGAAAGCAGTGGAGCTGAAAGAGTGGACCCAGTCCTGATGGAGGGTGGAGGGAGTGTGGAACAAGTGGGACTCCCCCCCCCCCCGACCACCACAGCACCTCCTGACCTTTTCGGGTCACAAATCACCATTGTGCCTCCATAAGGCAACATGCAACCCGAGCATCTAAGCACAGACCTTTCAGCCTCTGTGGAAGAAAGTCATCTTAACATGTCTTTTTTATGTCACAAATACTGCCCTGATGTTCTGAAAGGTGGGTTAGCCCCTCAGGAGGAACACCTCTGCGCAAATGCTTGCAAACACTAAGGGTGCTAATCAAGCCAAACTCCTTCAATAACCCAATACTCCTGTAAAAAGAAGTTTGTAAAGAGAGATAGGCTTAGCCTCTTAAGGGGGTGCCAGACTTTTTAACTGACATATAAAAGAAGTAATCGCTTGGATCCATTGTAAACTTGAAGAGATTCGATCCTGCTTCCTTTCGGCCAGAGAGGCACTTAGTCATTTCTCTTCTTTGTCTATCAAAACACACTGCATCCAAGACGTGGCCCAACTCAAATCCTGTAATTCCCTCTAAGTCCATCACAACCTTCCAAAATAAGCTTGTTAGTTTAAAATAGCCTTGTAAATAGCACTCTCCAACTCACACAGAGCAAATAATGATTTATACCTGAAAAAGGGAAAAACTGTCAGGATTTAGTTTTCATCCGGAGGAAAGAATGAGGTACATGCAGGCTACTGTTTCCGTCATATTTACTTTAAAACATAAAACTTTACCTATTTTTATTACAAGAATGAAACATGTCCAGTAGGGAAAGTTTAGAAAATACACCTAAGCAAAAACAAATAAGGAAATTGATGAATGAAATGAACCATAATTCCACAACAAAGAGGTAACTTCTAACATTTTGGTTTGCATTCTTGCAAATCGCTCTCTCTTTCTCAAGTCTGCCCTCCAAATGGGATCATAATCCTTATTTGTGAGGTGATTTTAGAGGGTGAAATCTGTGTCAAGAAATAACTATGAGTACACTGGACAGTTTTAGCTGCTGAAACCCAACAAGCCTGGTGGAGTGTTGGGTGCTGCCCACTAGTTTTAAACCATAATAGCTTCATTGGGTTCCCAGTTTCACACTATTCCACGCCACAGCTCTCAGCACCAGGCAGGATTGGGAAAGAGGGTAGCCAAGGACTTACTGGAAGTCAACGTGTTTGTTCATCCTGGACCAGTAGCTCAGCCCGGGGACAGCAGTGCCTTGCAAGGCGGACGGCGGACGAAGTGCGAGGACGTGGCGCCGGAACACAGCGCAGCCGCACTGTGCTTGCCCTGTTCTCAGGGGAGAAAACCTGAGGTCCGTTCCATCCGCAGAGGGCACAGCGGTCAGCGTCCCTTACGCCCTGCAGGGCTGGGATTGTATGAGAAGAGGGTCCTCTCCCAGCGGGAGAGTTGTTTATTTGGCATGTAACTAAAGGCAGTAGGGCTGCTTTCAGAAACATTTAATCAGAGCCCAGAATTTTAGCATGCGCTGTGGAGAAAGGAGGTCATTTAAAACAAAGTTTTGATAAAACAACAGCAACAACCACAAACCAGCCCCTCGAAGGGGCAAAGACGTGAGTGCGGTGTTTCTAGGGAAAGGACACTGACCCCATTTCCATTCTAGGGGAGGGACACTGACCCGACTGAATACAGACAAAAAACTCATCAAAGGAGCTCACCAAACCCAGCCATTCACAAGCATGAAAGAGGGCCTCATGCCTCCGCATTCTGGCCACGAACCAAAGGCTCCATCAGCTTCGACACAATTAGTCCTATTAATATGGAGAGGCCTTAGAACTACAGCAAATTCTGCTGGGCAGCCAACTTGCCTTAAATTATCTACCAAGGCCAATCCAAGAGATGTTTGCCATAGAGTTGGAAAATATCAATACTTGGTAGGGGGATGGGGAATGGAACGTTTCTTGAACTCTTGCTAACTACAGAATATTCCGTGTTTCCCCATGCCATCCTCACAATAGCCGTAGAAGCCTCAGGTTTACTGTTCCCATTTCACAGATGAGAAAGGTGAGGTTGAGACTGGTTAAGGGACTTGCCCAGAGTCCCACAAGAAAGTGACAGGATTGGCACTGGGAGTCTTGTCTACTAGTACCAGAACTCATGTCTTATCTCCACGCTGTTCTGATCTCAGCCCCCTTCACAGTGTTCTTTCTGCTCTACCATTGATTCTATCTTCATTTTCATAAGCAGAATGTTGAACTTTTATAGGTGATTATAACACATGTGAAAGCTTAGTTTTTCATAGACTTACACGTCATGCAGGAAAGAATCTGAAGTCGGGATGGGGTGATTATTTGGTATTCCTCTGCTGTAGCTTAATTAGCAAGAAAACACAAGTACATGAAGACTCTAATGCATTTAACATTTAATAATTATCCAACACTTAGCTAGTATTCCGAAAGAGACAAAGGAGAATCAAGAACAAAAAGGCAGGGACAGGGAGTGAAGCTTAGATAAGGCACTTAAAGGAGAAGATGAGGTTTGCGGCCCTGTGCATTCTTAGTGTTGTTCCATTGCCCAAAGCCTCGCCAACTACCACTGTTTTCCTTCAACTAAAAAAGTAGTGCTGCCCTGGGCAGAGAGCTGGCCACCGAGCTCACTAGGGGAGCCCTGTCCGCAGGACACAGATTCCGCTTGCGGTTTTCCAGGGGTGGGACCAATGGCCCTGAGCCATCTGTGCTCTCTGCCGGACCCCACAAGGGCTGACCGTGACAGCTGAGGGGGGCTAGGGTTGCAGCCTTCAGCACTCTGGAAAAAAACAGCTGCTGCGGTTCCTTTGCTCCCTGGCCTGTTCTCCATTGGCCAGTGGGACATTACAGTCTTTGTTATTCACGCAGCAGTTGGAATCTCTGCCCATTTAAGGAAGGAAGCCGCAGGGTAATCCAGCCCTGGCTGTGCCATTGACGAGTGACTCACTCCTTTCTGCCACGTGAACTGTGGATGAACCCGGGCCGTGGTGGCTCAGGCCTTTCTCAGACGTGGTCGTAGCCTGTGCCGGAGTAGACTTAATGGATTCCTGCAGAATACGTGCACTCTTATATATGAAGTCAAAACAAGCCCTGTGCATCATAAACCATGCTTTGTGTTTGTTCTATTAACTTTAGAGAATAGGAAGGAAAGAAGTTAAGAAGTCTGGGGAAAAAGCAAAGGCTCAGCCACATTGGTTCACCCTGAGACTCCATCCAAGCCCAGCAGGGACCTGGAAGGTGGAGGCATGGGAGACTGGTCTCATCCCTGGGGCTCCTGGACCAGGAAAGGCCAAGGGCCAGCACAGAGTAGAGCAGTCCTCTGAGAAAAGAAGCACCGGATTCCATCCTAACCCTGGGCAGCCAACTAATATCTCCTGTCCTCGGTTTCTTCGTCTGTACAATAGCCCATTCTTGCTTCACAAAGATGGCCTGCAAATAGGGTCTAGCACAGTGCCAGGGCACATTCAAGTACTGATAAGAGAGGAATGGACACACACATGTATATGTATGTATATACGTATGTATGCATGTATGTGTGCGTTTATTACATAAACACTCATGTGTATATATGTGTGCATGTATACATCAATGCACACATATATACACATGAGTGTTTATGTAATATATATCAACTTATATATATATATGATGTTTCTATTGGCATTCATATATACATGCATTTATATATACATCCTGATATGGGCCACCAAGCAGCTGGGAGGCTAGGCAGTGTTGGCAGAGGGGACACGGCAAGAGGGAGGCTGCTGTCGGCAGAGGAAGGAATGTGATCCCGAGAGTCCACACCCACCTGGACAATGAAGAGAGGCCCCTAGCAGCAGCTGCAATGGTAGGAAGCTGATGTTTATCAGGTGGCCCCTTATCACAGAAGCACTGTCCTTTCATGTTGCTTTTGCCGCTTCTAAAAACAGAAACTAGAGACTGTAACTGCTGCCAAGATTCTTTAAGGGGAGGCTCCATCAGGACCCAGTGGCTAAAGGGCTCAAGCAACAACCTCCATAAGTTGCCCTTGACCTCTGGCCAGAGGGCAGTGTGGAACCTGAGTCAGGAGGCATTTGTGTTGCCCAGGGGCCAGTCACCAGTTGAGGACAGATGCCTGCTTCTGAGTCTTTCTCTCCCTGACCCCAAGAGTTATGCTCCCAGGCTCTCAGGAGGCAAGCGCTTGAGCCTGAGCTGTCAAAAGCAGAAGTGGGGTTTCTTCTTAGCAATGACCCTGTCCCTACTATGAGCTAGACCCGAATATGCACTGGCAATTTTGTCCCATAGTTCAGTACGTGACATAGTTCTCTGTGCAGCTGTCCTTAGTGATTTCTCACTATTTTCCACTTTTCTTCCCTTCTTATCTTGGCCGCTCAATTATAAAGAAGGTTCCAGAAGCATGAGACCTGGTCAAAAAGAGTTAGATGAACCAACAAGAGCTGGAGTTTTTTATGGTACATCTGCTCTAACTTCAGAAGGGACTTTGGACTTCTTAACTCCAGAAAACCTCAGTGTATGCATTTGAAAATGAAAACAAGTGCACTCACTCTGTGGAGATCCAGTGAGATTATGTGTGTGTGTGAATCAATAAAACATTGCACACATGGACCTCTTTCAGGGGTTTACACACTTCAGGGACTCCAACAAGTCATCTTGTAATTTTGCCACTCCCACAGGAGCAACATTAAGACACACAAAACCTGTGTGCTATGGACTGAATTGTCTCTCCCTCCAAATGGTAAAGAACCCGCCTGCCAATGCAGCAGATGCAAGTTTAATCTCTGGGTTGGGAAGATCCCCTGGAGGAAGACATGGCAACCCGCTGCAGTATTCTTGCCTGGAGAATTCCATGGACAGAGGAACCTGGCAGGGTATGGTCCATGGGGTCTCAAAGAGTCAGACACGACTGAAGCGACTTCGCACTCAAATTCATCTTTTGAAGCGCTACCTTGCAGTATGATGGTATTTGTAGGTGGGGTCTTTGGGAGGTGATTTGGTTGACGTGAGTTCATGAAGGTGGGGCACCCATGCTGGGATTAACATCCTTAGAAGAAGAGACACCAGACAGCTTGCTCTCCACCCCCATTCAGGTGAGCACACAGCAGGGTGGCAGCCACCCACAAGCCAGGAAGAGAGCTCTCATCAGAACCTGATTATGTTGGTACTTTGATGTTGGACTTCCAGTTTCTAGAGACTGTGAGAAGTAAAAGTCTGATGTTTCAGCTCCCCAGTCTGTGGCATTTTGTTATGGAGGCCCGGCAGACTGAAAGACTGCACATCTCAGACCTGTAACAGACAGGCTAAGGATTCAGAAGCTGCAAGCTGAGGTCCACCTCTACCCTCCTGGGGGACAAATTCCCAGCCTTGGATTCATGATCCCAGTGGACCGAGGGGTCTAGTTCTAATGGGACAGACACTGAAATTCTCAGAAGCTTTCAGAATCAGTTTTGTTTTATTTTGGTTTTGAAATTTGAATGGTTCCAAAAAAGATGCAATTTAAGTGTGGGATGGATGTTGACAGAAACAATATACAGTGATACATGTTCTGTATAGTGTTGAAGTGAATGCCATACAGCACTCTTTGGAGCATGTGGGCAGGTGCAGGGGGGAGAGGAGTTTGGGGAGTAGCACAGAACGTCACAGGGCCACAGAGCAGGAAATGATGGCACCTGGGCACGCTGAGACATCAGCAGCACATTTGCACACAGCCTTCTTCACATCTAGTTAATGGATATTTCACAGTGAAGATGTTAATCCTTCTGGTCAATAGCTCTTAGCCAAATAATCAAGATAAAATAAATCACTCATCACCAGAAAAAAAAGAAAGAAACATGTAACTGTATGGTGACAGATGTTCACTAGACTTATTGGGGGTGATTATTTTGGAATATGCACAAATATCAAATCATTATGTTCACACCTGAAACTAATATGATGCTATACATCAATTGCATTTCAATGAATGAATAAATAAATAACAGCCATGCATGGACGACCCCGCCCCTGACCTTTTCAGCCACCATCTCCTTCTAGTCTTTATGTCAGTGCTGTGACAGCAGAAACCCTCCTCTGTCTCTCCCTACCCAGGGGTGGCACTGACCTTGCCCTTGGAGGAGAAATCCTTGGCAGGGTTGAGTGGGGAGGCTCCAGTGTGGCTGGAATGGACCAAGGCCCCTTCCCAGGAGACCATGTGGCTATCGATTCCACCTGCCAGTTGTCTGGAGGATAGTGACCGCCTTCCCCAAGGGATGCACAAAGCACCAACTGTGAGAGGTGCCTTTTGGGCCGCACTGACCTGTTAGGGGATGACAGTGCATGCCTTTGTGAGTGGAGGTTGAATGTAGCTCGGGTCGGGAGGGAGGAGCCAGGAGACCAAGGCTGGAAGAATCATTATAGTAAATACTCTTTCAGCCTGTTGCACATCAGGAGACAGGCAGCATTAGCAGCACTCAGAATCTTCATCAAATTGAAGGTAGGCCAGGGGATGGCAGAAGCAGAATCACTATAGAAAAAAACTGCAGAGTGCTTTCACCTGCACTGCTATACCTGGGTAGAGGGAGAAAGAGAAAAAGGGAAATTGCGACCCCATGGACTGTAGCCTGCCAGGTTCCTCTGTCCGTGGGATTCTCCAGGCAAGAATACAGGAATGGGTAGTCATTCCCTTCTCCAGGGGGCCTTCCCAAGCCAGGGATGAAACCCAGGTCTCCTGCACTGCAGGCAGATTCTTTACAGTTTGAGCCACTCAGGGAAGGGCAGAGTGAGAAGATCTTGCCAAAAAGGAAAAAGAAAAGAGAAGAAGTTCCTCTTTCTCAGTTAGTTCATCTCCAATTGTCAAAAGTTGCTATGCTACCAGGGGCATTTCCCAGGAAAACAGAAATTCTGTTGGAATTTTACTTCCCTTCGTGTACAGAAAGAAGGGCTTCCCAGATAGGCTAGTGGTAAAGAACCTGCCTGCCAATGCAGGAGACATAAGGAACACAGGTTCAATCCCTGGGTCAGGAAGATCTCCTGAGAAGGAAATGGCAATCCACTCCCGTATTCTTGCCTGGGAAATCCCATGGACAGAGAAGCCTGGAGGGCTATAGTCCATAGGATCGCAAAAGGGTCAGACATGACTGAAGCAACTGAGCATGCAAGCATACACACATAGAATGAAATAGTCCCAACAAATCTAGCTTTGAGGAAGAATACCCGTTTCCCCCCGAGCTCCCCAGGCAGACTTGGTGCTCATCTCCTTGTCTTGGATAAAATGAGCAGGAACAAGCCCAGGAAGGGGAGTGGGACTGAGGAATGGCAGAATTAAAGAACACTCACATTGCCAGTTTCTAGGTCTGACTATAGGACTCCCCTAGAGGAGTGGGTGGTCACTGCTTGCATACAGGTCTGTCCCGGCCTGTGGCTCCTGCCCCTCCTTGGCCCAACCACCATCTCCTCATGACCCTTGCCTAGCTGGCTCCAGCTCTCATCCCAGGGCCAGGACTCACTCTGTAGGAACTCTTACCCTGAACTGCCTTGCCTGGAGGTACTCGAATGTTTGTTTTATTGCCTCTTCTAAATGTCGAACTCCTTGAGAGCAGGAACTCTATCTTAGGCATTTTGAGTTCCACTGAAGTTTTGCGCTCAGTGTCTTGTGAATGGCTGACATTCAAAACGTGCGTTCGGTTGAGAAGGAATGGGAATATGGTACGCAAATAGCCGCCAAGCTGCTCGCCCACCCATCTCGCACAAAATTACTGGGTGCTGGAGTAAAACAGAATCCTGAGAAAGAGCTTACAAAGAAGCATGGAGGCCACTAACCAGCCCCCCTGGGGAAATGAAGTCCCAGGTTTTCCGGAGTTCAGGGCCCATACTGCTTGTGAACAGACACAGCTCAGTGCCAGGGTCTGAGGTGGCAGCTGGGGGAATGAGGGCCCGAAGGACCAGGAGAGGAAGGGGTTGGGGGTGGGGAAGAGGCCACTCCAGGGTGGAGACACAGCTTCCTGGGGGTGGGGACAGGTGGGGACAGAGCTGGGCTGGGGACAAGCAGCACCTCCAGAAACAGGAACCTCATGGGCGCCAGGTTGGGAGGCGGAACTCGCCAGGCTGCTGAGTCTAGTGCTTCCTGCATCCTCAGCCAAGGAAAGGAAGAAACCAGTGGCGAGGTGCTGAGCCCCCCGAAGCCACTCCTTTTGGAAATTTGATGGTGAAGGGCGACTTTCTGCCTAGAAGGTGGAGAGGAGCCCAGCTGCTGGGCTGCTTCATAGGGTCTCCCGTGTGCAGGGCATGCTTGGGGATCCCTGCTTGTGTGGAGTGGAGAACACAGATGTCTGCTGACACCTGTGCTCGGGGAACCCCTAGGACCACAAATCTTGTCCCCCTGTCATGGGCCTGCCTCCTCACACTCCCTGTTCAGGAAAAGAGGACTATCTCCAGGCACTTGGCACCACGCAGAGACGACAGTCTTGTCTGCTCTGAGGCCGCAGTGAGAGAGACCACGTGGGCAGGAAGGTTCTATTTCCTGCTGAAGGCAGAAATGCCCCCCAAGTGGCCCCACTGCCAGGCTGTGGGGGCCAGGGGGCCAGTCCTTCCCTCAGATGAGCTCTTTATTTCTTCTAACCCCACAGGAAGGGGGGAAAAGGGGCATTTAAAGAGGAGAAGGAAACGCAGCAAGGGGGCATTTTTTAGTTTCATCGTTGAAAATTAATCCTCGGGGCGATAACGGGTGTTCAGCATTATGCTTGTCCTCCCTTCTCCCCTCCCACCCCTTCCACTATCACTTCATTACAGAGATGAGCGTGCTCCTTCAGACTCAAGACTGAGGTTGATCAAGAGCCTCCTGAACAGCCAGGGAGCGCTGAAGGCCTGAAGTCGCCCGTGTGCCGCAGGAGTTACAATTCTGTTCACCGGTTCCTTTAAAGTCTAGGATTTGGGGCACGAGCCTTACCCCAGTGTGGTAGGAGCCCTTCGGAGGGAGGTCCAGGTTCAGCTCTTACACACCAGATGAAGAGTGCCTGGCACAGCCGTCAATCAGGTGATTTGGAAAAGCTCAGATAATGTGGGAATCATTGGAATACTGAAGCCGGCATGTTTACGTAAGCAGAGATTAACATTCCTGAATCCCCAGTTCCCACGAAATGTCACACTCTTCTCCCAAACCGCCTCTCCCTGAACAAGGAGGCGGCCAGAGGTTCTCTCGCCTGGCGTCCAGTTAAACTGAAACCAGACAAGGGAAGAGAATGGTGTGGAGGAGAGCTGTGAAAGGGAGCCTTGTTCCAGCTCCTAAGCCGCGAAGGAGGAAGGTGAGGGGACCAATGGTCAGGCGGGGCTGCTGCTGGGGACAGACCCTCCTCTGCATCCCGAGCAGCTCCCAGCCGCTGAGCCCGCCCCACCCTCCCGGCCACGCTTGGGTCTGCCTGACTGCGGCCAGATCAGGCGCCGCCTCAGCCCTGCCTCCCCACGGTAACTGCCCCACAGAAGCGCATCTGGTTTCAACGTCGCGGCTCCAGCGGCTTGATCCTTCTTACCGGCCCGCCCGCATCACCGCTCTCGGACCTTTAGGCAAGCGGTGGTGCTATTATGACAGCTCAAAGCAAGGAGAAAAATAGCAAGCATCAGGGACCCAGGGATCACAGAACTTTTTATAGAGAGAAAAGATGTAACATTGATAAAGACTAAGTGGAAACCCAGGTACTGAGTGTAAGCAAAGTCAGTGCCCTTGATGGAAAGTTCTCTGAGTTTCCCAGGAGAGTCTGCCTCCAGAAGCCACCAAAGTGCTCCAGCCCATCTTTTTTTTATTTTATTTTATTTTATTGGATTATAGTTGATTTAAAATGTTGTGTTGGTTTCTACTGTACAGCCAGGTAAATCAGGTACATGTATATCATATATTCACTCTGGTTTTAGATTCTTTTCCCATATAGATCATTACAGAGTACTGAGCAGAGTTGCCTGTGCTAGACAGTAGGTCCTTATTAGTTATCTGTTTTATATCTTTTGCTAAGTCATTTCAGTCGTGTCCACCTCTGTGTGACCCAATGAGCTGTCGCCCTCCAGGCTCCTCTGTCCATGGATTTTGCAGGCAAGAAAAACGAAGTGGCTTGTCATGCCTTTCTCCAGGGGATCTTCCTGACCTAAGAATTGAACCTCCATGTCTTATGTTTCCTGCATTGGCAGGCGAGTTCTTTACCACTAGCTCTGCCTGGGAAGCCCATTTTATATATCATAGTGTATATGTCAACCTCAATCTCCCAATTTACCCTTCTCCCCATCCCCCCTGGTAACCATAAGTTTGTTTTCTACATCTGTGACTCTATTTCTGTTTTGTAAATAAGTTCTTTGTACCTGTTTTTAGATCCACATACAAGCAGTATCATATGATATTGTCTCTGTCTGACTTACTTCATTAAGTATGGCAATCTCTAGCTCCATCCATGTTGCTGTAAATGGCATTATTTCATTCTTTTCTATATCTCCAGCCCTTCTGATATTCCAGGGCATCTACACATCTCTCAGATGGTCTCTCACTTTCGGCCACACACAATCTTTACGAATAGTGTCTATTCTTATTTGGGATCCATGGTGCCTGTTGCTGAGGGCAATGAGAGTCAACTTGTACCTGAGGAGGCCATGGAAGTTCCCTGAGGAGGAGGAAAACGGGATAAGCCTGAACTGAGCAGTCACCAGTAATGGACTCTCTCAGCAGAAAGAAGGATGTGAAGGGAAGCCTGAGATGTGAGACTGAGTGTGTGTTCCTGAGGCCACATGGAGGCAGCGTACTGAGGGGAGGAGAGCATGGGGGTTGGTTTGTGAGCAGATGATGAAGAAGCTGAAATGTCCAGCCTTGGGGCATGGCCTGGACATTTTAAGCCAGTGTTGGCCAGATGCCACTCTGGAAAACCTAGCGTTCTCCAGATGTTAACAGATGTTCCATGGAGGGGAAATCTGTGCCCAGTGTCCACCCTCCACCCTCTTCTCTGCCTTCCTCTGTGCCCTGTGAGCTTGACTTCTAGCAGCTGTATGGTTTAGATTCCTGTGCCCTTTGGCTTGTTTGAGTTCAGATGACGGGAGATTTGACAGGTGATTGGAGTGGAAGGAGAAGGAAGTGGGGTGTTTATCCCCCCTACATGTGGGTTTGGAAGTGGCCGAGCCTAAAGAGGTTTCTGCTCTGGTCGGGCAGTATATTTCCAAGCCCATACCTGTCCTGGGCTCTCTCTCTTCCTTTTCCCAAATTCCCTGTGTTGCTAGTCCCGGGGCACTCTGTCATCCCCTTGTTGGTTTCCTTAATCTGTTCACACTTTTGCTAATAGTCCCTGCAATTACTCCTTTGAATGAGCCATCTGTTTCCTGCCAGGATCCCGTCAAGTAAATTTGGGGGAAATGCTTGAAAATTTGCAATGCTTATTAGCATCTTAAGGCTCCAAAAAGTCCTGCTGTAAAGAAACTCTTTAATTTTGTTTTGTCTACAAAATCCCTTTTTCATGGAGTGCTTATTAATCCTTACAGAACTTAAGAAAAGCTGCTATAAACTAATGGTCATTTGAGGAGAGGAGTGGCATACACAAAGCAATGCTTAAGAAAAGTGGTTTGACCAGTGGGAAGAGAGCATTGAAAAGAACCGGAGCAGGAAGATTTGGAGGGAACACAGTAATAGTCGCAGTCTGAAGGTGCAGTTTGGGTCGTGAGAGTGGGAAGGATGGAACGTGACAGCTGACATGTGCTCTGTGTCCCTCCAACTGCTGTCACCATCAGTGAGAATGAAGCCTCTGCTAATGGAAAGTTCCATAATTCAGCACCCAGATTCTCTCTGAGAATTCTGATTAAGGACATTGGTAGAATACTATCTACTATCCCCCCAAATTGACAAGACCATTTCTTTCTCCCTGTGGTTATATAAGTAAAAAACAGAAGCATTTTCAATAAGACATCTGCAGATTCAAATAATCATGATGAAGTTATGAAAGAGGAATTGGGATGCTGAATTAGATGCTTTTGGAGGGCAGTTAATAGGCCAGAACTTGGTCTCGTATTAATGCAGAACTGCTTTTTTCTCAAGAATCTCCGTGGTCAAAGATGAGGATTTGTGAGGTTTTATGTCACTAGAATAGTCGCCACATCATCCAGCAAAATTATTCAAGGGAAGACGAGCACCGCTTCATTCTCCTGGCTACCTACAAACTCTGTGGACCACGGATGCCCCAGAATTTCCTCTTTTCCTTACCTAGCTGTTGTATCATGACCCAAGAGACCTTATCTGTTGCAGGAAGGCAGACCCCTTCCAGGGCCCGAAACTGGGCTCTTGTCTAACACTCAGAAATGAATTGTCCGAGGAGATACACGTGCTGACAAAGCCAGAGATTTTATTGGGAAAGGGCACCCGGGGGAGAGCAGTAGGTTAAAGGAACCCAGGAGAACTGCTCTGCCACGTGGCTTGCAGTCTCGGGCCTTACGGTGATGGGATTAGTTTCTGGGTGGTCTTTGGCCAATCATTCTAATTCAGAGTTTTTCCTGGTGGCACGTGCATCACTCAGCCAAGATGGATGCTAGCGAGAGGGATTCTGGGAAGTGGATGGACATGCGGTGTCTCCTTTCGACCTTTCCCAAAATCTTCCTGCTGGCGGTGGCTTACTAGTTCTGTATTCCTTATCAGGATTTCCTATCATAGAACAACTCATGCAAATGGTTACTATGGTGCCTGGCCAGGGTGGGCGGTTTCAATCAGTGTGTTTCCCCTAACTGCTTTTTTCTCAAGAATCTCCATGGTCAAAGATGAGGAATTGTGAGGTTTTATGTCACTAGAATAGTCGCCACATCCTCCAGCAAAGTTATTCAAGGGAAGAAGAGAACTACTTTATTCTCCTGACTACCTACAAACTCTGTGGACCACGGATGCCCCAGAATTTCCTCTTTTCCTTACTTAGGTGTTCCATCATGACCCAAGAGACTTTATCCGCTTCTGTCTTCCTGCATTCACATCTCTGCAGCATACTTTTAACCCCACTGAATTTTTCTGAGCACCCCAGGCCTCCAAATGGGGCATTGTTCAGGTGGTGTAATCAACTCTCAGTTATTTGCAATGAGGAAAGGACACAATAGAGTTGATGGGTGCAGAGGGCAGGAAGTCTGCTCAGTAAGGCTGCAACCCCAGCAGAGAACTTCCAGAGCCAGCTGCATGCCCTGCCAGCAGGAAGAGTCCTTGGTCAGGAAGAACACTGGAGGGAGCCCTTTCTAAGTGGTTTGAACTCAGTGGACGACAGCCTTCCAGGAGAAGAGCACATGGGTTTTCAGGACACACAGTGACTGTCTCCAATACTCAGAGGCAGCGATGTTGGGGGCTATTGCTGCTGCTGCTAAGTCACTTCAGCCTTGTCTGACTCTGTGTAACCCTATAGACGGCAGCCCACAGGCTCCCCCGTCCCTTGGATACTCCAGGCAAGAACACCAGAGTGGGTTGACATTTCCTTCTCCAATGCATGAAAGTGAAAAGTGAAAGGGAAGTCGCTCAGTCGTGTCCAACCCTCAGCGACCCCATGGACTGCAGCCTACCAAGCTCCTCTGTCCATGGGATTTGCCAGGCAAGAGTACTGGAGTGGGATGCCATTGCCTTTGGAGGCAGGCTAATTCTCTGTAGCTCTGAAGAGTGGACCTAGAACAAACGATCAAATGATAGACGCAAGCTTAGTTTTGATTGAATTGAAGGAACCTTCTTTGGATATCTGTGGCAACTCTCAAAGTCAATAATAATAATAGTACAGATCTGACTATCACTGGGAATTGATTACAAATCAATTCTACCTGTACTTCAATAGACAGCAGTCAAGCAAAAAGAGAGTAGACCTCTCCACTGATCTCAATTACATAACCTGGTAAACTCTAGAGTAGAAACCAAGACAAACAAATTCTCTTTGAGAAAAGTCTTTTATGCCTGAGTGAGTTTGACACATTCCCTTGACATAGAAACTGTGGAGTGGAAGTTTCCCCCATCTCAGAGGAAAAACAGGTCAGTTTCCAAATTCTGAATCTTCCTGTTCTAAGAGGCTGAGTGAAACCAAAAATCTGATCCTCACAAAGCCCTTCTCATTGTGAGCTGGCAAGGGCCCAAATAATAAGAGGCATGTATGTCATGTAAGTCAGCATGTCATTTGTTGTTTAGAATCATCAATTGCCCCATTATAATTAGATGTAAAGAATCCATGTGTCAATGAAGGAGATAAAAGACCCAGGTTCAATCCCTGGGTCGGGAAAATCCCCTGGAGGAGGAAAATCCCATGGACAGAGGAGCCTGGTGGACTATAGCCCATGGGGTTGCAGAGTCAGATACAACTGAGCATCTGAGCCATATGTACACACATATCCTTCTTAAAAGAAGGAAGGATCTGTAAACAGACTTCTAGAGCTCTTTCTGGCTACTTACACACCACAAAGACAGACCATATTGGCCAGATTCAGAAAGCAGAGGAAAAAGGGAGATTTAAATTCCCCTTTCAAAAAAATAAAAACAAAATAACAGCAATTTTTCTTGCAAATCTCCAGATCAGGAGGGCTAAAATGACATATCAGATGGTTGCTTAAACTTGGGTTGATTTCGGAATATGCTCGGGTGTGGGGTAGATAGCCTGCCATCAACCCTTCCTGTCTTAAGACCTCATGAGACTTCCCTGTCCCACCCCCACTCCCATCTGAAAGTCATCAACAGTAAAGACAGCCCTTGGGGTTATGGAGAAACATCCAAAGGAAAATTGGTAGCAACAGAGGAATTGCTGAAACAGGTGACCAAGCAGCCCTTCTGTCTTTCAATTCAGAAGTGTGACACTTTGGGAAATTCATTTGTCTTTAGAGTGAAGTCCAATTTACAGATGTGGACATTGAGACTTATAAAGGAGAAAGATTACTAAGAGTTGAAGTGTGAACAAGCATCCACACCAAGAAAAGACAGGTGCCCTGAGAGGCTAAAGCTGTGTTAAAAGTCAAACAGCCACTCGAGATCTTGGAAACAAGAAAACTGGACCAGATGTTCTGTGTCCTGTGGGCACAGCCAGCCAGAGGGTTAATGTTTTGTTTTCCCACCAAATAAAGAAGCATCATCGGAGAAGGCAATGGCACCCCACTCCAGTACTCTTGCCTGGAAAATCCCATGGACGGAGGAGCCTGGTAGGCTGTAGTCCATGGGATCACGAAGAGTCGGACATGACTGAGTGACTTCACTTTCACTTTTCACTTTCATGCATTGGAGAAGGAAATGGCAACCCACTCCAGTGTTGTTGCCGGGAGAATCCCAGGGACGGGGGAGGCTGGTGGGCTGCCGTCTATGGGGTCGCACAGAGTCTGACACAACTGAAGTGACTTAGCAGCAGCAGCAGCAAAGAAGCATCACAGGTGGGTGAATGCAGTGTGCTTAGTCGCTCAGTCGTGTCCGACTCTTTGTGACCCTAAGGACTTTATCTCCTCGTCCATATGGATTCTCTGGATAAGAGTACTGGAATGGGTTGCCATACCTTCCTCCGGGGGATCTTCCCAACCCAGGTATTGAACCCAGGTCTCCCGCATTGCAGGCAGATTCTTTACCATCTGAGCCACCAGGGAAGCCCATGTGGGTGGGGCGGGGGGAGGCTAAATCAGCTAAGGTCACTCCATGGTCTTTTGGCAATGGGGGACCCTTCTCCCTGCCTGAGTCTCCCTGTTCCCTTCCCAGGACTGAACTGTAATCCAACTGGGAGCCTGGGTCCTTGGAAGTCAAGACTGTAAACTGGAGAAACTGGACTCATGGTGGGGAGGATCAGCTGTATTCTTGAATCTTTGCAGTCCAAGAGTGGCTAGGGGAGAGAACACATCTGCCCATGTGTGCCAGGCTTGGCTGCATGCCCCACTGAGAAAAGATGAGTTTGGAGACTGCTGCCCCTTTCTAGGGTTCCACAGAAAACATCTCATGGTTTCCTTTTATGCAGCCCCCAAAATAACTCATCGATAGGAAAGGTGAGCTAACCTTCCCGTATTTCCTTCTGGCTAGGTTACATCTTAGAAAGAACAAAAATCAGTAGAGATCTGATGTTCAGCTTGCCTGAAACAACTCTGGAGGAAGTTTCAGAATGTGGTAGGAAAGTAGTCTTTGCAGGTTTCATTGGATGAGGAAGAAGAACGAAGGGAAGTGTCCTCTTTCTACCCCACCAGAAACCATAGTTTTCAGAGAAGGAGGGGTGGGCTGAGGAACTCTGAGCTGGTTCTCTTGCTTCTCTCTGGTCTGTGTCCTGTCACATCACCAAAGGGGCTCTGCAGCCTGTGACACAGAGTCAGTCCTCCTGGACTAAGTGAAGGAAGTAAAGGAGCTATTCTCTGTGATTTCAAGAGCAAAGCAGAAATGCGATAGAAAACATGGGCAGTGTGTCTCATAAACAGGAACAGAGGAAGGGCCTGAGGAGAGAGAATGGCGATTAGCTGTCTGGGTCTTGCCAATTATTATAAGCTCTGTTTACTTTTCAACAAGTGATTTTCCATTGCTGGAGGAGTGGCGCGGGTGAAGGTCACTGAGACAATCCTTTAGGCACCAGGAAAAATACAGACCGAAACAGACCCAGCCTTGCCACACTGGTGGGCTAGTGCCAAGACTGCACCGACTCCGTTCTGGTGTGGATTTTTCCCTTCTTCTTCCTTGTTACTCCCTTCAGAGCTGGACGTGAGGAGCTGGCTGAGGCCTCGGCCGCACACATCTGTCTGAAATGGCACAATCAGGCACTGCTCCCTGTGATGGTGGGATGTTGTCCTCACATGAAGCTTCTGCCCTGTGAGACCCTTGTCTGGCTGAGTATTGTCTCAAATACTCTCAAATGTGGGAGTATTGTCTCCCTTTCAGAGAAGCCTCCCTTGATTCTCACAGCACTTAATACAATTATAATCATCCCAACTAATCATGTGCTTATCCATTTAGCATTTTCCTCTCAACTGTATTATAAGCTCTTTGGAGGGGAATTCTGTCAATCAACTTTACCACTTTATTCTGCCAATGCAGGAGACGTAAGAGACACAGGTTTGACCCCTGGGTTGGGAAGTTTCCCCGGAGGAGGAAAAGGCCACCCACTCCAGTATTCTTGCCTAGAGAATCCCTTGGACAGAGGAACCTGGCGAGATACTGTCCATAGCGTCTCAAAGAGCACAACATGACTACAGCAGCTTAGCATGCACTAGAACAGAGCCTGGTACACAGTAGGTGCTCAAAACCTACTTGTTGGATGAATGACTGAATGAATGAACGCCATCATCACCCAAAAAGACACTCATACCTGGAAAGAAAGGATACAGGCCCATGGCCCATGGATATTAGCTCATACAGATGAATTACTCTACGAGGTTGCTTAACAACAGTGAGTGGATGGGATGAGCAAAGGCAGAGGCATTCCACAGACTGGGATTCCAAGCCCAGTCTTATCCACTTACTAACTTTGTGATGAGAAAGTTCTATGACCTCTGTTCCTCAGTTTTTTCACTTGTAAAGTGGAGAAGTGATTACAGCTACCTCAGTGACATGCTGATTATAAAGTGTTTAACACGGTGCCTGGCACATAACAGGTATGAAGTAAACATACTTCTTTCCTCATAGTTCTCATACTTGACAACACAGAGGGGTAGCTGAGAGGTTTCAGCCCAAGAGACGGGGCCTTCAGAGAGAGACATCTTAGCGGGCACAGGTCAAGTTTGAATGAGACTCAAATGTGGGGAACTATGCAAGAGGGGTCCAGCCTGCTCCATCTTGCTAGGGGAGGAGCCAGCTCCTTGAGAGAAATGGGACAAGTAAGGGACAGAGAACAGAATTTGCAATCTCCAGGAGGCACACTCAGAGAGGAGGCATTAGCCCCATGTCCAAACACAGAGCTTGATGTGGCCTCTGCCTGGGATCGCCATCACTCTCTTCCTCCTGCAGCCTCCTGCAGACCCAGGCATTCCCACCTGTCAGTCTCAGGAGACAGACAGAAGTTTTGGGAGAAGTGGAGAGAGCAGGTCTGAGGGCCAGGAGTGATGGGGGGCTGGACATGTGGCCACAGCTCCATCCTTTGAACATGCATGTTCCTCGTCCTTAAAAGAGGGATGATATGGAAGCAACCTAAGTATCCATCAACAGATGAATGGACAAGGAAGATGTGGCATATATACATCAGAGAATACTACTCAGTCATAAAAAAAATATGAAATTTTGCCATTTGCAACAACATGGATAGACTTGGGGTTGGGGGGGTGTTCCTTGATAGCTCAGTTGGTAAAGAAGCTGCCTGCAATGAAGAAGACCCTGGTTCAATCCCTGGGTCGGGAAGATCCACTGGAGAAGGGATAGGCTACCCACTCCAGTATTCTGGCCTGGAGAATTCCGTGGACTGTACTGTCCATGGGTTGCAAAGAGTTGGACCTGACTTGAGTGACTTTCAGACTTGGAGAGTATTCTTCTAAGTGAAATATGTCAGACAGAGAAAAACAAATACTGGATGATATTACTTAAAAATACAATAAATTCGTGAATATAATAAAAAAAATAGACTTGCAGATTTAGAGAACAAATTAGTGGTCACCATTAGGGAGAGGGAACAGGGGAGGGGCAAGATAGGGGAAGGAGATAAGAGATATAAACTATTATGTATAAAATAAATATGCTATTTATATACTTGGGGGATTAATCCCTTGTCAGTGGCTTTGTTTGCAAACATTTTTTCCCACTCTGTGCATTGTCTTTTTTTGTTTGTTTGTTTATGGTTTCCTTTGCTTTGCAGAAGATTTTAAGTTTAACTGGGCTCCATTTGTTTATTTTTTATTTTATTTTCATTACTCTAGAAGGTGGATCAAAAAAGATATTACTGCAATTTCCATCAAAGGATGTTCTGCCTATGTTTTCCTAAGAGTTTTACAGTATTCGACCTTCCATTTAGGTCTTTGATCCATTTCAAGTTTTTTTTTTAATGTATGGTGTTAGAGAATGTTTTAATTTCATTTTTTTAAAACATGTAGCTGTCTAGTTTTCCCAGCACCGCTTAGACAGTAGATTATCACTCAGACATTAAGAAAGAATGAAATAGTGTCATTTGTAGCACCGTGGATGGACAGAGATTATCATACTAAGTGAAGTAAATCAGACAGAGAAAAACAAATACCATGAATCACTTAAATGTGGAGTCTAAGAAAATGATACAAGTGAACTTATTTACAAAGCAGAAATAGAGCCACTGACATAGAAAAACAAAGTTACGGTTACTGGTTGGGAGAACGTTGGGGGAGGGATAAACTGGGAGATTGGGATTGATGTATGCACATTACTATATATAATATAGGTAACTAACGGGACTTCCCTGGTGAACCAATGGATAAGAATCTGCCGTCCAATGCAGGGGATGCAAGGCTCAACCCCTGGTCAGGGAACTAAGATCCCTCATGCTGCGGGCAACTAAGCTCAAGCGCCACTACGAGAGGAGTCCGTAGGCCATGACGCCTGAGCCTGCACACTCTGAAGCCTCCACAGCAGGAGAAGCCCTGTGCCACAGCTAGAGAGGTACGCATGTCGCGTGAAGACCCAGTGCAGCCAGAATTTTAAAAGTAAAAAAAAAAATGAAGCAAATAAAATAGAATAGATAGCTAATAAGAACCTACCATATATAGCACAGGAGACTCTACTCAGTACTCGGTAGTGACCTATATGGGAAAAGACTCTTGAAAAGGAGTAGATATATGAAACACATGCATATGTATCCCTGATCCACTTGGCTGCACAACAGAAACTAACACAACATTGCAAATCACCTATACTCCAACAAAAATTCTTAAAAAAAAGACGACGAAGATACATTGTACAGCACAGGGAATATAGCCAATATTTTTATAATAACTGTTAAGTGGAGTATCCCTGGAGAAGGAAATGGCAACCCACTCCAGTATTCTTGCCTGGGAAATCCCATGGACAGAGGAACCTGGTGGGCTACAGTCTACGGGGTCGCAAGAGTGGGACACGACTTAGCAACTAAGCCACTACCACCACCATAAATGGAGTATAACCTTTAAATATTGTGAACAACTGTGTTGTACACCCCAAACTTATATAATATGGTACACCAACTATACTTCAATAAAAAATAAATTAAAAAGAGGGATGAGAGAGGCAGAGGCAGTGAAGACAATGTTCCCCTCACCCACCCACGCAGGCCTTTGCTCCTGCAACAAATGTTCAGCCAGCCTTACTGTCTACAGGAAGCATGCTGGAACAGAATGGTGGGCAGAGCAGACACAGCCCACGGCCTGCAGAGCCCAGTAGGAAAGAGGTCTCCGGGAGTGCTGAGCTCTGAGTCGGGGGTGGGGGGGGCAGAGGTGAGAAGTCCAGATCCAGATTCCCCTGCTTCGCTTTTCTTCAATGACTTTAGCTGTCTGAGCCCACAACCGTCTTCCTCCCCGAGGAAGGAAAAAGAGCAAAAGCTCAGTGATCTGTGTTGGCACACTGGGGGCACCTGGGCCAGACCATCCACCCTGAGACACAGAACTGCTGGGCGAGGCTCGCTTGACAGGGATGAGGGTATCTCCTGGAGGGCGAGCGCCCGACCCACCTTCCAGGTGGGGATAGCAGGAGCAGGGCTGCCTCCTCAGACACATTCTGTGTCACAGGATCCTTAGCCAGGGCTCGCGGACCAGGCGCTCCATGCTCCAGTTTAGATTAACAAACTGAGGCTGAGACAGGTTAAGAAACCTGGCCGAGATGTCACAATTATGCAGAGGTGGAGTTGAGACCTGAACTGACCAACCCAAAAGCCTAGGGGCTTATTCTCCCTTGACTCACTGCCTCCTGACTGGCCTTCCTGTGGCCCTGGCCAGCTTGCTGGAGGCATCCTGGTCACCCTGCTCCCCATCCCATGCAGCCACAGCCCCCACCCCAGGACAGCACGTGGGCAGAGGCCCGGGACTCCCAGAAGCAAGCCCTGACTCCTACACTGAGCACGCACCCTGTGGCAGGAATTTCCAGCCCTCTCCTCCCTTTTGGCAGCAACAAGTGTGAGAGTTTCCCCCTCCTCCCGGCCCCATCCAGAGAAACCGGGCGCTGCCGAGCAGCTGGCAAACCCAGAACCAAACACCTGTGGCCAGATATTACAGCTGCATGTGTGAAATGCGATCTGTCTGCAGCGCCTGTCACATGCCAGGTCCAGTTGTTGTACTGGGCAGGTTGGAAAGGGATCCTCTGAAGAGGCCTTTCCGGGCAGAATTTCAAAGCACAGGCACCCACCCCTTCCTTTCTCCCACCCCCAGAATTTTACTTGCTTCTCTTCTTTGCACTAGGCATTTCCGGCTAGGTTTGCCCTTCACCAGCCCAAGCAGAGCAGGGACCATGTGGAATCGGCACAATCTGGATGGTAATAAAGGGGGTTCATGTACTCCCATGGCTTTTCATCTTCAAAGCAGTTGTTTGATTTCTTGTTCCAGGAGCTGCACATCTGGCTGAAACTGTGGATGCCAGGCTGACGGGTTACCTTTAAAGCTGGTCCTGGGAGACCCCAGAGGCAGGTGCAGTTTGGCTCAGCACCCGCCTGGGGTGGTCACCTCACCCTTATCCCCGAGGCTGCAGACACCGCCACCCCAAAGTCCGGGTCCTCTGCTTCACAGAGACCTGCTCACTTCTTGCCAGTCATTTTCAGGGCTTTGGTTGATGTTCACAACCAGCCTGCATACAAAAAAGAGGAAAGATAGGACATTTCACAGGAGCTAAAGAGGGTGGAGAGAGGAGGCAGAGAAGAGAAGAATGAAGTGCTTCTGTATATTATTAATAACTCACAGTGTCTGTCACTGGTGGAGATGGACTGGGGTGGGTGGGTAGCAGTTTTCACTGACAACTGATGCTGACAAATTTACCTGATGGAACATAACTGCTACTGCTACTGCTAAGTCACGTCAGTCGTGTCCGACTCTGTGTGACCCCATAGACAGCAGCCTACCAGACTCCAGTCCCTGGGATTCTCCAGGCAAGCATACCGGAGTGGGTTGCCATTTCCTTCTCCAGTGCAGGAAAGTGAAAAGTAAAAGTGAAGTCGCTCAGTCGTGTCTGACTCTTTGCGACCCCATGGACTGTAGCCCACCAGGCTCCTCCATCCATGGGATTTCCCAGGCAAGAGTACTGGAGTGGGTTGATGGAACATAAAGAGGAAGCAAAATCCAAAACGGCAGCCCATGCCTTCAGTTGGTCCACCTGCCCTGAGTGCTATGAACTCCGTGATGCTTCACACTCCTTCTGGGGCTGGCCCGGCTTTCATGGGACATGCTGATTGCATGCGACGGACACCTTTATCAAACCCAAATACTTTACTCGGGTCATCTTGTTTATTTGTTATCAGTCAACTAATATTTCCAAAATCAGTCCTCACTGCAACCTTATACTGTAGTTTCTAATCTATCCCCGATCCACAGATGAAAAAAACTGAGGCTCAGTAAAGTACTTTTCAAAAGGGCTTCTGGGCAGTAAGTGGTAGAGCAAGATCTGGGCTTATGGCTGTCCGGGCCTCAAAGTGAATGAATAAAAGCAGACCCTGGGCAAGTACTTTCCCCATCCTCAAGTACCAGGCTTGGAGGAGGTCAGAAGTCAAGCATGGATCCGACCTCTCCCGATGCACTGAAAGGAGAAATTGGAAACTCAGTTTCCAAAGTTCTTCTCGCTTTGATCTCTTTCTTCAACTTTCTTTCCAACTGAAAAAAAAAATGTTTTAATTCCAGAAATCATTTTCAGTGGATCAAAAATTAGTCATTGCTCGGCTATGTTGAAAGATTCTGTGGAGACTATATGTGTGTGCCCCGTGCTACACGCCACTCCAGCATCAGCCTTGTCAGCACTCAAGGTGGCACTTTCTTGGTTCTGTACAGAATGTAATTTTCACTTGGCCCTGAAAAATCAATATGGAAAGACTCTAATTCCCCAGATTTCAATTTTTCAATAAAAAAGTGAAAATGAAACTCTGCGGGATTGCAGCCAAAATGGTGCCCCTGAGCCAACTGCTGTCTGGAGGGAAACTCACCGAGGGTTTCAGAGCAAAGCACCAACTTTTGACTTTGCTCTCCTCAGATGACATGGCAGCTGGGAAAGGAAGCAAATGGGGTTGATGAGTCCGCGTGAGGGTGAGCAGCAGTCCATCACAGGAAGATGTCTCACTCCGAAGAGATTTACTGTAGAATTCAGGCCATCCTGGGGTGCTGTTGATGGGCAATGTGGTAACAGGCAAAGAGCTGAACTTTGGACTTAAGACATAAATGCATTAAAATCCTACTTCCATCATGTAATAGCTTCTTTTCACTTCGCAGCTCTGATCATCCTATTCTTTTAACCCCAAAGAAGAAGAAGAGTCAGAGTCGCTGACTATATTCTCGGGGGGAAGTGCAGACAGTACATGTGAAATTACCAGCGTGATGCCTGGCTCAGAGCAGACTTTCAGTAGGGTTAGTTTCCCTTAGGCTGCCTGGCCTCCTCTTTCCCTATAACTTTATAACTGGGGCTGAACAGCTGATACCCTTCACTATGTGGTGTTGTCAGCGGAAGGCCACAGTCAACTATTGAGTTACCCAGCCTGGGACCTCCCAATCCACCCATGCCGATGACAGGCCTAAGAAAGATGTCACCACCCATCTCCAGGACCCTCTAAAATGAGACCACCAGGGTTCCTCGCCTCCTCCAGCCATGGCTGTTTGACACTGAGCCAAGAACAAGAAGAGCAGCCCACCCCGCGGCGTGTGGCCTGGTCCTGTAACAGGAGCTGACCCCTGTGCCCACTGGCTGTTCTGCCTGAGCCCAGGGCAGGTCGACCTGCAGAAGCTGGAGTCCTGGGCCTCTGGGGCACTGCCACATGATCCTGGGCGGGTCATGCAGCTCGAGTGCTTCTGACCCTCAGCTGTCCAAGAGGTTAATAATAGTGGGGCAGGCTTGGATCCAGAGCAGCAGGGTTTTGCAAAGAAAAGTCACCGTAACAATTGCGATGGCAGGACATAATGAGAGGACATTTTTTAAAAAGCCCACCTAACACTGAGAGCTGTTATTTCCAGGCTTTGCTCTTCTCCACATTCTGAAACAAAGCAGATAGTGGAGGCCGTTGTGATAACACCCACTTCTCCCTAGGAGGTACCTTCATATCCCCACTGAAGATAGATCAGTCCTGTGCGGGGGCTCTTGTGCCAACTTCAGTGGCTTCCAGACCTATACCTGGAGGCTGTGGAGGGTGGAAGGGCAGAGGGAAGAATGGAAGAAGAGGCTAACTGCTTCACACACTGGGTTTTAGTGACTGGCCCGCCTGCCCCACCCCCAGGTCCATCAGGACTGTTCCCAGCAGAAGAGATGTAACTCTCTGGAAACTGTGGTTAGCAGAACGTGAGGGGATGGAGTTAGAGACAGGCACAAACAACTGAGGCCAGAAACAATAGAAAAGTATTCTGAATTTTTTAAGGAAATCAAAATAAGTACAAAAGCCTTCCTCCAAACATGGTTCAGTTTAGTTCAGTTGCTCAGTCGTGTCTGACTCTGCGACCCCATGAATCGCAGCACACCAGGCCTCTCTGTCCATCACCAACTCCCAGAGTTTACGGTAGATGGACTAAATAGAGACTATTTGGTTGATGTTAAGAATTGGGCTTGAGGAGCTTTTAAGACAGTGTTTGGGGGCTGGCATAGGGAGGGGGACCACTGACCCAGGGTGATAACAGATTTCCAGAGTGAAAATGCCATGGATGACTGATAGTTCGTAGGGACAAGAGCTGCCTAGAATGTGCCCACAAAGTAGTTTATATATAAACAATCTCATCTAATAACAAAGAGTCAGAAACAACCTAAATACATAACAATGGAGAACTGGCTACATGCAATTGAATACCATTATTCTTTTCAGTTCAGTCCTGTCACTCAAATGTGTCCTGGCATCCGACAGCAAGCCAGGCCTCCCTGTCCATCACCAACTCCCAGAGCCTGCTCAAACTCAAGTCCATCAAGTCGGTGATGCCATCCAACCATCTCATGCTCTGTCGTCCCATTCTCCTCCTGCCCTCAATCTTTCCCAACATCAGGGTTTTTTCCAATGAGTCAGTTCTTTGCATCAGGTGGCCAGAGTTTTGGAGTTTCAGCTTCAGCATCACTCCTTCCAATGAATACCCAGGACTGATCTCCTTTAGGATGGACTGGTTGGATCTCCTTGCAGTCCAAGGGACTCTCAAGAGTCTTCTCCAACACCACAGTTCAAAATCATCAATTCTTCAGGACTCAACTTTCTTTATAACCCAACTCTCACATCCATACATGACTACTGGAAAAACTATAGCTTTGACTAAATGGACTTTGTTGGCAAAGTAATGTTTCTGCTTTTTAATATGCTGTCTAGGTTGGTCATAACTTTTCTTCCAAGGAGCAAGTATCTTTTAATATCATGGCTGCAATCACCATCTGCAGTGATTTTGGAGCCCCACAAAATAGTCTCTCACTGTTTCCATTGTTTTCTCATCTATTTGCCATGAAGTGATGGGGCCAGATGCCATAATCTTAGTTTTTTGAATGTTGAGCTTTAAGCCAACTTTTTCACTCTCCTCTTTCACTTTCAAGAGGCTTTTTAGTTCTTTGCTTTCTGCCATAAGGGTGGTGTCATCTGCATATCTGAGGTTATTTATATTTCTGCCAGCAATTTTGAGTCCACCTTGTGTTCATCCAGCCTGGCGTTTTGCTTGATGTTCTCTGCATATAAGTTAAATAAGCAGAGTGACAATATACAGCCTTGATGTACTCCTTTCTCTATTGGAACCAGTCTGTTGTTCCATGTCTAGTTCTAACTGTTGCTTCTTGATCTGCATACAGATTTCTCAGGAGGCAGGTCAGATTGTCTGGTATTTCCATCTCTTGAAGAATTTTCCACATTTTGTTGTGATCCACACAGTCAAAAGCTTTGGCATAATCAATAAAGCAGAAGTAGATGTTTTTCTGGAACTTTTTTGCTTTTTCTATGATCCAACGGATGTTGGCAATTTGATCTCTGGTTCCTCTGCCTTTTCTAAATTCAGCTTGAACATCTGGAAATTCATGGTTCATATACTGTTGAAGCCTAGCTTGGAGAATTTTGAGCTTTACTTTGCCAGGATGTGAGATGAGTGCAACTGTATGGTAGTTTTAACATTCTTTGGCATTATTCTTTTCAATAATTCCTTTATAAATATATTAAACAATGTATATAAATTTATATATATTTTATTATTAATTTATTTAAACAAATTAAAGGAACATTATTCTTTAAAGGCGATTAAATTGAATGCTATTTTTTTTTAAGGCTAGTAAAAATGGTGTTAAACATTTACATACCTTGACATAAAAAAGTGTCCTCAAAATACAGTATTGGGTGAAGGAAGTAGCTTCTGTAAAATGCATAATATGAGCCCATTTATGTAGAAGGAAATCCATGAAACAAGTGTGAAGTGAAAGTCGCTCAGCTGTGTCCGACTCTGTGACCCCACGGACTGTAGCCTGCCATCCTCCTCTGTCCGTGGAATTCTCCAGACAAGAATACTGGAGTGGGTAACCACTCCCTTCTCCAGGAGATGAAACCCGGGTCTCTTGCATTACAGGCAGATTCTTCATCATCTGGGCCACCAGGAAGGCCCTCACGCATCAAGTGGCATCCTGAAACACAGTCACGAAAATGTTACCTGTGGTGTTCATCAGGGGATGAGATCTGAGTGGCCATTTCTCTTTCTTCCTTGTTCCTTCTGTATTATTTGTTTTTCTTACACAGAGCATTTACTTAAAAAACAAAAGCACTATAAAAAATCCATCTCTGTAAAAAATAAAATTCACCTTTTCATCTTAGTGAAAATTTATGATTAAGCTGTGAGAAGGGCATTGAACATTCTCCTATTTTCCAGGACATACCAGGATTAACAGAGTAAAGCTCTCTGACTTCCTAATATCATAAACATACTGAGGAGAAGAAACATAGGATAAGATGCCATCCAAACCTCTCTCGTGATTCTAACAAATCACCATTCTCAACCTTCTTGCAAAGAAAACGGACACATATCTCATAAGGTCTATTTTTACATAGTCATTTCCTCCCTTTTTTCTTTAGCACTTTTCATTTAAACGTGTATGGGTATCCCCCACTGTGGAAAAATTTGATTTTATGAAAGATCAACATTATTATCTGTTTTTCCCAACTGAAAGAAATCTGAAGAGGACTTTTGATTTTTATGAGAAGAGTACTCAGCATATATTTTGCAGAGAGCCATTAGAGAGTCAGGGTACATCTGGAGCTGCAAGAGTGGCTCCCAAGCTCCTTCCCCAGGAACCACGCTCAGCAGCTCAACATCCAGCCGTCAAAGCTTTGAACTGTGTCTGTGAATGTCTGTACTTTATCTTGATTTATTTTGTGCATCTATTGGCAAGATGTGTCTTACAATAAATGCTTCTTCGATTTACAAGCCATTCTGGCTTTTGAAAGTTTTCACAGGAATGCTGTAGTTTCAGGAAGGGGTGGGAGTGGGGGGAACTTGTATTGAGCTTGTGGTATATGTAAGACCTTCTATCTGGAAGCCATCCCTTCATCTGTTTACTATACTTTGCCACAGGCCTGTTACTCAAAATAGTTACTGAGATCACAGTGGAAGGAGGAACTCATCCATCTGAGTCGTTTGGTTCATGGAACGAATTGACCCTGGCTTTGGGACACCTGAAGCTCATAATGAAGTGGGTTTGCAAAATGGCTCTTCCTCCATGCTCTTGTGCAAAGTTGGAGAGTCATGTAGTCCTGGCTCACTCAATATTCATTCATTCAGTATTTACTGAGTGCGCTGTGTGTCAGGATAGAGCTAGATTCTGGGTCCCCAGCAGTGAACAAAATAAAAGTCTCTGCCCTTGGGGAGCTTATATTCTCCCATGGGAGAAGTCAGACAGTCAAACCACACATTTCAGGCTGTAGTAAGTGCCGTGCTAAAAGACAAAGCAGGGTGAAGGGGGCAGAGGGACCGTGTTTTAGATGGGGTTCTCAGGAAAAGTCCGCTCTGGTAAGATGAGTGGCCCGAGGGAAGTGAGGTGAGAGCCATGAGGACGCCTGAAGGAAGGGCATTCCAGGCAGGGGCACAGGATGTCCAAAGGCCCTGTGGTAGAGCTGGCATAGCATATTCCAGGAACTAGAAGCAAGTCAGTGAAGCTGGGACCCAGCAACCATGAGGAGCAGGAGGAACAGAGGTGAGTGAGGAAGGACAGGTGAGGCTCTGCAGCTCCGGGACCACTGTCAGGACTGGGATTACATTTGAGTGGAATGGAAAAGCTTGCAAGAGCTTAAGCAGAGTTCCATGAGCTAACATGGTAGAGGCTGCACTTTTGTTCTTTTCAGAAACAGAATAGAGAAAAGAAGATACCAAATAAACAAAAAGAGGCAGAGTTTTTAAGAAAAAGAAATGAAAAAGTATGCCACCCAAAAGGACTACGAACACTTCATAGGTTCCTTCCTCTGCGTAATAACAATTAAGTAAGTAAGTAAAGTCACTCAGTCGTGTTCGACTCTTTGTGACCCCATGGACTGCAGACCACCAGGCCCCTCAGTCCATGAGATTCTCCAAGCAAGAATACTGGAGTGGGTTGCCATTTCCTTCTCCAGGGGATCTTCCCGACCCAGGGATCGAATCCGGGTCTCATGCATTGGAGGCAGACGCTTTAACCTCTGAGCCACCAGGGAAGTCAATAACAATTAACATCCTATGGATCTAATGTCTTTCCCTAAAAGCTCATAAATAATAGTCAGTCAATGGTCTTGGACAACAGAACTTGTCACAGGACAGCAATAGGAGCTTTCAGCAAAGCAGGGAGTCCCTTCGGGTCCCAGAGGACTTGTCCCTGCTTTGCCAGAGTTGAGGGCATTCCCCTCCATTCTCTGCATCCAAGGTACACCCTGGGCATGTGCAAAGGATAACAAGTTGCATCTTTCTCTTATGTAGGTCAAAACCCATAGTCTTGTCATGTTTTATCTTCAGTACTAAATTAATTTAAATATGGTAACAATAAAAGTATTAATAAAATGAAGCAAAGCTAATATTTGGGGTTCCCTGATGGTTTAGTGCTAAAGAATCTGCCTGCAATGCATGAGATTCAGGAGACACGGGTTCTGTCCTTAGGTTGGGAAGAGCCCCTGGAGGAGGGCACGGGAACCCACTCCAGTATTCTTGCCTGGAGAATTCCATGGACAGAGGAGCCTGGTGGGCTAACATCCATGGGTTGCAGAGAGTCAGACACAACTTAGCAACTGAGCCACCACCAAGGGACTATCCGTGCATGCTAAGTCGCTTCAGTCATGTCTGATTCTTTGTGACCTTATGGACTGTAGCCCACCAGGCTTCTCTGTCCATGGGATTCTCCAGGCAAGAATACTGGAGTGGGTTGCCATGCCCTCCTCTAGGGGATCGTTCCCACCCAGGGATCAAACCCACATCTCTTACGTCTCCTGCATTGGCAGGCAGGATCTTTTACCACTAAGACTAATGTCTTAGTCGTGATGGATACATTGTAATTTCCAGGCCTTTAGAGTTAGAGTATTTCCTTTTTCCATCAGCACCCACTTTTCTATGTTACCCTTAAGGAGACGGTCCTTATTACATGCATTAGCTCAAAGGAAAGCTGGGAATTAAAATTCCCACCCTTGGATCTCAGGGTAGGATAAGCATTATGATGTGAGAGAGAGGAAGAGGACAGGAGAGACATGGATATTTTTAAAGAGGATGGGAAGAGGTTGGAGGGAGAATGCTCTCGAGGCACTGAAAGTCAGGGCAAAGAGTGTGCAGTCAGCCTCCTGCCTGCAGCAGTGTACACAGAACACAGAGGAGAGAGGTTTGAGCCTGCTTCCCCATTTGAAGTCCTGCCACTGTTTATAGAACCACCTTGTAAAGTCACTGTCAGAACAAAGCTCTTGCTGAAGGCGGCCCACGCCCTGGAGCTGGCCAGTTGTGTTCAAGGCAGGGTTTCCCGGCAGAGCTGCCCATGCCATGTGGGCCGCAGCTGTATCCAGGACCCCCACGGAGGGTCTCTCTGCCTCCCGCCCCACTCCCCTCACTTGGGTCTTGTGTGCTTGGCTGCTCTTGGCATGCGTCCACCCCAGCAGGCCGGTGTCAGATCAGGAACCGTCAGCACAGGCAGGTGGGCTCAGCTCTCCAGGCTCTGCCTGTGGGGCTCATCGCTCGGCTGGGGAGACGGTGGGGGATGGAAACCCAGCAAGAAGGTGGAAAACGATGCTTCAGTCATCTGGACACACAACAAGAAAGAGCCCTTAACTCATGCACGATCCTGCCCTGGGGGACCACGGCACTTCAACTTTCAGCCTTAGAATCGCATCCCGCAATCATGGATTGAGCAGCTACAAGTCCCCCCTCCTCCTTTTTTTTTTTTTTTAAGAAAAGCAAGAATGACATTTGTTACATCTTGATAAATGTGAAAGCCTCTCTCTGTTTGCGTTGGTGTGTGACCTTGTTTACTATGACAGGGTATCTGGGAATGGCCATTTGTTTGAGTCAATCTAACTCAAACCAATCTGAAAACTTAAAAAGTTTCCTGCCCACTGGAGAAGCCCACAGGTACAATCCCTTTTGTGTAAAATGAACCCACTACGTCATCAAGGGGCATTCCAAAAGATGGCCACCCAAATGTCACCTATGGTTGTCTTTGGAGGGCAAGACCTTGAGTGATTTTTTTCCTTTTATCCTTGTTCTCCTCTGTATTATTTGGGAAGAGGCCAGCGAGAGAAAGACCAACAGCATACAGCTCTCTCCTTGAGGAGAACCAACCCAAAGACCACACAGAGCTCCGTGCCCCGCAAAACATGGTCATCTCTTTACCGCTCTCGAAACTTTTCCACCAGAGCATTTCTGCACAATCGGAGGACAGTGAAGCTGAGCGCCTGACATAACCCACCAACGATGCTGACTTCTTAAAAGCCTGTGTTTCTCCCTAAAATTCATGCAAACTTTGTGTTATACTTCACAATATATTGTTGAAGTATAAAGATGTCCTTGGTGGTCTATCATGAAGCAAAAATGGTCCAAGAGAATGCTCCAGGTTTATCCTGTAACTCTCCATGTGCCCAAGCTTCGCAAGTGGTACACTGGTAAAGAATCCACCTGCCAGTAAAAGAGACCCAAGTTCAACCCCTGGGTGGGGAAGATCCTCTGGAGTAGGAAATGGCAACCGACTCCAGTATTCTTGCCTGGAGAATCTCATGAACAGAGGAGCCTGGTGGGCTATAGTCCATGGGGTCACAAAGAGTCAGACACAACCGAGCAGCTAAGCACTTTATGTGCCCAGGGTGACTATCAGGATTTCCAGGATGAAGGCCTCTCAGAGCAGCAAGGAGGTGGTAGTGGATCCAGATCCAGGCTTCATAGACTTTAGATTCTCTGCTAGTCTCCTTCCCCTAGGGAGGGTTCCCTGGTTGAGTAATGCAGGGCTCTTCAATTCTGAAGTGCTGGTCAGGTGAGCTTAAAATGGGCTTACCTGAAATGTATCAGACTCCTCACCCTAGAGTTGCTTATGAAACAACTTGCAGGCTCCAAAAACTTCAGCTGCATCAGTAATTCCTCACCAATCCTTGGTGAGATCCTATGGATATCCTGGACATGCCTTTGACCCCTTGGACTGGGATTTACACTTGTTGGCTTTTATTCTATTTTCAGGCTTTTTTCTGGACCTGCAAAACCTGTTTGACCACAGCTCTTAAGCCTTTATGACCGAGATGAGCCACCTTGATCATCAGCTGACAGCACTGGCAGACACAGCCCTTCAGCTTCCCTCAAACTTACAGTCACGCACCACAGTCCAGGCTTCCCGAAGCACTTGCGGAAAAGTCACCTGCAGTCTGTCTTCTGGTGACACTCATCTCGTTTTAAGGCTATTCTCGTGGTCAGTAAAGATGAAGACTTTATGCAAGTCCATAGAAACATTCTGGTACACTTTCTGGTTCTCATCTTGGATCGGACAGCAAGCTTTAATCGTTTAGGCTGAAAAAGACCAGTTCTGGCCACTGGTCTTTTACACTGGAGAACAGATCGTGCCAGTTATCGTGGATTTTGGACAAATCTTATGCCAATGAACTGAACCTTAAGATGTTGTCTTAGGAGCGTCTTAGGACAAGCACACTTCCCCTGGGAAAGATAAATCAGGTGTGACAGCCACAGAAACATACATGATGATATCTGGTCTGTTGTTTAACCTCTCCTATCTGACCTGTGGCCAAGGTCGTGCTGTAAAAGTTAAAGTTTGTTGCTGTTGTTTAGTAGCTCTTTTGAAACTCCCTGGACGGTAGCCCACCAGGCTCCTCTGTCCATGAGATTCTCCAGGCAAGAATACTGGAATGGATTGCCATTTTCTCTTCCAGGGGAATCTTCCCAACCCAGGAATTGAACCCATGTCTCCTGCATTGACAGAAGGATTCTTTACCACTGAGCCACTAGGGATGCCCATAAATTAAAGTACTAAGACTTATTCAGAGTGCCCCTCACAAAAGGGTTTTGCCAGCAATGGAGAGAGTAAAGAAACTAAACAGAAATGTTGCAATCAGCTTTTTTTTTTTTTTTTCCATCAAGATGGTGATAACAGAACAATGAAGTCACACAGTGTCAGAAGCACAAAACTGCTGTTCCTCACACACTTGAAATATTATTGATACCTGGAAGCAACTAGTCTGAAAAGGAAAAAAAAATGTAAATTTTTCCTTCATATTGGATTTTTAGGGCTGAGAATGTGCTGTTTGCTAAAACAAAACAAAACACCAGCTACTAAATTGCTAAATGACTTCAGGCAGGTCAGATTTTTCGGAAGAACTTTTGTCAGATCAGTATCCTTTATGAGTGAAGTTGGCTACAAGTATCAGAAAACACTGCAACAGTGGCTTAAAGTAATAGGCTTTTATTCCTCTCTTAGGACAAGGCTTGGAGGTGGCAGACCAGGCCAGCTCTGGTGTCTCAATGATGCGCCCGGGGACCAGATCCCTCCCATCTTTCTGCTTCTCACTCCATTCTTAACTTGGCCAGGCGTCCATACTCATCTGCTGACTGACACCTGGGGCTTTGAGATCTACTTCCTGGAAACGAGGTGGGAATAAAGAGTAAAAGAGGCTTTCTCCTCATAAACCTTAGTCTTTTTATTTATAGAAGACACTCTCCCAAGGACTTCTTCCCACTTCTAACTGGCTTGACTATGTTAAGTGGACTTCACCAGCTGCATGTAGAATGACAGTGTTGTTGGTCAGCCATATTGCTACCCAAAAATGAAACTGGGGCTCTCTAAGACAGGAAGCATCACTATGAACAAAGCTAGTGGAGGTGATGGAATTCCAGTTGAGCTGTTTCAAATCCTGGAAGATGATGCGCACTCAATATGCCAGCAAATTTGGAAAACTCAGCAGTGGCCACAGGACTGGAAAAGGTCAGTTTTCATTCCAATCCCAAAGAAAGGCAATGCCAAAGAATGCTCAAACTACTGCACAATTGCACTCATCTCACATGCTAGTAAAATAATGCTCAAAAATCTCCAAGCCAGGCTTAAGCAATACATGAACCGTGAACTTCCTGATGTTCAAGCTGGTTTTAGAAAAGGCAGAGGAACCAGAGAGCAAATTGCCAATATCTGCTGGATCATGGACAAAGCAAGAGAGTTCCAGAAAAACATCTATTTCTGCTTTATTGACTATACCAAAGCCTTTGACTGTGTAGATCACAATAAACTGTGGGAAATTCTTCAAGAGACTGGAAGACCAGACCACTGACCTGCCTCTTGAGAAATCTGTATGCAGGTCAGGAAGCAACAGTTAGAACTGGACATGGAACAACAGACTGGTTCCAAATAGGAAAGGAGTACGTCAAGGCTGTATATTATCACCCTGTTTATTTAACTTATATGTAGAGTACATCATAAGAAACACTGGACTGGAAGAAACACAAGCTGGAATCAAGATGGCTTGGAGAGATATCAATAACCTCAGATATGCAGATGACACCACCCTTATGGCAGAAAGTGAAGAGGAACTCAAAAGCCTCTTGATGAAAGTGAAAGAGGAGAGTGAAAAAGTTGGCTTAAAGCTCAACATTCAGAAAACAAAGATCATGGCATCTGGTCCCATCACTTCATGGGAAATAGATGGGGAAACAGTGTCAGACNTGGACTGGAAGAAACACAAGCTGGAATCAAGATTGCTGGGAGAAATATCAATAATCTCAGATATGCAGATGACACCACCCTTATGGCAGAAAGTGAGGAGGAGCTAAAAAGCCTCTTGTTGAAAGTGAAAGAGGAGAGTGGAAAAGTTGGCTTAAAGCTCAACATTCAGAAAACGAAGATCATGGCATCCGGTCCCATCAGTTCATGGGAAATAGATGGGGAAACAGTGGAAACAGTGAGAGACTTTATTTTGGGGGGCTCCAAAATCACTGCAGATGGTGACTGCAGCCATGAAATTAAAAGACGCTTACTCCTTGGAAGAAAAGTTATGACCAACCTAGATAGTATATTCAAAAGCAGAGACATTACTTTGCCGACTAAGGTCCGTCTAGTCAAGGCTATGGTTTTTCCTGTGGTCATGTATGGATGTGAGAGTTGGACTGTGAAGAAGGCTGAGCACCGAAGAATTGATGGTTTTGAACTGTGATGTTGGAGAAGACTCTTGAGAGTCCCTTGGACTGCAAGGAGATCCAGCCAGTCCATTCTGAAGGAGATCAGTCCTGGATTTCTTTAGAAGGAATGATGCTAAAGCTGAAACTCCAGTACTTTGACCACCTCATGCGAAGAGTTGCTTCATTGGAAAAGACTCTGATGCTGGGAGGGATTGGGGGCAGGAGGAGAAGGGGACAACCGAGGATGAGATGGCTGAATGGCATCACGGACTCGATGGACGTGAGTCTGAGTGAACTCCGGGAGTTGGTGATGGACAGGGAGGCCTGGCGTGCTGCAATTCATGGGGTTGCAAAGAGTCAGACACAACTGAGCGACTGAACTGAACTGAACTGAACTGAAGACAGGAAGTCTGAGGAAGTCCTAGATGGTAGGCAAACAGTGAGAAGTATCTGCCACAGTGACTGGGACCTCGCAAGGAATTTTGCAACCTCTATCTGAGTCAGGATCCATCCTACCAAAAAATTTCAATGGTTGTCTACCAGATTCACAGCCAGTCTGTGGCTACAGTGAATGGCACCTGACCGAAAGCAAGTGTCCCAAGGACTATGATGCCTGTGGCCTTAAATAAGGGGAAAGAATGATATCACACATATCTTCTTCTTCCATTCTAGTGGTGCATAGCAAAATCATCACCAGATGTTACCAGTTAGGCAGTTCATTCATATGGCTCATGTTTGAACACACAATTGTCCTTTATGGCTAAGAAGGTGGTTCCTTTCTCTCTCACTCACTCTTCTTTTTCTTCATCTTGACTATTAGACAAGGCTACTTAAATTCCCCTTTTCCAATGATTTGAGCAGTTGACTATACCTCTCAGCACTTTCTAGAATTGCGCTCTGGCATTGCTTGTCATCCTCTTCCTTAAGGAGGTTCCTGCCCAGGACCAATTGACTCAGTAAATTTCTAAATAATGTCAACAGGTTAGGTTTAAAATTAAATATTCATATCTTTCAAAGTCCTTTTGGCATCTGCAAACACTATTTTACAAATTATGCACAGTTCAAGACTTGCTAATAGCTAGTGATATTATTTTGAATATATGGCTTATGGTACAGTATTACTTATAAATCCAAGTAGCAAGATTTATATGTGCTGGGTTACTTGCTAAATAACACCTTTACACAATCAGATTGTATTTGGCTTATGCTGGTTATGACCTTCAGATCATATATTAAAAAAAAAAAGCTCCTCTGTATAACCAGTTATTTTTCTCTCTCAAACCTGGGATTCCATGGAGTTTTATTCCAAGTACACAACTCCACAGGCAAGAAAAAAACATGTCTATTAAAAGAAGGGGCCATGAAAACTGAGTTCCTTCTGCTAAAACTAAAGAAGTCAGGCAGTTAAGAATACCTAGCAGGAAACACGTTGCTGTCTTGTATTAATATTCACCCTCATCTAGTAGTTGTGATGTTTCTTCATTTCATAAGAATGTGATTCACTCCTTCTTTGGGAAGGCCACCCTTTGCCAGGACAAATGTAAATACCTTCACAAAGGCGTAAATTTAGGAGAACAGCATATTTGAAAGACTGTCTCCTCGCTGCCCTGGAGCAGGGGAACCAGCAGCACGTGGTGAAAGCAAGCTTTGAGCCCAGGTACTCTCGCTCCGGAGCCCATGTCTCCGCTACTGCGCACCGTCGCGCCCCACCCTGCGACACCACCGGCCAACACTCCGGCCCGAGGGGACCCTGTGGATTTCATACACTGAGGGGTAAAACCCTCACCCCAGTTCTTAGGAAAAAGGGGAAGAATTATTTGAACTGGGAAGCCCAGAGCACCCAAGCCCGGAGCAGTAAGGGTGTGCCCCGCCCAGCAATGTGGAATAGAAGGAGAAATAGAGGAACAGCAACAGCACAAACGCTAAGTGTGAAAAGGCCAATTGATGAAGCTGCTTTCTCATGTGCAAGCAACAGAGCTATAAAAAGAACTTTTCAGCTTTTCAGTCAAACCTTTGTGGTATCTCCACCCCAGAAACAGCCTCAAAATTAAACTCTCCACTTCTTATTTAGGGGCCAGTTTTCATTTGAATGTGCCCTTATTTACCTCCTCTTAGGTCAGAATGACCCTGACTCCAGCCCCCAGCCAAGCTCAGCTGGACAACCCAATGTACGCTCAGAGCTCAAGAAATCTTTTTTTTTTTTTTTTTTTTAAAGAAGCCCCATCACCAGCCTGTATTTCAGAAGTAGCAATCACATATCCAGCCAAAGTGAAATTAAGAAATTTGCATGTCATTTATTAATATCTTTCCTGTCTGTCAAGCAGCCTTCAAAAACATTTTTCCTCCTTTAGAAAGAAGCAGATCGGAATGAGCACATTCACACAAAGGACCTCAGACCAGGCTACATTTTTCCAGGGGACAAGGGGGACAGTGGCCAACAACACATCCTCCTCCCCATCCTAACACCTGGAACATTCTTTCCTACCTAGAGCCACTCGGATCTTGTCTTCAGTACGGTCTCCTCCCAGGCTCAGTCTATCCTGAAGTCAAAAGAGTCATTTCAAATATTCTAAGAAAGCTAGATTAGGGACTTGTTGATTCATTTGGAAGAACAATGATATGATGCTTCCGGAAAAAAAAATGTGCTTATGTTTCAGAGGTACATAGCAAAGCATTTGGGGAAGAAATATATTTCTAAGTTACTTTAAAATACTTCAGTAAAATATTTTTAAACAGAAAATAAACATAACAAAATGTTAACCAGTTTCATATCCAGATAGGAGTCAACTCATTAGAAAAGACCCCGATGCTGGGGAAAATTGAAGACAAAAGAAGTGAGCACTAGAGGACGAGATGATTAGACAGCATCACCAACTCGGGACATGAAGCTGAGAACACTCCAGGATGTAGTGACGGACTGTGAGCTGCAGTCCACGGGATCACAAAGAGTCAGGCACATCTCAGCAACTGAACAGCAACAGGAAAGTGTCCATTATATGTTTCTCTCCACTGTTTTGTGTGTTTAAACATGTTCATGACAAAAATCCCCAAAACTTCCAGATGGAACTTGCCGGAAATCCCTGCCCCTCTTGGCCTCCCATGCTGCTGGTCCTCACTGTAGGCTCTGAGTCAGTGTTGCCAAGGAGCTGGACACTCACAGCCAGAAAGGAGATCCAATGGTGACTGTAACTGTAATACCATTCAGGACACTTTGTCCATGTGCCAGGCACTGTTCGAAGCACTTTATACGAATTACATCACTGGATCTTCACAGTACCCTATGCAGAGGCTGAATTAGTGACTCTGACCCCATTTTACTGAGAAGGAAAGGGACACCTAGAGGTGTTAGCATGGCCTAGCCACTCAGCTAGTAAGTGGTACAGCCAGGACTTCAACCCAGGCAGTTACATTATTAGGGTAAATCACTTATTTGATTATTTGGCCGTGGCTGGGCACATTCTCTCCTTACTTTCCCCAAAATGGGTTCAGATTATATGGTCTCGGAAAATCATTGATTGATATATTCTCAAGTTCATTTTCCAAGTGCTGGCTCACAGGAGATTGGCAGCAGACACTGGGAGGATGTAAGAAGCAGATCATCACTTGGGCAGGCGAGACTCCCCCCCAACAAAAAAGATCAGACAGGAGTTGCTGAAGCCCATTTTGACCTCCTACCAAAGCCCACAGGTCAGATTATCCAAGACTGAATGGATGGTGAAGGCTCTTCCAGGAGAAGCCGAAAGCTGAGGCCAGACTCCTCAGGTAGGTGGTGAAGACCCTTCAGTGGAAGAGAGTCTTTGCTCTCACTGTCATCTGCCTCGGGAAGAAGTCTGTATGAACATTGGAGTGAGTACCTAAAAGGCGGGTCTTGGACTCGAGGAAGGTGGTCACTCATTCGCTGGATCCTGAAGAGTGAAGTCCAGACTCTGGGCAGGGAAGGACAGACTCAAGGGTTCTCCCAGTAAGCTAACACCTCACTTACCAGTGTCCAGGGAGCAAGAGAGAGATTTCCAAGGAGAAGGGTCTTGATAGAAGGCCGTGGCTTCTGACAGCGACAAAGCACAACACAGACAGGTCAGAGGACCCCACGCGCCTTCCTGGGGCTTGCTAGGGAGCTGCCCTGGCTGAAACACCCAGCTTCTCTGGCTGCACAACTGGTCTACCACCTTCTGTGTAACCTCACAACCTGGGAAGTGGTGGAAATTTGGTTGCATTAGCCTGCCTGCCCGGAGAAGGCAGTGGCAACCCACTCCAGTACTCTTGCCTGGAAAATCCCATGGGCAGAGGAGCCTGGTAGGCTGCAGTCCATGGAGTCTCAAAGAGTCAGACAAGACTGAGCGACTTCCCTTTCACTTCTCATTTTCGTGCATTGGAGAAGGAATGGCAACCCACTCCAGTGTTCTTGCCTGGAGAATCCCAGGGATGCGGGAGCCTGGTGGGCTGCTATCTATGGGGTCGCACAGAGTCGGACACGACTGAAGTGACTTAGCAGCAGCAGCAGCAGCAGCCTGCCTGCCCAGCTGTTCTAAATCCTCTGCCTTGTGTCTCACAGAAGTACTCAGCAGCCTTCAAGTGGTTTAAAGCACATATTTCTGTTACTTTTTCACAAGTATTTCAAATCACTGGTAGTCAGAGAAATGCAGATTAAAACAACAATGTAACAGCCTTTTTCTACCCTCAGGTTTGAAAAAGTTTAAAAGAATAACAGCCAGTGTTGGCATATGTTGAGTTACTCTTTTGTCCTACCCCAAGCCCTAAACAATGCCTGAGATGGAGAAATAGAATAACTAGTCCCTAGTTAGTGTTTTGGGTAATAAGCATGTCCTCAGCATCAGTCAGGGCTGTGAGGACTTTGGAATAGAAAACCGTCTGATTGTCTGATTGATGCACTTATTAACTCATTCATTCAGGAAATATGTGTTGAATATCTAAGAAGCACAAAGAGTATCTAAGAAGCACAAAGGAAAGTAAAAACATCTAATGCTGAGTGTGGGGAACCCTGAGCCAGGTTGTTGATGAATTATTCCGTGAGGTTGGGCAACAAGATTCCCTTTTCACAGAAGGTAAGTCAGTCACTGATAGTCATCCAGCTAATGAAAACTTTGCTAGAGGCTCTGTGAGAAAGATGCAGAATGCCCCCTGCCCTTTTGGGGCTTCCCCAAAAGGGAAGGGGACAAAGAACTAGCACCCAGATAGCCCCAACGCAAACACACAGAGTCCTGAACCTGGGGTCATTCGGGCCATGCAGACCCCAGGGAAATCGAAAAGAGAGGATTTGGGGAGCACATGAAGCTGTGCTCCAAAGGCTTCTCTGAGAAATATTGGAAGTGAATCTTTTAGGATGAGTCACATTAACAAACAGATGCAGGCAGGGAAGTGAGATAAGCAGAATACTCTAGAGGGGGGGTTTGCTTGGGCACATCAGTGAAAAAGAAAGGCCAAGGTATTCTCAGGAAAAACTGCCACTAAAGAAAAATAAATAAATAAAAAAGCCCAAACACAAATTTACATGGCCCTTCAAAAATTCAGGTGGAATGAAACTGGTTCTAGTTCACAAAAGAGATACAAAAAAAACCCTGAGAAGGAGACACAGCTATGGAGGGTGTCCACCAGACTCGAGGATGTGAGTTTGAAAATGAGTTCAGGAAGCAGGAGAGCTGGGGGATAGTCTAATAGTCTTTCCAGTGGCTGGGAATGCTTTGAGGGGAAGAGACTGTACCGAGTAAAGAGAAGATGGACAGAATTCTACATGTTTGTTACCAAGTGCGGCCAAGGGAATGACGGAGATGGAGGCTGGAGAGGAAAGCGGCTCCCGAAAGCTGGCACTTTTACTCCCTCCTGTGCACAGCACATTTCCAGATGTTCAAGCTGGATTTAGAAAAGTCAGAGGAACCAGAGATCAAATTGCCAACATCCGTTGGATCATAGAAAAAGCAAGAGAGTTCCAGAAAAACATCTATTTCTGCTTTATTGACTATGCCAAAGCCTTTGACTATGTGGATCACAACAAACTGTGGAAAATTCTTCCAGAGATGCGAATACCAGACCATCTGACCTGCCTCTTGAGAAATCTGTATGCAGATCAAGAAGCAACAGTTAGAACTGGACATGGAACAACAGACTGGTTCCAAATAGGAAAAGGAGTACGTCAAGGCTGTATATTGTTACCCTGCTTATTTAACTTATATGCAGAGTGCTGCTGCTGCTAAGTCGCTTCAGTCGTGTCTGACCCTATGGGACCCCATAGACGGCAGCCCACCAGGCTCCCCCATCCCTGGGATTCTCCAGGCAAGAACATTGGAGTGGGTTGCCATTTCCTTCTCCAATGCATGAAAGTGAAAAGTGAAAGTGAAGTGCAGAGTACATCATGTGAAATCCTGGGCTGGATGAAACACAAGCTGGAATCAAGATTGCTTGGAGAAATACAATAACCTCAGATATGCAGATGACACGACTCTTATGGCAGAAAGTGAAGAACTAAAGAGCCTCTTGATGAAAGTGAAAGAGAAGAGTGAAAAAGTTGGCTTAAAGCTCAACATTCAGAAAAATAAGATCATGGCATCTGGTCCCATCACTTCTTGGGAAATAGATGGGGAAACAGTAGAAACAGTGTCAGACTTTATTTTTTCTGGGCTCCAAAATCACTACAGATGGTGACTGCAGCCATGAAATTAAAAGACACTTGCTCCTTGGAAGGAAAGTTATGACCAACTTAGAGAGCATATTAAAAAGCAGAGACATTACTTTGCCAACAAAGATCTGTCTAGTAAAATCTATGGTTTTTCCAGTGGTCATGCATGGATGTGAGAGTTGGACTATAAGGAAAGCTGAGAGCCGAAGAATTGATGCTTTTGAACTGTGATGTTGGAGAAGACTCTTGAGAGTCCCTTGGACTGCAAGGAGATCCAAGCAGTCCATCCTAAAGGAAATCAGTCCTGAATATTCATTGGAAGGATTGATGCTGAAGCTGAAACTCCAATACTTTGGCCACCTGATGTGAAGAACTGACTCATTTGAAAAGACCCTGATGCTGGGAAAGATTGAAGGCGGAGGAGAAGGAGAAGGCGGAGGAGAAGATTGAAGGCCACCACGACAGAGGATGAGGTGGTTGGATGGCATCACCGACTCAATGGACATGAGTTTGGGTAAACTCTGGGAGTTGGTGATGGACAGGGAGGCCTGGCGTGCTGCAGTCCATGGGGTCGCAAAGAGTTGGACACAAATGAGTAACTGACCTAAACTGTACATGGCACCCTGCCTCTTCCAGATGAGGCACTCAACAACTATGTAGAATGAATAAAAAAACAATTAACCCAGGCCAGAAACCCAATACTTGTTGTGAGTGAGCACAAGCCCAGTACTAAAAATAGCCAGAGGGAATAAAGTGATCTCTCTAAGAGAGTCAGGAGCTCAAGTCCCCTGAGTGCTGTTTGCTTGTGCACAGGAAAGGTTATTTACAAGAGGAGCCACAAGAACCTGAGAGAATGAGTGTGGGTGCCAGAATCTTCCTCCTAATGTGATCAAGACCAGTAACTACATATTGAGAATTCTAAATTTGTCCAAGACGCCACGTTTCTCTAAAGCCTCAGAGTGTGTCCAATTATCTCAAGGGAAGAATGTCATGAAATTCTCAATACTGAGGTCACGTTAATTCACAGAATGGAATGCAGGTGCTGACCATGCAGCATCTTGAGGGAAACTATCAACTAGAGCTGAATAAAGGTTAGGGAATCACAACAGCTACTGTGATTTAGGCACTTATGCTCTGGATAGAGAGCTGCGTGCTTTAACATCCAGTATCGATGCCTCCTCTGTTCCAAGTGCTCAGGAAAAGACACATGCTCTGACGCCTCATTTATTACACATTTTCTCATCTAATCCTCACAATGATCCTATTGCTAACCCTATCTCATTAGTTGAGGAGATTGAATCATGTAATTTGCCCAATATTGTGCATCTGTAAGTGGCTGAAAAGATTCAAATTCAGTGAGTCTGATTCTGGAAAGCGTGTCCTTACCCCACCCTCTAGGACTTGGTAGAATTCTGCATGCAAAGGCCTCTCTCGAGTTCTCAGGGCTGTGTGGCCACCTGAGGGGATGCATGCAGGGGAATGACACTGTTGGAGAGAACCATCCCTGAAAGGACAGAGTCGCCTGGAGACCCAGGACGTCTGCTCCCCGTCACTTTGGATTACAGCCTGTGTCGCATCCCAGTGTTGTGTTTCCAAGGCCTCATGGCCTCAAGACAGGCAGCAGGAAGCAATTCTAGTTTCTGGCCAGACCTTGAGTCCTTTAAATCTTTCTATCTAACTGCACTTCCACTGGCTTTCATTTCTGCAACCCTTCTTACAGAAATACTCTACTGAAAGTAAGTAAGTGAGAGGGGAACTGATTGAGCTGACTGAGAATTTACTTAATTTCTATATCCAATTCCTATGACTAATGTGCTGGGGAAAGGGCAAAGTCTGTCAGGTATGATTGTGTTTTGCATAAACTTTTATGCATGAAGTGGCTCTATTTGCAACTAGATCGGATCCAAATTTCAGAATCATTCTGATGAATGACTGCAGGTCTGTTTTAAAAAGAGAGAGAGAGAGCAAAGTCACGTCAGCTTTGGCCTGCATTATAAAAGCCCTGGAGTGGACATTCCTGCTTTGAAGCTTTCTTCTCTTTTCTGTCGAAGATGCTGAAGGCACTGCAGACATTGGACCACCCAGGAACTCTGGGAGCTCAAGGAGTGCCTGGTTCAAAAGGTGAGCAGAATGAGCATCACCTCCTTCACTCAGTTTGCCTCTGACCTTGAACCACAGTCTTGTGTTTGCATCCCTGATTGGGACACCAGTGCGGGGCCCAGGCCTGCTACCTTCCTTGTGGTATTAACCCAGGCAGGCTGGTTGCCTGTTCTAGTCATGCTGCCATGAGCGGAAGTCCTTTTTGGAAAGCTCCTTCAAAGTCATTGACCTGCCTTTCTCCTCTGGCCCAGCTGTTTCCAAATGCAATGTACATAAGACTCACAGAGGAACTTGCTGAACTGCAGGCTCTGATTCAGTAGGGTGGGGATGGATCTTGAGAGTCTGCATTTCTAACAAGCTCCCAGGGTTAGTTTTGGGAACAATTAAAGGTTAATCAGTGTCAAGAATGCTGACCAAAGCAGATGAGACAGCCACTGGCCACTACTATTTTTGTCTTCCCAGAGCATGTGCTTTGCTTGCTTTTTGAATTTGTTTTTCTGGTAACAAATCTTTCCCTCCTAGCCACAGTCATGGACCTGCAAACTCAGTCTGGGACAAAGAGAGTCCTGCCTGGGATTGATATGAGAACAATGGTGGGAACAGGGAAGTGAGGATTAGTGGGGAGCAGGCCGTCCTTTCCTAGAGGTTACTAAACTGCGATGACGTAGCCTTGGGGTAGCCATCCTGCTTGGCACATATAGGAAGTCAACTGCAATGACAGAAAATGAGGTGAGCTTACAGAGAGAACTGGAAGAGGCAGGATTTGACAATACCATTTAAGCCCCTAAATCTAGTCAGAACTGATGCTGATTTGCTCCAGCCTTTCCAGTTATGGGAACCAATAAATTTGTTTTTTTCACTTAAATTGAGTTAATCCCTGTCACTTACAAATAAAAGTGGGTAAGGCAATTGGGGTCAAAAACAAAGTATACAGTGAAGATAGTTTTGTGGAGTGATTTCAAAAACAGTTCCTAAAGGCCAGTTCCTGAAATGTCTGAGCAATGGTGATTTCTCTGGAGTAATTTCTTAGCCTCCCTTGGCCACTAGGAGAAGGATAGCCCTCATTTCGAATTTTTTTAAATATATAATCTTATTTATTTTGTCATTTGTATTTGGCTGTGCTGCATCTTCATTGCTGTGCAGGCTTTTCTCTAGTTGCAGCGAGTAGGGGCTACTCTCTAGCTGGGATACACAGGCTTCTCTTTGCAGTGGCTTCTCTTGTTGTGGAGCACGAGCTCTAGGCCATGCGGCCTTAAGTAACTGCAGCATATGGGCACAATTGAGTTGTGGGTCCAAGATTCTAGACCGCAGGCTCAATAGTTGTGGCATGCTGGCTTAGTGGCACCACAGCATGTGGGATCTTCCTGGATCAGGGATCAAACCCATGTCTCCTGCATTGGCAGGTGGATTCTTTACCACTGAGCCACCAAGGAAGCCCTGGAATGTTCTTAAATGATCTTATAACTAACTTCATTGCAACATCTCTTGGGAACCCTGAATCCTCTGGAATCAAGTTAAACCATTACTTAAACCATCTCTGTATCCTGGATAGCAGAGACCAGGGAAGAGGATACTGCCAACAGAGCCTTGAAAATGTGATCAAGCCTGACTTTCCTAAGGGCCTGATCTCCAAGGACAGATAATACTATAAAAGAAACCCGAAATCCTTCCCCAGGGAATGTTTGGATCACACCTTTCATGATGGTATTAAAACATTTTGTAGAAGCTCCACCTGGGCAATTGTTTCTTCCTGGATTTTTAATTATATAGGAACTTAATTAAAAAAGTTCCTGATTCAAAACCAGATTCATAAATGGCTTCATTTCTAGTTAGAGCCCTGATGTCATGTGTCAAAGAGTCATCATTCCAGCCCCTTAGGGACTTACTGAGACCTCTGTATCAGAGCTAACATGCAGATCTGTGAAAAGCAAAGAGCATGCATGCAAATTAGATTGAGACTTATGTATGTGAGTTGTTGGAAGATTAGCAAGTCTGTGGTCAATAGTGAGGGAAGAGGAGGTTCCTGCTTTTCTCTGTGACTTCCCTATTTCAGGTAATGGCAGTGCCACCCTTCTGAGCATCTGTGGTCAAAACCTCAGAGTCTCTTGACTGCTTTTTCCCCTTTTCATTTTCTTCTTCATCGCCTGCATGAGACCGACCCTACCCCAATATCTGCTACTCTATTTTCCCTTTTCTCCATTCATTATTTCAGCCTGAATCAACGTGTCCATGGCCTTGTAGATGTTCTTCTCAGATCTGTCTTTCATACTCCTACCTGATCTAGTCAAAAAGTTCGAGGACTTAACATTATTGCCTCACCCTGTGGCAAATTGTATTTTCCAAAGAGTCTATCTATAACAATAGCTCCCATTTCACGTGTTCTAACAATGTGATCTTGACGCTCCTCCCTTTAAGAGGTGGAGTCTGTTTCCTCCTCCTGAACTTGGAGGGGCTTGAGACTCACAGCAGTGATATGATGTGACTCTCAAGCCTGGAACCATAAAAGTGTTACAGTTTTTGCCTGGTTCTCTCAGGAAACTTGCCTTCAGACCCTTGGTTGCCATACAATAAAGGCCACTGCTTCCCAGGTAGCACTAGTGGTAAAGAACCTCCTTCCAACGGAGACGGAGAAGGCAATGGCACCCCACTCCAGTACTCTTGCCTGGAAAATCCCATGGACAGAGGAGCCTGGTAGGCTGCAGTCCATGAGGTCAGGAAGAGTTGGACACGACTGAGCGACTTCACTTTCACTTTTCACTTTCACGCATTGGAGAAGGAAATGGCAGCCCACTCCAGCATTCTTGCTGGAGAATCCCAGGGATGGGGGAGCCTGGTGGGCTGCCGTGTGTGGGGTCGCACGGAGTCGGACACGACTGAAGCAACTTAGCAGCCAATGGAGGAGACATGAGACACAGATTTGATCCCTGGGTTGAGAATATTTCCTGGAGGAGGAAATGGCAACCCACTCCAGTACACTTGCCTGGAGAAGCCCATGGACAGAGGAGCCTGGCGGGTTGCAAAGAGTTGGACACGACTGAAGTGACATAGCATGGCCATACTGTGAGGGAGCCCAAGCCACATGGAGCTGCCTGTGTGAGTGCTCATAATGTGAGGGCTCACTGGGCAGGGAGCATGAGTGAAGATACCTACACAGGGTTTCTTCCCCCAGCCCTGAGTTCTCCCAGCTGAGGCCATAGCATCATGGAGCTATGCTCTTTTTGAATTCCTGACCTACAGAACCTATGAGCACAGTGAAATGGTTGTTTCAGTCTGTAAGATTGGGGTCGGGGGCGTGGGGTGGGGTGGAGGGTAATTTGTTACACAGCCAATAGATAACCAATATTTTATTTTAAAACTCCTTAATCTTCACACAAAACCTGTATCAATCATCTGGCTCCAACTTTCAAGAATCTACTTACAGGAGAGGTGAGATTTCAGGAATTGTCAGAGAGGAAAAGAGGAGGAGGAAACTGGGAATCCCTATGCATTTTTTTTCAGTACCTACACATCACAGCCCTTATCATATCCAAATCTTCACCATCATGGTCATGAAGTAGGTATGAATTATCTTCCTTAAGAGATGCAGATATTGAAGCTCAGAGTAGAAACATAAATTTCTCTGATCTCCTGGATATCAGTGGCAAAATAGGAATTCAAACCCAGGACTCGATGGCATGAAAGCCTTGACAGTCCTCACATGCTTCCCAAAGAACTGAACCTAAAAAGAGAAGGCACAGACGAGCACTTGGCACAACTTTGAGCTCCTACCTTTCTCAGGACATTACTGAAATAACTTCCCTCTTTGGAGTAAAGAAAAACAAAGCAGCTGGTTTAGCCAGAGAAAGCCCCCAGCAACAATGTCAAACAAGCCAGGAGTAATTTGTTTCTCTTTTTCTCCATGTGACTGCCGGAGGTTATCCTGGTTTTTATTAGCCAAACTTCCCCTTTTCAAAAGATAATTCTTTGAAATCTTCTGGGAAATTAACATGGCTCAATCTGGCTCTGGGCTGGCCACCACATGCTCTCAGAATTAAGAGAACCTGGGTTTTTAACCCCTTGTAGTCACATACATACGCACACAAAATTGAATGCGCCTCTATACTGTGTTAACAGGCTCTAAAGAGACAGTTTACACTGAACCAGCTGTTATGTTCAGCTTTATCCTAGAAAAAAAAATTGATCTATATTTTTTCCAATTAAAGAGTTCTGTACCATGTACCAATTTAGTTATAATTCAAACTCACTAGAAAATTTTAATTTAAAAAATCTCATGAACGAATTAATATACAAGCTAGATCATTTAAATATGCAATTTTTCAAATATTCTTTAAGCAAAATTCATTAGCAACAAGTAATATAAAATAACTATAGCAGAAAATTTTAATTCCAATTCCCCACATCCTAGTTATTTACATTTAAAAAGTTTATAATGTTTCTTCATTTTTATTTTCTAATGAGAATTTTTGAGTTTTTTTTTAAAGTATCATAAGAAACATAAAAATGTGACACTATGCAGGCAACTAATGGCTTATTCTTTCAATATTTCCATGTCTATGTTTCTGGCCATTAAGAAATTGTTTTTCTCTGAAAAGTTTGGTAGAGCAGAGCAAGGTGGAGAAGAAGCTTGTTCTCCATACCTCTCTCTCCGTCATGACCACCCCTACAGGGAAGGCTTAAGGCCTTTGCAGCTGACATCTCCTTTATCAGGCAAGTTCCCCGAGAGATAGTGCAGAAAACCCTTTGGGATCTGAGAGTAGAAGGAGTCTTCTGCTATCATCCAGGTCCAGCATCAAGGCCACATCCAGAACTATGCGACCGAAAGGGTGACATTGACTAGAAGAAGAATACGAGTAATTCAGTTAGGATATAACCCCGATCAAGTCAGTTCAGTAAGTTCATGCTGTGTCTCACACCCTCTTTGCTGCAAAGGCATAGTATGTCAGGTAAGAAACAAAACAGAAGCAAAATAATTGGCCTGTTGCTAATGGTCAAAAATCTGCCTGCTAATGCAGGAGACGTTAGAGACGCAGGTTTTATCCTTGGGTTGGGAAAATCCCCTAGAGAAGGAAATGGCAGTTCACCCCAGTATTCTAGCCTGGGAAATTCCATGGACAGCGGAGCTTGGCGGGCTTACAGTCCATGGGGTCACAAAGAGTCGGACATGACTGAGCTTCTGAGCACAATAGAAACAAAAGGTGGTGAGCAGCAGCTGAAACCACAGGCCTACAGGTAGCAATGATCTAGAATTTCTCTCCTGCAGGTTGAGGGGATTACTAGTGCTCTATGTGAGAGGGGAACTAGAGTCATTTTCACTGAGAAAAGCAAGAGCTGGGATGAAAGAAATCTGAAAAATTAAGCTGCTGACAAGATAGTGTTTGGGGCTTTGGCTAGGGAAGACAGAAAGACAGAAAAAAGCTTTACAACAAAGAACCTCAATCAAATTTAGCAACTGTGAACATGATATTCCCAATATTACAATGAAAAGAAAGCCTTGAAATAGTGGAAATGGCTAAGGATTAGTGGCAGGATCACAACAGCTCTGAACAACTGTAAGATCACTATGGGTGTGTGTGTGTGTGCATATGCAGTCATCTCTGACTCTTTGCGACCCCATGGCCTGTAGCCCACCAGGCTCCTCTGCCCACGGGATTTCCCAGGCAAGAATACTAGAGTGGGTTGCCACTTCCCCCTCCAGAGGATCTTCCAGACTCAGGGATAAAACCCTCATCTCCTGCATTGCAGGTGGGTTCTTTAGCACTGAGCCACCTGGGAAGCCCCAAAATCACTATAGGAAGAGGCAAATATGGGGAGGGATATGGTGGAGAGAGAAAGAGAAAACATAAGCAAACCTTTCCCACTCACAATAAGTAACAAATCCAAATCCCAAGCCAAAGGAGAAATCCAATTAGAATGAAATCAGGATATAAATGTGAATTCATTAGAAACAGCATCAGACTTTATTTTTGGGGGGCTCCAAAATCACTGCAGATGGTGACTGCAGCCATGAAATTAAAAGACGCTTACTCCTTGGAAGAAAAGTTATGACCAACCTAGATAGTATATTCAAAAGCAGAGACATTGCTTTGCTGACTAAGGTCCGTCTAGTCAAGGCTATGGTTTTTCCTGTGGTCATGTATGGATGTGAGAGTTGGACTGTGAAGAAAGCTGAGCACCGAAGAATTGATGCTTTTGAACTGTGGTGTTGGAGAAGACTCTTGAGAGTCCCTTGGACTTCAAGGAGATCCAACCAGTCCATTCTGAAGGAGATCAGCCCTGGGATTTCTTTGAAAGGAATGATGCTCAAGCTGAAGCTCCAGTACTTTGGCCACCTCATGTGAAGAGCTGACTCACTGGAAAAGACTCTGATGCTGGGAGGGATTGGGGGCAGGAGGAGAAGGGGATGACAGAGAATGAGATGGCTGGATGGCATCATGGACTCGATGGACGTGAGTCTGAGTGAACTCCGGGAGTTGGTGATGGACAGGGAGGCCTGACATGCTGCGATTCATGGGGTTGTAAAGAGTCAGACACGACTGAGCGACTGAACTGAACTCAACTGATTTATTATTAAATCAAAGCTATGAAATAGCCCAGAAAAGATTTTTTTAATTTAAATAAATATGTTTATAATGCAAAAAGACATAAATTAAATAATAATTTTCATTTTAAAAGACCAGGGAAAAGTGAAGAGGGAAAAAATAAAAGAAGAACAGGAATATATGAAAAAGAGTTCACTTTCTAAGGCTCAGGATACAAAAAATATTAATTTAAAAAATTCATTATATAATATCAACTCTAGACTGGATACTATAGAAAAAATGCTAGTTAGAAAGCAATATTGAGTAATTTACCTATAACACACAGAGAAAAAGTATACGTACACATGCAATAAGAAAGAATATTACCATAAAGAAAGTCTCAAAAAATGTGAAGGCATAGAAGTCATATAAAGTATATTCTCTGACTGTAGTAAAATTAAACTAAACATCAATTACATAAAACTAGAAATCTCTATATATATTTAGGAGTTAAGTAATAAACTGTTACATTATTTGAGTCAAAGAAGAAATCTTAATAGAAATTAGAAAGTATTTTGAAATTATGATGAATACTGTATGGAAAGCTGCTAAAGTTGTGTTTTAAAAAAAATTATAGCCTTCAGTTTAGTTTAGTTCAGTTCAGTCGCTCAGTTGTGTCTGACTCTTTGTGACCCCATGAATCGCAGCACATTAGGCCTTCCTGTCCATCACCATCTCCTGGAGTTCACTCAGACTTGCGTCCATCGAGTCCGTGATGCCATCCAGCCATCTCAACCTCTGTCGTCCCCTTCTCCTCCTGCCCCCAATCCCTCCCAGCATCAGAGTCTTTTCCAATGAGTCAACTCTTCGCATGAGGTGGTCAAAGTATTGAAGTTTCAGCTTTACCATCAGTCCTTCCAATGAACACCCAGGACTGATCTCCTTCAGAATGGACTGGTTGGATCTCCTTGAAGTCCAAGGGACTCTCAAGAGTCTTCTCCAACACCACAGTTCAAAAGCATCAATTCTTTGGTGCTCAGCTTTCTTCACAGTCCAATTCTCACATCCATACATGACCACTGGAAAAACCATAGCCTTGGCTAGATGGACCTTTGTTGGCAAAGTAATGTCTCTGCTTTTTAATAACCTATATTTATAGCCTTAAAAGTATTTATTAGGAAAGAAAAAAGGCTGAAAATCAATGTTCTTAGAATTAATCTTGAGAAGTGAAGAAAAGAATAAGAGTAGAAATTAAATCCAAAGAAAGCAAAAAGAAGAAATTAAAAACAGAAAAATAGGAGTTAAAAAAACCAGAAGCAAACATATAGAAGAGAAACAGCATGGCCAAAGCTGGTTATTTAAAGAGTAATAAAATTAATAGCAACCCCACGTCCAAGAGCGGTGGCTGCATGGGCGAAGGAGGGCCCAGAGAAGCTACTCCACGTTCAAGGTCAGGAGGGGTGGCTCTGAGGAGATACCTCTTGTCCAAGATAAGGAGCAGTGGCTGCACTTTGCTGGAGCAGCCGTGAAGAGATACCCCATGTCCAAGGTAAGAGAAACCCAAAGAAGATGGTAGGTGTTGTGAGAGGCGTCAGAGGGCAGATACACAAACCATAATTACAGAAAACTAGTCAGTCTAATCACATGGACCACAGCCTTGTCTAACTCAGTGAAACTAAGCCATGCCATGTGGGGCCACCCAAGGCAAGCGGGTCATGGTGGAGAGGTCTGACAGAATGTGGTCCGCTGGAGAAGGGAATGGCAAACCACTTCAGTATTCTTGCCTTGAGAACCCCATGAACAGTATGAAAAGGCAAAATGATAGGATACTGAAAGAGGAACTCCCCAGGTCATTAGGTGCCCAATATGCTACTGGAGATCAGTGGAGAAATAACTCCAGAAACAATGAAGGGATGGATCCAAAGCAAAAATAATACCCAGCTGTGGATATGACTGGAGATAGAAGCAAGGTCTGATGCTGTAAAGAACAGTATTGTGTAGGAACCTGGAATGTCAGGTCCAGGAATCCAGGCAAATTGGAAGTAGTCAAGCAGGAGATGGCAAGAGTGAATGTCGACATTCTAGGAATCAGTGAACTAAAATGGACTGGAATGGGTGAATTTAAGTCAGATGACCATTATATAATCCCTTATGATTATACAGTGGAAGTGAGAAATAGATTTAAGGGACTAGATCTGATAGATAGAGTGCCTGATGAACTATGGATGAAGGTTTGTGACATTGTACAGGAGACAGGGATCAAGACCATCCCCATGGAAAAGAAATGCAAAAAAGCAAAATGGCTGTCTGGGGAGGCCTTACAAATAGAGGTGAATAAAAGAGTAGCGAAAAGCAAAGGAGAAAAGGAAAGATATAAGCATCTGAATGCAGAGTTCCAAAGAATAGAGAGATAAGAAACCTTCTTCAGCGATCAATGCAAAGAAATGGAGGCAAACACAGAATGGGAAAGACTAGAGATCTCGTCAAGAAAATTACAGATACCAAGGGAACATTTCATGCAAAGATGGGCTCAATAAAGGACAGAAATGGTATGGACCTAATAGAAGCAGAAGATATTAAGAAGAGGTGGCAAGAATATACAGAAGAACTGTACAAAAAAGATCTTCATGACCCAGATAATCACGATGGTGTGATCACTCACCTAGGGCCAGACATCCTGGAATGTGAAGTCAAGTGGGCCTTAGAAAGCATCACTATGAACAAAGCTAGTGGAGGTGATGGAATTCCAGTTGAGCTATTTCAAATCCTGGAAGATGATGCTGTGAAAGTGCTGCACTCAATGTGCCAGCACATTTGGAAAACTCAGCAGCGGCCACAGGACTGGAAAAGGTCAGTTTTCATTCCAATCCCAAAGAAAGGCAATGCCAAAGAATGCTCAAACTACCGCACAATTGCACTCATCTCACATGCTAGTAAAGTAATGCTCAAAATTCTCCAAGCCAGGCTTCAGCAATACATGAACCATGAACTTCCAGATGTTCAAGCTGGTTTTAGAAAAGGCAGAGGAACCAGAGATCAAATTGCCAACATCTAAAGGCAATGCCAAAGAATGCTCTAACTACTGCACAATTGCACTCATCTCACACGCTAGTAAAGTAATGCTCAAAATTCTCCAAGCCAGGCTTCAGCAATACATGAACCGTGAACTTCCTGATGTTCAAGCTGGTTTTAGAAAAGACAGAGGAACCAGAGATCAACTTGCCAACATCTGCTGGATCATAGAAAAAGCAAGAGAGTTCCAGAAAAAACATCTATTTCTGCTTTATTGACTATGCCAAAGCCTTTGACTGTGTGGATCACAATAAACTGTGGAAAATTCTGAGAGAGATGGGAATACCAGACCACCTGATCTCCTCTTGAGAAATCTGTATGCAGATCAGGAAGCAACAGTTAGAACTGGACATGGAACAACAGACTGGTTCCAAATAGGAAAAGGAGTACGTCAAGGCTGTATATTGTTACCCTGCTTATTTAACTTATACGCAGAGTACATCATGAGAAACGCTGGGCTGGAAGAAGCACAAACTGGAATCAAGATTGCTGGGAGAAATATCAGTAACCTCAGATATTCAGATGACATCACCCTTATGGCAGAAAGTGAAGAGGAACTCAAAAGCCTCTTGATGAAAGTGAAAGAGGAGAGTGAAAAAGTTGGCTTAAAGCTCAACATTCAGAAAACGAAGATCATGGCATCTGGTCTCATCAGTTCATGACAAATAGATGGGGAAACAGTGGAAATAGTGTCAGACTTTTTTAGGGGGGGCTCCAAAATCACTGCAGATGGTGACTGCAGCCATGGAATTAAAACATACTTACTCCTTGGAAGGAAAGTTATGACTGAGCTAGATAGCACATTCAAAAGCAGAGACATTACTTTGCCAACAAAGGTCCATCTAGTCAAGGCTATGGTTTTTCCAGTGGTCATGTATGGATGTGAGAGTTGGACTGTGAAGAAAGCTGAACACCAAAGAATTGATGCTTTTGAACTGTGGTGTTGGAGAAGACTCTTGAGAGTCCCTTGGACTTCAAGGAGATCCAACCAGTCCATTCTAAAGAGATCAGTCCTGGGTGTTCATTGGAAGGACTGATGCTAAAGCTGAAACTCCAATACTTTGGTCCCCTCATGTGAAGAGTTGACACATTGGAAAAGACTCTGATGCTGGGAGGGATTGGGAGAGGAGGAGAAGGGGATGACAGAGGATGAGAAGGCTGGATGGCATCACTGACTTGATGGACATGAGTCTGAGTGAATTCCGGGAGTTGGTGATGGACAGGGAGGCCTGGTGTGCTGCAGTTCATGGGGTCACAAACAATCGGACATGACTGAGCAACTGAATTGAACTGAACTGAAAATTAATAAATCATAGTAAGACTAATCAAGGGAGAGAAAAGAGAGAAGGCAGAAATAAAAATATAGGAATGAAAATGAGGATATATTTATATATCCTCATATATTTAAAAGACAATAGAATAACATTATAAGCAACTTTATGCCAATAAACTAAAAATTAGATTAAATGACAATTTAAAAATCATTTACTAAATGGACACAAAAATAGAGAATATCTAGTCTTGTATCTACTAAACTGAATCCCAAATTTAAAACATTCTCTCTTATTCTAGGGTAAATTCTTCATAAAATTTAATGAAGAAATAGTATCAATTGTTTACAACTCTTTCAGGAAATGGAAAAAAAAAAGAGAGAGAGAGAGAATACTTCCCAAATTTTTAAAACTGAGCAAGAAGATATTTACAGGCCCAAGTTCTCTCATAAATACATGGTTTTTTTTTAAGGCAATAAAATCCAATGACATATGGATAATGAGGACAAAATGTCATATTGTATTGGTTTATTCCAAGAATGCAAGGTTAGTTTAACATTCACACATAGGAATAGTCATGGATCAGTGCTTAATTTCCTAACTTGATTAATGAACTTGTTATATAAGAGAATGTCTTTGTTCTTAATAAATATACACTGAAAGTATTTAGGGGTTAAGTTTCACCATATCTCCAATCTAGTCTAGAATGGTTCAGAAAAATAAGTAACATATATATGTATATGAATATATAGAAGATAAAACAAATGAGGCAAAATGCGAGCAACTGGGTATGTGTGTGTGTACATCTGGGTAGAGTTATGAGTAATCCTTGTACAAACAAATCTTTTATGTAAGTTTTAATCTCACCAAAATTCAAAGTTACAAGTAAAAAAAAATCAATTTAATTCACCTGTAAACAGAATAAAGGAGGAAAACATACAATTACTTCAATAAGTATAGAAAATAATTTTATAAAATTTAACATCCATTCCTGATTAAAATAAAAACAAAACAACCCATGGCAACTTAGAAGGTCTAATACAAGGTATCTACCAAAAACCTTTAGGAAACATCACAGTGGGAAAAAAATAATGTGGAAGCTTTTTCTCTGATGTCAGCAATGAGAGAAGGATGCTCTTGTCACAACTTATATTCAACGGAACTTACAGCGAAAAACAGCCTGCTTTGGAGGAACAAGAAAATTGCCTGCTCACTACAGGCTTCTTATTCCCTGAAAGTAAACAGGATATAGCTGAACTGAGTTAGTCTTTGCAAATTTGACACCCGATGAGTCAATGCAACTCTCCCAGGTGAAGTGGGTGAAAGAAGAAAGTCTGCTTGGGGAAAATTCTTCCTCCCAGAAATCATGATCAAAGGGCACGTTTCCCCTCTAACAATGTTCAAGATCCTTTGAAGAAAGTTACAGAATGTTATCAAAAGGCATAAAAGGAAGCCTGAATAGAGAATTAGATCACATTCATGGATGAGAAGACCACATACCATAAATATGTCAATTATGCACAGATTGTCTACACTTCTCTGTACCTTGTGGGTTTAGATAAAACCTGACACATTGATCAAAAAGTGCATATGGAAGAACAAAAAGCCAAAAACAGCTACAGTCAATTTTGAAAACAAAGAACAAGGAACAGCAACAAGCCTATCAAATATTTTAAATGTTTATTGACCTACAGTTCTGGACTTGGTATCAGCACAAGGAACAACAACAAAAAAAATACAGAAAAGAAACAGACAGAGGTTGGGAAACAGGTCCAGCATATTTGTAAACTTAGTATATGATACAAATGGCCTTTTGAATCTGTAAGGAAAAAATAAACTATTTAATAAATGATAGTCAATAGGTTATCTCATTTGGAAAAACAAAATAAAACCAAATCCTTAATATAAAAATTTTAAAGTAATTACACATGGGCTAAATACCTAAGTGAAAAATATATCAAAACTTTTAGAAGGGAATAGTTTTACATTTTCAGAGTAGGGAAGGATTTCCAAACTAGGTACAAAAAAAAACAAGTCATAAAGAAAAAGATTGATAAATTTGACTATATTGTTATTAATAACTTTTATCAAAAAAAAAACCTCAAGCAAAATCAGAAGGCAAATTGCAGACAATGAAGACAAGTGAAGATATTTGTGATCTGTACAAGTGAGAAGGGATGAAAATCTAGAATATTTGAAGAACGCTTACAAGTCAGTAAGAAAAACAGTCTAGCTGAAAAAATGGACAAGAGATGAGGATCCACCTTTCGCAAGAGGACACGCATTAGCAGTGGCTAATGCGCACACAAAAAGATGCTTAACCAAGCCAGTAATCAGGAAATTGCCAATTAAGTCACCACTGAAATATCATTTCCTACCAAGCAGATTGACAAACAGAAGAAAGCTAACAACACTGAGTGCTGGTGAAGAGGCAGAGAAAAGAAATGGCCTTTCACAAGCTGCAGGGGGAGTGAACATTGGTATAAACCCTTTGAAGAACAGGGCTAGTGTGTTAGAGACACACATCTGATACAGGAATTCCACTCCTAGAGATGCACAGAAATGTACTGCTTATAACAGGGGGGAAATGGAGACAACTTAAACCCACTGATGAGATGATGGATAAATAAACTGTGCTTCAACAGAACACTACACAATAGTTAAAATGAACAGACTAATAGAGCTATATACAGTAACACAGAGAACCCTCAAAGATACCACATCAAATTTTTTAAAAAAGGAAAAACTACTGCCTGACAATATGTACAGTATGAGAACATGTAGATACAGCTTTAAACCGAAAACCAGTATTATATATTATTATGCATATAAATAACACTAAAATATTTGTAGAAGTGATAAGCAAATTCAGAATAAGCTATGATCTCTGAGCCAGTGGAAATGGAAAGTGAAAGAATGCATAGAAGGCTTTGCCTGTTTTTATTTTTTCTTAAAAAAAAAACTCAAATCAGAGTTGAAATCAAAGTGCTCTGATCAAATCTGCTTATTCTCACAAAGAAACAGAAATTCCACATGTTATATATATTCATTGCTTTTCAAAGCAAACTTTAGCAATAACATTTTTTAAAGGAACGATCTAGAATGGTCTCCTGGGAGAACAGCGAAAACAAGACGCAGTGACAACTCCACGCGCTGATGGAACTGCGGGGAAACTGAGGCTCGCACACACTGAGCAGCAGCTCTTACCGCTCTGCACCTTCACATCCTCGCTGCACTAGGAGATGTGCTTGCGTCTCGTTGCGATCTGGACGGGCCGATTCTGGCACCAACTTGTATGTAGTGGCCATTGCCTTTCCTTCTTTGCAAAACGTCTCTAGTCCATTTTCTTGTTAGATTATCTTATCCTCTGTCTCTTCTTGATTTGCTGTTTTTAATAAATACTGGATGAATCCTTTTCATCTCCTACTCCGTGTGTCCTCTTCTTATTCTCATGTGTGCATTTAAAAAGAAGAAGGGCTGTTCCCACCAGCTTGTACATGCACAGAATATCTCTGGAAGGATGCGCAAGAATGTGGTACCTGGGACTGCTTCTGAAGAGGGAAAGTAAAGGACCAGGGGAAAGAATGTTTGGGAGGTGAGTTTATGCGCCCAGTCTCTCAGTGTTGTCCAATTCTTTGCCGCCCTGTGTACTGTAGCCCACCAGGCTCCTCAGTCCATGGAATTTTCCAGGCAAGAATACTAGAGTCAGTGGCCATTTCCTCCTCCAGGGGATCTTCCCGACTCAGGGATCGAACCTGTGTCTTCTGAGGCCCCTGCATTGACAGGTGGATTATTTACCACTGAGCCACCTGGGAAGCCCAAGGGGGACATGTACCCTTCTCCATTATCCTCTTACACTCTTTTTTTTTTAATCATTAATAGGCCCATGTATTTAAGATTTTAACACAAAACCTATTATAACTAAGCTAATGAAAGCTTTTCCTCTGTTCATTTCCCAAAGGAGATGCCAGCCTGAGTCAGACTTTCCCCATGCAGCCCACACCCGCTGGCCTTAAGTGCAGGAGCTCGTCCACTCTGCCTTCTAAGTGGGAGGTAGGAGAGCAGAGCAAGGCTGAGAGCAGCTTGGCAGCCAGACTACCAGGCTGTCCCCCAGCTCCTCCGCTGCCACTTGGACAGCTGAGCAGAGTTTCTTATCCTCTCTAGACCTCAGCTGAGGAGCAGTGATTCCTACAGTGACCGGCAGCCTCGAAGTCAGCAGGCCCCGTTGCTCCCACCTCAAGTGGCAGAGGTGATGGGCTCTTACATCCAAACTGAGGTGCAAAAGACCTGTGGCCTCTGTTTGGACACACCTTCTCTTACTCACTTGCTCTAAAAGAAGTCAGTTCTCATGTTATATTCCACATTGGGAGCTGCCCTGTGGGAAAGGCTCTCAGAGGAAGGAATTAATGCTTCCAGCCACCAGCCCAGTGAAAACCCGAATCCTGCCAGCAAGTCCTACTCACAGCCAGTGAGTGAGCTTGAAAACTGGTCCTCCCCCAGGGTAAGACGATGCAGCCTGGGGAGACCTGGAGCCAGAGAAACCCAGCTAAGTCATGCTCAGATTCCTGCCCCACAGAGATTGTGAAATAATAAACATTCGTTGTTTTAAAGAGAAGCTGAGAGACTAGGCAACATTTCTCCTGAAAAATGTATCAATCGCCTGCAAGAGGCCAGACAGAACAAAAGATTGTGTAGAATCTCTTCCGGTGCTGGGAGCCTAAATCTCCAAATAATACAGTAAATCCTTGATTTTAAACAAAATGTTTCAGGAAATAGGTGATTTGCTGAATTTAACTTCCTGGTTAATTAGAAAAATCTTTTTTTTTTTTTTAAATAGAATCAAGGGCTTAAACATATCTCATAGATCATGTATTCAGATGATGCAGCTGAAACCAAGAATACACAGCTTCTGAAAGTCCTGAAGCTTTTCTATGACAAACCCTAGAACAGTGCCTGTCACACCAAGGACACTCAATAAATAATTGTTGAAAAAAAGAAGGAAGAAGAGTAAGTGGCAGGGAGGAAGGAAGAAAGAGGTGCTCACCCTCTTCGTGGCTTTGACGTGCTGAAACTCCTCCTGGTCCTGGCCTCAGGGGCAGGAGAGCTCAGAGTTGGACGTGAGCAGATCTGAGTTCAAGCCCCAGTCCACATTTAGTTGTGTGAGTCTAGGCGGTCCCTTGACCTCACCCCTTATGCCTTACATCTCCCCTTTTCAGGTGTAAAATTTTAAAAAGAGTAACTTCAGGTGCCATAGAGTCACTGTGAGATCCAATATGATCCATAAGGGAATGGACTTTCTAACCAGAGAGGGGCATGCCCATTTTGCCATCCTTATCTTTAGAAAGTACTGTCCACTGTGCTGATTTAGAAAGCAGGCTAAAAACTAAAACATCCCCTCTCCCCAGCACATGTGAAAGGGTTGCTCTTGGGAAAATCAGCTCTTTGGGGGAGGAAAATCCATTTGGATCCTTATCTCACACCATTCACTGACACAAAAGTTAGATGAATTTAAAAGTTAATTGTAAATTACAGTACATGTATAATATGTAATACCATGCAATTAAAAAGAATAAGGTATAGCTCTGTGCACTGGCATGGAAAGATCTCCAAGAGCTAGTGTTGTGTGAAGAAAACCAAGCTGTATATGTGCGGGTGTGTTTTACTTGTGTAAAAATAAATGCCACGTACACATTCACATGCATATGCCACAAACTTAAAGAAAGCTGGGGGTGGGGTGGCTCCTCCACTTCCACTGCCCATTCCTGACATTTCCTAGTAAAGGGGAAATTCTGTACCTAATAACTCAGAGCTGGGGTCAAGCCAATGTGGGCCTGCTCCTGCAGATAATTATTCTTAAAAAGAACTTGCTGGGCTTCCCTGGTGGTTCAGTGGTTAAGAATCTGCCTTGTAATGCATGGCACACCGGTTCAATCCCTGATCTAGGAAGATCCCACATGCCGTGCAGGGCAGCTAAGCCTATGAGCTGTAACTACTGGGCCCACACACAGCAACTACTGAAGCCCGAATGTTCTAGAGCCCGTGCTCCACAACAACAGAAGCTCCCACAACGGGAATAGCCCATGCACCACACCTAGAGAGTAGTCCCTGCTCGCTGCAACTAGAGAAAGCCCCTGCACAGCAACGAAGACCCAGTGCAGCCAAAAATAAATAAATATATATTCTTAAAAAGAGAACATTGCTGTTGTCGTTGTTTAGTCTCTTGATCATATCCGACTCTTTTGCGACCCCATGGACTGTAGCCTGCCAAGCTTCTCAGTTCATAGGATTTTCCAAACAAGAATATTGGAATGGGTTGTGTTTCCTCTTCCAGGGGATATTCCACCCTCTGCCGCCAGGGATCGAACTGCATTCCCTACATTGGCAGGCGGGTTCTTAACCACTGAGCCATCAGGGAAGCCTAAAGAACACGAGATAAACATTTGCAAGAAAAAGATCTTGTCATCCCTTCAAAAACTTATTTAACATTCTACAGACATTTACTGAGCACTACGGAAGTGTAAGAAGTGCCGGAGTTAAGCGTGTACAGATTACGAGTATGCCTTTCTCACCCTGAACAGGTGATTATTCCTCAGCATTGAGCATTCAGTGTGGTACAGGGGAAACTCTGCTGCTTACTAGAATAGACTGGAGCACTTCACTTAATCTTCCTGAGGATCTGTGTATCAAATTGGCATAGTAGTAAAAATCCCCAGGATCTTGGAAGGATTAAATGAGATGCTGTGGGACAGTGCCTGGCATAACACAGCCCCAGGCACACTATAGACAAAGAAGAACTTAGGCTCCAATTCCCAAGCCCCCTCCCCTCAGTTTCCTCATCTCTAAAGTTTGTTACCTTGTTGGCTTGACTGACCTACCTTACAGGCTCAACTGTACGATATATCAACACAAGAGCCCCACACAATCAATCGCCTTATCAGGACTATCGAGTCTCAGTTGGAAACATTCATTCTATTTATTAAGGTGGGTGGAGACAACTGAATGTCAATATATTCTGCCAAGATGAATAAAATCCCTTTGCTTAGATCTGGCATGTGCTGCAGAAGGGTAAGTCGGAGACCAAGTTTTCTCTGGCAATGTTGGGTTGTTTTAGTCCCTCAGTTGTGTCCATCTCTTTGGGACCCCCATGAACTGTAGCCCGCCAGGCTCTTCTGTCCATGGAATTCTCCAGGCAAGAATACTGAAGTGGGTAGTCATTCCCTTCTCCAGGACATCTTTCCGACCCAGGGATCGAACCAGTCTCCTGAATTACAGGCGGATTTTTTTTTAACTGTCTGAGCCACCAGGGAAGCCTTCTCTTGCAGAAGGACAGCAAATTTGGGCCCACAAGCCAAATCTGTCCCACCTCACCCCAACTCCCCACCCCTGCCTGTTTTTGTAAGTAAAGTTATATCACATCATTCATCTACAAATCCTCTTTGGCTGTTTTCATGCCAGAACCACAAAACTGAATCACTGTAACAGAAAATGCGTGGCCCATGAAGCCTAAAATATTTACAATCTGGCCCTTTACAGAAAAAAGAGAGAGAGAGAGAGGTTGTCAACCTCTGCTCTATTGAATACCTTCTTCTGTTCCTCTATTGCAAATATCCATAAATCTGAAGCTGAATGGTGGAAATTAAACTTTTTAGCTCTTGAGTCAGTTGTGGTTCACAAGGCCCAGTGGTTGAAACTGAGACTCAAATGAATCTGAAGTTTGGAAATAAGAGGGACTCTCTCCAGGTTACATCTGGCTTGTTACTGTGTAGTCCTGAAGCAAATTGTAGGTTAAAATAAGGCTTTGAAATTATTGTGGGTGTTTTCTTTTGTCTACCATTCCCCACCCCAACAAAATCCTACAGCCCAAAGCAACTAGTAATTAAGTGAATATTTTCCAATTGTAAATATATAATTTTTTCATGTTACCTGTTGATTTTCTATCATGGATGACATGAATGATTATTGAGCTCCTACATCACCTCATGTCCCTTCTAAAAAAATACACATTTATCTCCCCCATCCACCTAATATAATATCAAAAATTGTATTTAAAACATTTTTATTTAGATCAATAGTTGATATTTCCTATATTACAACTACATAAACATTGTTTACTACAGAAAAAAAAATATTGTGGGGGCTTGCAGATGGAGGAAGCAAGATGGAGTAGAAGCAGCAGTAAACTGAATGTTGGCCTCTGTATTCCATCCTCAATTAGAAGTGTGATTGGGGCCATGGCTGCCCTTCCAGGAGCCGTTACTTTATTTGCAAAATAAGGGGCTTGTCATCCACCATCTTTGAACTACTCCTGGGAGGGAACTTGCCAACACAGATATGGAAATTTTGGCCGTGTCATCTCTAAGATACTTTTCCAGCTTTAAAGCTTAATGTAAAGTGAGACTTGATATTGTGAGACCGTGGCCTTGGGGACGGTTATGTGAGAAGCAGTGAATTTACATGCATGGGATGCTTCCAGTTCTACCGTGTCTTAATGACATTCACCACGGTCATAATTAATCGAGCTTACCTCTTTCCAAATAGACACCAGGCTAGTGTAGGTCCAGTCCATCTGTAGAGAGAGACAGTAGCCCCTGGACAGCTTTGGAGAGGCCCTCCACCTTGAATTATGTGGCAGCAGTCACACAGTTGGCCCTCTGAATTATGCCTTCTAGACGGGCATCAGCATGAGTTTCCCTACCCAAAACTAGCCCCAGCAGACACGGTTAAGGATGGCTTTATCCCTAGAGCAATTAGTCCATCAGTAAAGGGATCCTAAGGATGCTGCCAACTGTCTTGGGATAATTGGGACCTGACTGCAAATAAATCCTGCAGAATTAGAACTAGTTTTCTTATCCCAAAGCCCCAAAGTGAGGACCACCTTCCAAAAGCTCAGAATCCAAAGTCTGTTCATCCTCTTTGTGGATAGCGCCTGGCCTGGACTGCCTGCCCTGCACTCCTCCCCCGGAGTACCCATGCAGGCCAGTGACCCCAGCTGGCAGCACGGTGCCACATGGACAGCAGTCAAAGAACACCCAGATGCAAACTGCAGCTGAGGGCCAGACCTTTCGGGTCAGTGGCTGCCGTGCTCAGTTCCCTCCCTGCTTCCCCAAGTTCAAATGCCAGCCTGATTTCTATCTGGAAGCCTCCCAGCCCAAACATGGAACAAAAGTTCCCTCTGACAAGCCCATTCTGGGTTCCAAAGTATGTTTTTATGTTTGTTGGCAAATGGAAGTGTCACCAACAACAATAACAACACTGTTTCCCCTCCGCTGGAGCTACTTCATTTCTTCACATTTGTTCCAGGGCTGGAGCTGGACAGATGAATAATGCAGGCTAGGCGGCCGCCCGAGCCCTGACCTTGTGCCTCCGAAAGCAAACACGGTGGAGACTTGTTTGTCTGAACTCTCACTGGCTAACTTAAAAAAGGAAAAGAAAGGAAAAAGAAAAAAACACCTACCACCATCCCATTTCATCAGGGTAGCCACTGAAGTTTCATTGTTTTGCTTTTTCTTTTTCTGTTTTCATTTCTCACTTTTTGAAACAAGGAGCTACAGCCCTCTACTGGTGCAAGAGACGATGCCAATTCACCAATCGCCGAGGCTACCCTGCCATCTTGTGGCCCCCTTACCAATGTGCAAGTTTAGAGACAAATCAACAGCCAAACATCATAAACACAGGTTTTATGATGTTTGAAGGAATCTTCCAAATATTTAGACAGGCTTTCATTGCAGACACCTTGAGAAGATAGATCTGATTATTTGGGGAGGATATAGATTGGGTTTGGAGTCAGAATGTCGTTCTGTATCTCAGCGCCCGTCCACCTCTCGAGGCATCACGCTTGAGCAAATCATTTCATTTTTATGAAGTTGTTTTTTCATCTGTAAAGTAGAGGTCATAATAAATATTTGAGTCTTGAGTTTTGTGAAGCTTAGATAAGACTGCATATAAAAAGTGATTATAAACTTTATACACAAATACACATAAATATGAGCTTCCCAGGTGGCTCAGTGGGTAAAGAATCGATCTGCAATTCAGGAGACACAGGGAAAATCCGCTGGAGGAGGGCATGGCAACCCGCTCCAGTATTCTTGCCTGGAGAATCCCATGGACAGAAATGCCTAGCGGGCTACAGTCCACTGGGGTCACAAAGAGACAGACACAACTGAAGTGACTGTGTAGGCACACATAAATATATGTTGATATCTCTAAAGAAGTAGATTATCTCACTATACTTGGTAAGACTTTTTTCAGAGACTCAAAGCCTGTTTCGCTACCTAACCTCCTTTAGGATAAAGCCTGAGCCTTAGGCTTAAAGGGAGGACTTCACACTGTTCCATGCTTTCCTAAATGCACACTGTCAAATTCCTTAGCTTTCACTTTCCTGATGCAAGTAAAACCAGTTTCTTCAGCCTTTCTTCATAGGGCCAGAAAATCAGTCATGGGGAACAAGGAACATCAGTGAGCTTTTGGAGGTCAAACTCTGCTTACCTGGAGTCACAGAGTGCCCATTAATGCCTGAGCTTGAGTACTTGGCTACCTTATCTTCTGGAAAAAGCCTGAGCCAGATGCAGCTGCTGAGGAAGCACCCGTAGAGGCCTGAGCGGCACAGGGCTGACGCGGGATGACTCATCAAACAAGATGAGTTTGGCCACTGCTTCTGTGCAGCTGTTTGGAGGAAGCCAAGAATTTCTGGTGCTTCGCTCTGGACTTGGTGAACAAACCCAAATGTTGCAGTCCTCACTTTGTGCTAAAATTTCTGCCCGGCCTGGGTTGGCAGACTAGCCGGTGCTGGGTCTACTGATAAGAATGTCTAAGGCCCTAGCCTGAGCTCAGAGGTTTCCCACCCATGGACTGGCCCTTTTCGTCCTCCAGTTACAATTTATCACACGTCTCATTGATGCAGGAGGCAGGCTTAGGGCACATTTGGCAGCAGGATCAATAGTTTTGCAGAGAGAAAATAGCATGCCAGCTAAAAGGCATCAAATCCTTGGGTGAGTGGTGAGGAGCTGTGACTCAGATTTCCAGGCCATCTGCCCCCCAGGCTGGGCTCCGCTTCCACCTGTTTCCAAGTTTTGTTCACCTAGGCCTGTCCTCAGGAAGCCACCTTTAGATTCCCGAATGTTACTGGTGAGCCTGTGTGTTAGCAGGTGAGGGGGACCAAGGAAGGACCTGTGGCAGGTGAGGGGCACAGAGGAGAAGGTCATGCTCCTGTCCTGCCCAGTGAGAGTCTCCTTCCCAAGGCCGAGCCAGACCTCCACAGCCAGAGAGGCCACTCATTCCCCTTCTAGTCCTCACTGGGCTGCCCCAGAATCTCTCATGGAGACCAGCTTGTGGAAGAGCCTTTCTCCACAGTCACCCCTACAGAGGTGGTTCTTCCTTCTGCTGCAGCTATGAGGGGCAGCAGTCAAGGTCTTTCTGTCTGGAAGCTATAAGAGGGTCAGGTTTTTCTTCAGAGTTTTTCCTCACTTTATAAACTACTTCTATCAGCCAAATGAGAGTAGGAACCGAAGGTATGGTGGCCAAAGGTTCTGAGCTGCAGTTCACATGATCCGACAAAGCAAAGGTGGTGGTCAGCGCACTGAGACTGCTGACAACATTATTAGTTTTTGTTGTGTGTTGATAAAGATGGATTTTGGAAATTCAAGCACGTAGGCTTGAGTGCCAACAATGTATAAGAGGCAGCCAGAGATCAGAGTGTGGGGGTGTCAGAATGCACTCGGGACTGGGTGCTCTCACATTCACACGCTCAACTGCGATCGGTGACGTGGAAGTGGGGGTACTATCAGCTTTAAATATGATATATATGGCTATTATATATACACACACACTATATATGTAATGTAGTATGTATTACACGTGTGCTGTGCTCAGTCATGTCCGACTCTGACTCATGGGACCCCATGGACTGTAGCCCACCAGACCCCTCTGTCCATGGGATTTTCCAGGCAAGAATACTGGAGTGGGTGGCCATTTCCTACTCCAGGGGATCTTCCCCACCCGGAATAGAACCCAGGTCTCTTGTACCTCTTGCACTGGCAGGCAGATTCTTTACCAATAGTGCCACCAGGGAAGCCTCTATACAAATTATGGCTACAGTAAAGATTTTGACTGGCCTTTGTCCCTGTTCACCTCTAAACCCTTGGACTTCCTGGAGTCACAGGAGTCTTCTTATTCATCATGGCCCCTCAGACCACCTCTGAGTTTATGCTAATGAGGTGACAGGTGGTGGGTTCCTAGGTAGTTTCAGGATGGGGTCTGGCAGGGCTGGAAAGACCCACATGTGATTAGAGTTGGACTTTTGAGCCATGTGATGTCAGCCCCGCCTCTGAGGAGGGGAGTTGGGGTTCAGTCACTGTGGCCAACTGTTCAATGGATCATCCCTGCATAACTAAAACTCAGTAAAAACTCTGGCCACCCAGGCTTCCGTGGGAGGTGGTCACACTGATGTGCCCACACAGTAACAAATCCCGAGGACAGGGGAAGAGCACATTCAGGCCCCTCCTGACCTTGCCCTGGCTCGTCCCCATTTGCGCCCTTTACAGTGAACTGTGTCATAAAGTACAGCACTTCCCTGGGTTCTGTGAGTCATCCCCACAAATTGTGAAACCTGAGGTGGTGCTTGGAATGCCCCCAGATTTTAGCCAGTTGGTCAGAGGACAAGGCCTGGGAACCCCCAACCCAGAAGCTGGCTTCTGAAGTAAGGGAAGACATGTTGAGGGTGTGCCTTAATTCATGAATTACACTGCACAGTGAAAGAAACTGCAGAGAGCCCTGGGGAAATGAGGGCCCTGGTGTGGGCCCTAGTGTTTGTCCACGTTCGCCTCCCTCATTACGGAAGAAACATCCAATAATGTGTGGGTTGAAGCAGTAAGTTAATTCTGTAACAGAGTATTCACTGCCCGTTGCCCAGCATGGGGTGTGCATCGTGCCTCACCTGACCCCGAAACCAGCCCATCCCCACCTGTACTCTTCTAAGTGTCTTTTCTGTCCGGGAGCTGACAAGTGCCCTGGGAGGATCTCTTGTCCATCCGTCTGTCTCTTCACCTTTATACTCAAATCCCCTTCCATGAACTCTCATTAGCTTGTTTTCTCCCACAGTCTGGGCCATAAGAACTTAGTGGCACTTAGAGTCCAAAAACCAATAATAACACGAAGCTAGTTGTCTTCCCTGGAAAGGTAAAGGAACTGCTAAAGAGCAATCTGATGTTTTAAGAGACCCTTCCTTTGAACGGGAAGTTTTACTCTTAAACTGAGATATAATTGACATATAACTGGGATTAGTTTTAGGTGTACAACATGATATTTTATATTTGTATAAATTGTTAAATGATTATCAGAATAAGTTTCGTTAACATCCTTCACCACACATTTACAGACTTACAATTTTTTTTTGTTTGCAGATTTTTAAGATCTACTCTCTTAACAGCTTTCAAATATATGATGCAGTATTATTAACTACAGTTAGCATGCCATACACTACGTCTCAGAACTTATTTGTAACTGGAAGTTTATGCCTTTTGCCCACCTTCATCCATTTCCCCGGCCACCTTGTCCCTACCTCTGGCAACCACCAATCTGCTCTGTATCTATGAGTTTGGCTCTTTGTAGATTCCACTTACAAATGATATCATACAGTTTTTGTCTTTCTATGTCTGACTTATTTCACTTAGCATAATGCCCTCAAGGCCCATCCATGCTGTTGCAAATGGTAGGAGTTCCTTCTTTTATTGCTGGATAATATTCCCCTGAATATATATACCACATCTTTATCCATTCGTCCCTCAGTGGACACTTAGGTTCTATATCTTGTTATTATAAATAATGCAGCAGTGAACATGAGAGTGCAGATATCATACCCAGAACTGGAATTGCTGGATCACGATAGTTTTATTTTCATTATTTTGAGGAAACGCCACACTGTTTCCCATAGTAGCTGCACCAATTTACATTCCCACCAACAGTGTACACACGAGGTTTCCCTTTTCTCCACATCCTCATTAAGACTTGTTTTCTCCTGTATTTTTTTTTTTTAATGATAGCCATCTGACATGTGTGAGGTGATATCTCCTGTGGTTTTGATTTGCATTTCCCTGATGATTAATGATGCTGAGCACCTTTCCTGTGAATTGGGAATTTAGACTATTCTACAGGGAGGTTTGTTGATGATAATGATCAGAAAAAAATCCCTAAACAATATTTTTAGAAAGACATTTTTTAAAATCACAAGCACACAAGGAAACCGAAGGTATGCTCTTAATGACTTAGAAATTATGCTAAATCCTCAAAGCCCAGGGGGCAGGTAAGGATGGAATTAAAGGAGGAAGCTTCAGCACAAGGCAGGAAGGTGAGAAGACGGTGCCCGCAGGTGGAGCCCCCTATGGGTGCTGCCCGCCAAGTGCACAGGGCAGGCTTGGGAAGCCATCGCTGTGACTGCTTTGGGATAGCCTTGGGGGACTCATGAGCTGGGACATTTAGGTTTGAAAGATGTACTGCTGAAAAGGAGGGACCCCTTTTGACACACCACCTCACAGCCTGCCTCCCTCCCTGCAGTCCCAGGCCCAGGCAAGCATGAGGAAATCCTGAGTGCAGTTTTGATCCCCACCAGGAGACACCAACTACATGAGAAAAAACCAACCCCATGGGAAATAGACATCAAGCTCAACCAACAGAACTGATACTGGTGGACCCCAAGGAGGCAGCCTTCGGAGGAGACAAAGGCCTGGGCAACTGACATTCAAAAAAAGACCCAGGTTGGGCCAGGGAGGCCTGCTCCCTCCACTTTGCATCAGTTATTCCTGATGTTTCCACAGAACATTTCCTGCCCCACCTGGTTGGGTTCCTTTTCTGTGTCCCAGAGTTGGCCTCAGAATGCTCAAGTCCTCAGGACCTACAGGCTCCACAATTTCTTCATGAATGAGGTCCCTATTGTGTGTCTTTTTCCCTGGGATTTGGTCTGGGTTCCAGTCTTTGAGTGTTTTTGTCCTTAAAAACTTTTACTGGTCTCACAGGGTCTCTGAGGTCTGGAAACACGTCTCAACCTTCATAAATACCTTCTGAATGAAGTGACCACTTAGGGACTTGAGGGCGCCAACGTGCTTCTTGAGCTCCATCCTTGCCTCCAGAAAGGTCATTCTGCCAGCCTTCACCATTTTGCAACTGAGCGACTGAACTCATAATTTTCTAGAGGTTCATTTTTAATTATTAAGATTGCTGTTTAGTCTCTAAGTCATGTCCAACTCTTCTTACAACCCCATGGACTGTAACCTGCCAGGCGGCTCTGTCCATGGAATTTTCCAGGCAAGAATACTAGAGTGGGTTGCCATTTCCTTTTCCAGGGGATCTTCCCAACCCAGGGATCGAACCCAGGTCTCCTGCATTGTCACACAGATTCTTTACCACTGAGCCACCAGGGAAGCCCAATAAATAAGTAAATAAAAACAAATATTTAAAAAAGCAAAACCTAGTATGATGAACTATCCAGTCATTCCATAGTTCATATCCATTTTAATACATATATCAGTCATAGAAGTAACAGATTTCTAGAAGCATCTACAGCTGGTCCTACAGCTGCACTAATAGGTGGTTCTTCTGGAGAGAAGAGTTGAGGCACACCAGTATCGTGATGCCCTGCTGAGTCACCTGGGCAAGGCTGAGGGCAGGGGACAGGGGAGGGGGCTGAAGGTTAAGGGCATGGTTTAGAAGGAGAAAAGAATCTCTACTGATTTTTCATTTTCTAATCATTTCTAATTAATCATTCTCAGGTTCTTTACAGGCAAATGGATAGCCCAGGCCTAGGCCCTTAGACTAAGTCAGCTGTTCACATTAAAATGGTGACTTTCAAGTCTGGCAAAGTAAACAAATACTTGTGTTATCATTTATATTCTTTTTGTTGTTGTTGAAACTAATAGCTGGCTCTTTATTTTTTTTTTTTGGCAATTTCTTATTAAGTACTGTGGATGTATATTATGTAAGTTTCAGGTGTACAACATAGTGATTCATAATTTTTAAAGGTTATATTCCATTTATAGTTATTACAAAATATTGGCTATAGTCCCTGTGTTGTACAATATGTCCTTGTTGTTTATTTCTTTATAGAGTAGTTTGTACCTCTTAATCCCCAACGCATATGTCCTACCCACTCCCATCTTCTTACTGGTAATCACTAGTTTCTTCTCTGTATTTGTGAGTCTGTTCCTTTTTTTCAATACTCAGTTCAGTTCAGTCACTCAGTCGTGTCCAACTCTCTGTGATCCCATGGACTGTAGCATGCTAGGCCTCCCTGTCCATCACCAACTCACGGAATTTACTCAAACTCATGTCCATCGAGTCAGTGATGCCATCCAACTATCTCATCCTCTGTCATCCCTTTCTCCTCCCACCTTCAGTCTTTCCCAGCATCAGGGTCTTTTCTAACGAGTCAGCTCTTTGGATGAGGTAGCCAAAGTATTGGAGTTTCAGCTTTAGCATCAGTCCTTCCAATGAACACTCAGGACTGATCTCCTTTAGAATGGACTGGTTGGATCTCCTTGCAGTCCAAGGGACTCTCAAGAGTCTTCTCCAGCACCACAGTTCAAAGTCATCGATTCTTCAGTGCTCAGCTTTCTTTATAGTTCAACTCTCACATCCATACATGACTACTGGAAAAACCATAGCCTTGACTAGATGGAATTTATACTCACTAGTTTGTTGTATTTTTTAGATTCCACTTATAAGTGATATCATACAGTACTTGTCTTTCTCTGTCTGACTTATTTCACTTAACATATTCCAATCCCAAAGAAAGGCAATGCCAAAGAATGCTCAAACTACCGCACAATTGTACTTATCTCACATGCTAGTAAAGTAATGCTAAAAATTCTCCAAGCCAGGCTTCAGCAATATGTGAACTGTGAACTTCCTGATGTTCAAGCTGGTTTTAGAAAAGGCAGAGGAACCAGAGATCAAATTGCCAACATCCGCTGGATCACAGAAAAAGCAAGAGAGTTCCAGAAAAACATCTATTTCTGCTTTATTGACTACGCCAAAGCCTTTGACTGTGTGGATCACAATAAACTAAGGAAAATTCTGGAAAAGATGGGAATGCTAGACCACCTGACCTGCCTCTTGAGAATCTGTATGCAGGTCAGGAAGCAACAGTTAGAACTGGACATGGAACAACAGACTGGTTCCAAATAGGAAAAGGAGTATGCCAAGGCTGTATATTGTCACCCTGCTTATTTAAATTCTATGCAGAGTACATCATGAGAAATGCTGAACTGGGAGAAACACAAGCTGGAATCAAGATTGCCGGGAGAAATATTGATAACCTCAGATATGCAGATGACACCACCCTTATGGCAGAAAGTGAAGAGGAACTCAAAAGCCTCTTGATGAAAGTGAAAGAGGAGAGTGAAAAAGTTGGCTTAAAGCTTAACATTCAGAAAACGAAGATCATGGCATCTGGTCCCATCACTTCATGGAAAATAGATGGGGAAACAGTGGAAACAGTGTCAGATTTTATTTTGGGGGGCTCCAAAATCACTGCAGATGGTGCTTTGATTGCAGGCATGAAATTAAAAGACGCTTACTCCTTGGAAGAAAAGTTATGACCAACCTAGATAGTATATTCAAAAGCAGAGACATTACTTTGCCATCTAAGGTTCGTCTAGTCAAGGCTATGGTTTTTCCTGCGTATTCCCATCTCTTTCCATGTATGGATGTGAGAGTTGGACTGTGAAGAAGGCTGAGCACCGAAGAATTGATGCTTTTGATCTGTGGTGTTGGAGAAGACTCTTGAGAGTCACTTGGACTGCAAGGAGATCCAACCAGTCAATTCTGAAGGAGATCAGCCCTGGGATTTCTTTGGAAGGAATGATGCTAAAGCTGAAACTCCAGTACTTTGGCCACCTCATGCAAAGAGTTGATGGACTGGAAAAGACTGTGATGCTGGGAGGGATTGGGGGCAGGAGGAGAAGGGGACGACCGAGGATGAGATGGCTGGATGGCATCACGGACTCGATGGACGTGAGTCTGAGTGAACTCCAGGAGCTGGTGATGGACAGGGAGGCCTAGTGTGCTGTGATTCATGGGGTCGCATGAATACACGATTGATCGACTGAACTGAACTGAACACCTTCAAAGTCCATCCATGTATCACAAATGACAGAATTTCTTTCTTTTTATGGCTGAGTTGTATTCCATTGTATGATATGCATATGTATACATATATATATACACATATGCATGTCATGTCTTCTTTATCCATTCATCTCTTGATGGATTCTTAGATTGCTTCCATATCTTGGCAATTGTAAATAATGCTGCTCTGAACATTGGGTTCATGTAGCTTTTCAAATTATTGTTTTCATTTATTTTTCAGATATATACCCAGGAGTGGAATTGCTTGGTCATACGGCAGCTCTATTTTTAATTTTTTGAGTAACCTCCATGCTGCTTACCACAGTGGCTATACCAATTTACATTCACACCAACAGTGTATGAAGGTTCCCTTTCCTCCACAGCCTCACCAACATTTGCTGTGTTCTATTTGATGACAGCCATTCTGACTGGTGTGATGTGATATCTTATTCCTGTTTCAATGTCTATGATGATTAACAATGTGGACCATCTTTTCATGCGCCTGTTGGCCATCTGTATGTGTTTGGAAAAATGGCTACACAGGTCTTCTGCCCATTTTTTAAATTATAGCTTTTTTTATATTGAGTTGTATAGCTTTTTATATATTTTGGATATTAACCCCTCATCGGTCAGATCATTTGCAAATGTTTTCTCCCATTCAGTAGGTTGTCTTTTTGTTTTGTCGATGTTTTCCTTTGCTGTGCAAAAGCTTTTAAGTTTAATTAGGTCCCATTTGTTTATTTTTGCTTTTACTTCCTTCGATTTAAGAGACAGATCCCAAAATATATAGCTTTGATTTATGTCAAAGAGTTTTCTGCCCATGTTTTTCTTTAGGGGTTTTATGGTTTCCAGACTTACATTTGGTTTTCAATCCCATTTGAGCTTATTTTTGTATATGACTTTAGAGAATGTCCTAATTTCATTCTTTTACACGTGGCTGTCTGGTTTTCACAGCACCACTTATTGAAGAGTTTGTCATTTTTCAGTTGTATATTCTTGCCTCCTTTGTTGTAGATTAATTTACCATGAGTACCTGGTTTATCTATGGGCTTTTTATCTTGTTCCCTTGGTCTATATTTCTGTTTACATGTCAGTACCATGCTGCTTTATTACTGTAGTTTTGTAGTGTGTTCTAAAGTCGGGGAGTGTGATTCCTCCAGCTTGATTCTTTGTTTTCGAGATATTTTTGCTGTTTGAGGTCTTTAGTGATTCCATACAAATTTTAAAATGACTTTTTTTAGTTCTATGTTATTTATATTTATTATCCCACATCTAATTCTAGGCTTTAAACATCTTTCAGTGCCTACTTTTTATACCATTCAACTCAGTCATTCCCCTGGAACAATCCAAACTCTTCTACATATAAGAATTCACTGTTGGCACTAGAATTCCTCTAAGGCTGAGAACTGTCTTTGCTGAGATGATTACTTAGCTAGAAGATGAGCCCCACTCCTAAGGGCCTGGGTATTAGGTGGCCTCATGCCATACCAATGATAGTAAGGTCACAGCACTTATGACAGAAAGGAAAGCCTGCTCCAGGATGCACAGAATAAGGAATGAGGGAAAGGACAACCCAGTGGCCCCATCAGGGACCCCCAAATCTTCAGCAATATCTTCTAAACACACCACAGTTTTGTTCAAGTGATTTTCTCTTGTGAAAACCACAGAAGGAGCTGAGTCCCTTGTCAGGGTAAATGTGGTCAGGACTGAGGCAGCCCAGAGGAAGGCCAGATCTGGAACAGAGGAGGCCAGGGAACCAGATCCGCCCCCCTCCCCCAAGTTAGCAGCAACCTTGATGATGTCTTCAGCTTCCACTAGCTTCAGAATTAGCAGTTTTCAGACCATTTCACCCGGACAGCCTCAACGGTCCAGGTGATGTCTGAAATGTCCATGACGTCTGAGACGTGGATAAGAATTTCTGTGCAAGGATGATAATCACCAAATTACATGTAATACTGGGAAGTTAGAAACTTGAATATACAGTAGGAATCTGGTTATAGAAACAAAGAGAGAGCTAAGTGAGGAAATAATTTACAGACATTAAAAATTATATTTTCAAGTCTATTTAATCACATGGAAAAGTTCCTACTCTAATTATCAGAAAAGAAAAAAATACAAAATGTCATTGTTGGTGTTAGTTTGAGTTTGTGTTTTGTTTTAATAAGTGATCTTCGGGGGAAAAAAGGACTAAAATTTTAACACAGATTCCAGAGTTTGTTGGATTACAAGTGACTTTTGTCACTCTCTGTTTAACTTCTACATGATTTTCAAACTCTCCATAATGAGCAAAGTAATGTCACAATCAGAAAAAAATCAACATCACTTTTGAAGCGTGGGAGTAGAGTTTGTTTGCATTAAGTGGTTTACTTGGCAGACACAAGAGAGATGAGTGAGAGGAATGCTGCCCTTAAGTGATGCTTGGTCTTAATTTATTTATTTTGGTTTAGGTAGAGACAGCATTTGTTTAGCAGAGATGAGAGGGACCTAGCCTCTTTTAGGAGAGCTTCAGGGTTGTCAGGAAAAACACACACACACACACACACACACACACACACACACAGAAAAGAAGACACCACAGTAGCTCCAGGTTCGATCCCTGGGTTAGGAAGAGCCCCTGGAGAAGGAAATGGCAACCCGCTCCAGTATTCTTGCCTGGGAAATCCCATGGACAGAGTGGCGTGGTGGGCTACAGTCCATGGGGTCACAAAGAGTCAAATACGACTTAACGAAAGAGCCTGTATGAACCATTTAGGAGCCTAAGTTATACTGAATATAATAACCAAGTAAGAAATGATTGGCTGTTCTTTTGCTCTTTAGCTGCGAGACTTTGGGCAAGTCACCAATGCTCTCCAGGCCTGAGTTCGCACTTGTATTATATAAAATAAAGGGATTAGGAAAGGTGATGTCTCAGCCCTTGCCTCTCTGGAGAGCCTGGACTGGCCCTAGACCATCCGCCCTAACAGGGTGCATATTAATTCTAGAGACAGGATCTTGTTGAGTGGCTGTGCCTTCACCTTTCGCGACTTTTCCGAGTTTCCTCGCTCCTGGCATCAGCCTGGTTTGGCCTCCTCCTGCCGATGGTGTGGCCCGGTGACGGCAGCTGAGCTGGGAGCAGAGCTTCATGCCAGCCGCCACCTTCCAAGAGGCCACGTCCCGCCCGCCTGCTTCCTGGGCTGCCCGCTGACCTCGCTGCACAGCTGCCTCCACCGTGCAGTCCTCCCGGCAGTCCTCATCACGACCGCAGGTGTGGCCTGCCACCCGCCCTCCCCCGCGGGCTCTCAGACGCCTCAGGAGGCGTCCGCTGGGCCTGGCGCCTTTGCCTTTGAGAGTCCTGGCACCTGCCCTTCAGAGCCCCCGCGCTGTCGTGCCCTGAGGCCTTCAAAGGTGCCTCGCCCAGATGAGTCCCACAGGGCGGATAATCTCACCTCTTTCCACAAATGGGGAGCTGCGGTGGAGAAACTGCCCTGTCTTCCAAGAGGGAACAAAGACAGCGGATCAGCCAGGGCAGAAGTGAAGCCTCGGCACTCTCCCAGAGCAGCGGAGGCTTTCATAATCGGTCATGCGTCTTTTACCTTTTGAAACTTTGTCGGATTTATATATAGCCTCCATCTTGTCCCTCCGAACTCGGCAGGGCTCACCATCAGTCACTGGGCTGAACACCTGGAACTCTGTGGGGATTATCATTAGAAGGATGCGAGGCCAGGTGTGGTTTTGGACCGGAGACCTATTGGAAGAGAGAGGATTTCTCACTTTCCAAGTTTGCTCTACTCAAGTTAAAACAATTAACCTCCTTTCCCCTTCAAACAACTGTGCTCCGTGGCTCTGCACTAGCAAGATGCAAGCCTAAGACACTGTCAAAAGTGGACTGTGCCCTTCAAAACCTTCAGATAAAAAGGTAGATTGGATTGTCCCCAGGGCTTCTTCCTGCCACCACTGCCCTCTTTTCTCCACTAATCTCACCACTCCCTTCTGGATCTTACACCTCCTGAGAACAGGAATTTTCTCTAATGCTTCGGTGGTGAAGCAATTGTAGCCGAGGGAAGTCTGGCCAAAGTTAGGCCCCCAGCTCGGGCCCCACACTCACCTCTGAGTTTGCCAGGCCGCCCGCAGCGAGGAAGGACAGATGGCAAGGTTTTTCCCACCCACCTGGGGTCTTAGCTCTCTTAACTGATGTAGCTGTCAGCACACTATTCCCCTTCTTGGGCTGCAAAATTTCCCAGGACACACACACTCAAGAACTCTTGGTAATAGTAATATTTTCAGGAAATCACACACCTTCTTACCTTATGCTGATATTATATTACATAGCTAGCATGAATTGAATGCTTATTCCATTCTGGGCACTGTGCTGGCTGATTTTTATGCCCTAATGACTTCATTTAATCCTCACGATAATCCTATGAGGAGGTTTGTGGGATGAATCTAAGGCTTGTGAACTGAAGTGAATTATCCATGTCACCTAGCCAGGGAGGGGCAAAACCAGGACTTGAAACCCGATCTCATCTGACAAGAGAGCTTTTCAGCCACCATCCAAGATCCTCTCCATGATACAGGGGCTCAACTGCAGGTGGCAAGGCCTTGCTGGTCTGGGGAGGTAGTCCTAGCAAGTCTTGGCACTTCCATCCCCAAGACGGAAGCTCACCCTCACCTCTCTCACACAACCTGGCCTTTTCCTGAGCTTACAGACCAGGACATGAAGATCCACCACTCTCTCAAACACTGCCCAGTCCTGGGCTTTCAGATTATGGGAAATAATTCATCACAAAAAATTAACTCATCATCTTTCAGAAGTGATCCAACTTAGTCATTCCCTGGTGGCTCAGATGCTAAAGAATCGGCCTGCAATGCAGGAGACCTGGGTTCGATCCCTGGGTTGGGAAGACCCCCTGGAGGAGGGCATGGCAATCCACTCCAGTATTCTTACCTGGAGAATCCCCATAAACAGAGGAACCTGGCAGGCTACAGTCCATGGGGTCACAAAGAGTTGTACGTGACAGAGCAACTAAGCACAGCACACACAGTCATTTTCAAATTTGGCGGCCCGAGTCACAACTGGGGAAACTTTTTAAATCCTGCAGACCAGGCTGTACCCCACACCAATTAAATCAACTTTAAATTGGAACCACTAGCATTTTTAATATTTTTTCAAATGAGTGCAAACTTACAAAACAGTTGGAAGGTGCTCTGGACTGAATGTTTGGGTCCCCCCAAATTCAACTGTTGAAATCCTAACTCCCAGTGTGATGGTAATCAGGGGGTGGGACCTTTGGGGTAATTAGGTCGTGAGGGTGTAGCCTTCATGAATGGGATTAGTGCCCTTGTAAGAAGAGACATGTGGACTTGTTTCCTCTTTTTGCTCTCTGTGACATGAGGATCCAGTCACCTGCCAACTGGAAAGCAAGCTTTCACCAAGAACTTAACAGTGCTGGCACCCTGGCCCTGGACTTCCAGCCTCCAGAACTGTGAGAAATGGATTTCCGTTGATTAATCTGCCCAGTCTGTGGTATCTTGTTATAGCAGCCTGAACTAAGATACAAACACAATACAAAAAATTCCTTCCTGAACCAACTGAGAGTAATTTGCCAACCTCATGCACCATCTTCCCCAAACATTTTAGTGTCTGTTTCCCACAAACAAAGACTTTGTCCTATATAACCTCAATAGTGAAATGAAGTGAAGTCGCTCAGTCATGTCCGACTCAATAGAAAACCCCAAATCAGGATATTAATGTTGTTATAGCTCTACTAACTAGTCCTCAGATTTCATTCACAATTCACGAGTTGTCCTAATAACATTCTTTGCAGGAAAGGGTCCAATTCAGAATCATGAGTTGCAGCTATGGGTCAGGTGTCTTTAGTCTTCTTCAGTCTGGAAAATTCCTCAGCCTTTCCTTGATTTTCATGACCTTGACACTTCTGAAGATTATTTTGTAGAATGTCTTTCAGCTTGGGTCTGTCCAACATTTCCTTATGAAGGGATCCGGTTCATTCTTCTTTGACAAGAATATCACAGAAATGGTGCTGTGTTCTCATTGTATCCTTTTGGGTGGTCCACTGTTTACTTTCCCGTTACTGATGACATTTACTTTGATCATTTAATTAAGATGGTGTCTGCCAGACTTCTCTGTTGTAAAAGGGATCTTTTTCTTTTGTAAATTAATTAGCGTTTTGTGATGAGAGGCAAGAGGTGAGCTGCATATTGACAGAATGACTAGCCATCAGTTACTTTTACATCTCTTCAGGTGATTTCAGAATACAACCAGCTTGGAGAATCAGTGGCCTAACTTCTTCCTGTGAATAAAGCATCAGCAAAGACATGGGGCCTTTGTGACATGAGTTAATGCTAAGAAGAGCCAACTGTATTAGCTAACACTTATTGAGGTCTATGTGCCATCCACTGTGCTAGTTACTTTATAAGCATCATCATCATCATTATAGCAGCTTACAGTTCTTATTATCCATTCATTCAATAAATTCCTACTGAGCACTAACTGTGAGCCAAACATTCTTCTCGGTTCTGGAGATATAGCTGTGCACAAAAGACACAAAAATCTCTTTTCTCATGGAGCCTACATTCTACTGGAGCAAACACTGTGATACTTACTTTATACTCACAGTTTATGACAGTGATGATAACTTGCCTCTACTGAGCACGAACTGTGGGCCAGATTCTTAGATCAGCCTTACAACAACACTGTGAGGCAAGCATTTTTATCATGAACTTATAAACTTATGTCAGGAAAAGAAAGACAGCAAGGCATGTAGAAATACACTTACCACAACACTTGATACATTATGTTCCCTTGAGTCCTAGCAAAGATGATGATGGATACTAGGATTTGGGGAGAATCATACTGAGTCAACAAAATGCCACTTTATACACATTAAGTTGGCAAAATGAGAAAGCCAGACTATATCAAATACTGGCAAACGATGTGGGGAAAAGTGACCTTTGAGCATTGTTGGTTCAAAGGCAGCTGGTGAGCCATTTCCAAGGGCATTTTCTACATGTATCCCTAGAACCCCAGAAAGCCACCTTTGGGTTTATACACTTGAGAAACCATCACAAGTTCACAAAGAGACATGTGTGTGAAGAGCTTCACACAGACTTGGATGCTGTCACAGAGTTGGAGGTAACCAGGGGCCCTTACCAGGGAAATGAACAAGCACATATGTTACAGGTATTTGGTGAAATACTTTGCAGTAGACAGAAGAAATTACCCAGACTGAATAAACCATGTATAACTCTCAAAATCATACTGTTAAGCTCAAAATGAAAGAAACAGAATATTTATAGCACAACACTTATAAGAATTTTAAAACAGCACACAAAACAACACTCTATATTATCAAGGATGTCTCCACACACATATGTGTGATGGAAGGAGGACTGGAAGGAGATACGTTAAATATATGTCTAGGTATGCTCACAGGGGCAGGGGAGGAGGAGGAGGGCAATGGGATTGGAGCTGGGAGACTGACTGAGAAAATAATAACTAATTAAACAATAGAAGAGACTTGTCAGGACAATTCCTTACATCCTGTGAATTTATGAGTGTGATCAGTTTGATTCTGTGGCTGACTTTATTCTGCCTGGAAGCAGAATAAAAGACAGTGCATGAATGTCTTTCAAAAATGTTATATAAGCACTCCAGAAAGAGCTTGCTTACACTCAACTCTCTTCAAACCCATCCTCACAGAAGAAGCAGAGTCTCTGAAACAGACTGACATCCTTTTACATTAAGCTGACCGCATGAATCAGGCCTGCGTCAGTGCTCACCCTGAACCACCCCAGGACCCCTGACGCATGTTTTCCATGATCCCCTCCTTCGGTGACAGAGGGCCAGGAAAGAGAAGAGAGTTGCCCAGATCAGGAAACTGGTCTTGGCTCTGCAACTTACTGGCTGTGCGAGCTTGATTAGAATGTTACCTTCTTCAGCTAGTTCCTCATCTCGCAAAATGGGAATCACACCAGCTCTCTGAAAGGGCTGTTTTCAGAAATTAAAGGAGATTCTATATGAAGGAACGTGGCCATGGCCCCCCTGCCTCCCTCTGGAGAACCTCAGTGGGACCTGAAGTCTCTTGTCCATAATTCTAAACATCCCCCAAATGCTGGGCTCACAGTTGGAAGTGATGGGGATACACTCCCTCAGTCTCCTCACTCTGGGCCATGTGGAGGACAGAACAATGGCGTCCACACGTGGCAGAGTGGTGGTTCCATCATGCCTGGACCCGAGGTAGGTGCGGACAGTGAGCTCCCAGAGGAGGACTGTTCAGGGTGGCAGAGCCTTTTCTGAGCTTTTGTCCCAAATGACTGGGCATTTTCTTTCCTGCATCTCCCTCGAAATAAACGGCGCTGCTTTTTACCTATGCTGGAAGGCCTCTTGAGTTCTTCCTCTTGCCTCACTCCAAGTCTAGTCACCAGCTCAGTCCTGTTCATTCTTCCCCCGAGAGCCTCTCCGAGCCACCTGAGCCCCTTCCTGGGGACCTGTGAACTGGCAAGCTCTCAGCATCTTTTCTCCAGGAAGGCTGCGATAAGTGTCTTGTTTTATCTCCCTACCTCCTCCAGCCCCATCCTCCAGGCAAGAAGGAACCTTCTGACACGTGGTCTAATGTCTTCTTTACTACTCCAAATTCTCACAGGTTGCTCTAGACGAGCTTAGTTCACATCACTGCCTTCTGTCTCCCCTGCCCCAGTCTCACTGGATTTCTTCCACTGGGAACTTGCCAAGGCCCTTGGCTCCACCCATCCGTTGTGCGCAGGCTCTCCGGCTCACTTTGTGTGGCTTTCGGAGCTCAGCTCTGCTCTGCAGACTGGACTTTTAAGGCCTCCTTACCACCCTTACTGATTCACATGGATGCCCCTGCTCATGGCTTCCAGGACATTTATCACAATCCTAGTTTGCTTGTGGCTTTTAGTCCCTTTTTTACAGAACTTCTTCCTCCAGAACCCAAATCCTTGTGGGTGTATGCACTTGGTCATGTCATTCTTAGCAACACCATGGACTATAGCCCACCATGTTTCTCTGTCCATGATATTTCCCAGGCAAGAATACTGGAGTGGGTTGCCATTTCCTATCCTGAGGATCTTGCCAACCCAGGGATCGAACTCCCATCTCCTATGTCTCCTGCATTGGCAGGCAGATTCTTTACCACTGAAAGTGAAAGTGAAGTCGCTCACTTGTGTCCAACTCTGCGACCCCATGGACTGTACCTACCAGGTTCCTCCATCCATGGAATTTTCTAGGCAAGAGTTCTGGAGTGGGTTGCCATTGCCTTCTCCAGGGGATCTTTCCAACCCAGGGATCGAACTCGGGTCTCCCTCATTGCAGGCAGATGCTTTACCATCTGAGCCACCAGGGAATCCCATTCTTTACCACTGGTGCCACCTTGAAAGACCGACATGGCCTCCTCAAAATTCATGTCCACCTGGACCCTCAGAATGTGACTTTATTAGTCAAATCCACCCCACTTGTCTTACTAATCAAGGTCATTTTAAGACTTGCACGTCCTCCAGGTAACCCATTGCCTAAACAACAAGACATTTGCCTGGGGGACTTCCCTAGTGGTCCAGTATCTAAGGCTCCATGCTCCCAATGCAGGGGACCCAGACTGGACCACTGGTCTGGGAATTACATCCCACATGCCACAACGAAGAACCTGGTTACCACCACTGAGACTTGGCACAGCCAAATAAAGTTTAAAATATATATATTTTTTTAAAAAGATGTTTGCCCAAGTTTTTATCTAGGGACTTAGAGTCAGCAGCATCTAGTTGGAGCTGAGCTGGTTGAGATTGAATAGAACCATCGACCCTTCAACTGGGTGTGTGCAACTTGGTGCCCCTATGAGTGTGTGTGAGCAGAATGATCATCCCTTTTTGCAGTCACCTTTCCCACACTTCAGGCTGCCCTGCTTCTTTACTCCTTGTCCCATAAGCACCCCAAGTTCCTTGCCTCCAGGAAGGTAAATTTGAGATGTTTTCTCCCATCTCCTCACACGGCTGCCTTACAAATAAACTCTCTCTTTACTGCAAACCTCAGTGTCTCTGTGTCTTGGTTTGCTGTGCCTTGGGCAAAATGAACCTGGTTCAGTAACACTTGTCTACATCCAGTCTGGGATCTTAGTCTGTTTGCACCAGGTCCGGTGAGCCTTTGTATTAGTTTTCCGGGGTGGCTGTAACAAATTGTCATAAATTTAACAGCTCTAAACTACACAAATCTGTCCTAGTTCTGTGGTTAGAATTTTAACTCAGGTCTCACTGGATGAGAATCAACCATTGGCTGGGCAAGTCCCTAGGAGAAATTCTATTCCTTGCCTTTTCCTGTGTTTCTTGCCTCGTGATCCCTCTTTTCTTCAGCCGGGAAGGGTCTGCTGGATCCTCCTCATATTGTATTTCTGACACTAACACTCCTGCCTCCCTCTTTCATTTGCAAGGACTCACCCAGACAGTTCAGGATAATCATCCTATTTTAAAAGTCAGCTGATTAATAACCTTAATCACATCTGCTACCTCAATTCCCCTCTGCCACTTAACAGTAATACGTTCAGTGTTCAGTTTCCAGCGATTAGGGAGTGGACACCCTCAGGAAGCTGCCTACCACACCCAGGAAACCAGATCAAATGGGAATGCCAACTACACTGCCAGGCAACTTTGCTTATGTTAAAACTGTCCCCCGATTGGTAAATCACCTAAGGACTGGGAGGAGCTATGAACCAATTATAAACACCTGAGGCGGGCATCATATCTTGGGCAAAGGGGGAATCCGTTTCCTTACCTTCCCCGGTATGTAGAGGTCACCACACGTCTTCAAGGCGAGCAGCGTGGCATCCCTCTGACTCAGCTTCTGTCGTCACATCTCTGACCACAGCTGGGAGGGGACCGTTATTCTGCCTCCGCAGCCTTCCGATACCTCATGCCCCCTCTCTGGCCCAGAAGTGGAGGAGGCTCGCCCACACTGCTGGCTTCTGAGAGGACGTTAAGGTATACTCCCCTCCCTGCACTGGGCGCCAGGCTGTGGCTCCTGGGCAACCGTGACCTCTGGCCATCCTCAGTGCTTCAAATCAGCTGTGGAGGAGGAAGCCCCCTGGGAAGCCAGGTTTCCATTCTAGCCTTCAAGGGAAGGAAAGTCTCTTATGACTCCAACAGCAACAATATCCTCAAGGCTTCCCCTGACTTTTCGTCTAGATTTCCAGATTACAGAACATAGTCTACAGCCTGGGGAACCACCCTAAACTTAGAGATCTGGTGGTCACCACCTTCTCCCTAATGCACCTTTCCTGCCCCACCTTTCAGACCTGCCTTGTTTGCCAAGCCATCACTTGTATCATGAATCTCTCTTCTTGACAACGTACTTGGTGTCTGAGCCTCTGTTTCCTGGTGCTAAACACTCACTCACCATTGACCTGAGCCCCAGGACTCCAGACTCCCAGGAATCCATCCATGTACCAGTGCATTCTGTCACTTCTTCAACAAGTATTTCTGAGCATGAAATCACAGCCAGGCACTGCACAGAACAGAGCAGGTACCAATGCAACATGGAGCTTACAGTCTAGTCGGGGAAAGGTTGTTTAACACAAGAAAAACAGAATTACTAAAGGTGAGGAGCTGCATGAAGCCAGTAAAGGGTGCCATAAGAAAAAGAAAGAATGGGAAGAATCTGCCTGCAACACAGGAGACCTGAGTTCTGTCCCTGGGTTGGGAAGATCCCCTGGAGGAAGGAATGGCTACCCACTCCAGTAATCTGGCCTGGAGAATTTCATGGACCATATGGTCCATGGGGTCGTGAAGAGTCAGACACGACTGAGCAACTTTCACTTTCAAAGGAGAAAGAGATGGCATCTCTGAGGAAAGCACATTGACACTGAGACAGAGGGTTGTGAATAAACTGATGGGAAAAGAGAGAGAAAAGCAGGTGCAAAGGCCAGATCCCTCAGTCTTTCTCAACCAGGTTAAGCGTCTTGGATTTCCTCCTAAGTACAGGAAAGTCATTGTGGGGTTGTTAAGCCAAGAAGAGGAAGAGCATTATCTCATTCATATTTAACAAAGATCACTAGAGCTGGTGTGGAGGTCCCTTCTGTAACCCCAGGATAATGGGAGGTGACTTCACAGCTGCATTTAAGAGTTTTATGCCTTCATCCATCTTCATTTTGCTTTGCGATAGTGTTGAAAAGCACTAAGTTTCTTCTCAGGTTAAAAAAAGGCAGGGACAGAAGTATGAACCCACTTCCCATTAATCGTCTGAACAGCTGCTGAAACACCTCCGGCTACAGTAAAGATCCGACCAAGTTGTGAACGGGTGAGACCAGTTCACAGGTGGTCTTTTCTGATGCAGTGAATGGTAATTTCAGTAGGTTGGCATCAACCCACCTAACGGGCAAGAATCTAGTAGTTGGAGGGTCAAAGGGCCAAACAAAGGCTCCAGAAGAGGAACTTGGCACAGCTACGAGTTAGCTCAGCCACTGAATTCATTAGGATGACTTCACAACTAAATCTGTTTCTGCACGACAGGGGAGCCTCTTAAACTCCATGAAATCTGTTTTGGGTTTTAGAAGCACCTTTTTCTAGGACTTATCTGTGACCTTTCTGGTCACAAAGACACTGAGCTGGGGCCCTGGTGTGCTGTTCCTCACCCACAGACTCACACATGTCCAGCTCCCAGAGCACAACAGTCAACCTCACTGAAAAATGGGGTCCAAACCAGAGGTACAAGCTCTCTTCTGGCCTGTAAGTCAGGACACAGACGTGGCACTTTTGGAGGCTGGCTTTGCCAGACAGAGGCTCTGGTTGGCTCTCCTGTCCCACCCATGAGTGCCATGGAGCCCAGCACAGTCTTAATGATCATCTATTGGTTATTGAAACTCCAGTACTTTGGCCACCTGATGCGAAGAGTTGACTCATTGGAAAAGACTCTGATGCTGGGAGGGATTGGGGGCAGGAGAAGGGGACGACCGAGGATGAGATGGCTGGATGGCGTCACCAACTCGATGGGCGTGAGTCTGAGTGAACTCCGGGAGATGGTGATGGACAGGGAGGCCTGGCGCGCTGCGATTCATGGGGTCACAAAGAGTCGGACATGACTGAGCGACTGACCTGAACTGAACTGACTGGTTATTCATCATAGCTGCATATTAGATCTTTTAAATGATCCATATGAGATTCTAGAAAAAGCATAACTATGGACACTGTAAAAAGAACATTGGTTGCCTGGAGTTCAAGGGGAGGTAAGGATGAATAGTGGAGCACAGAAGATTTTTGAGGTGAAACTACTTTGTATGATACTATGATGATGGATGCATGTCATCATCTACACATTTGTCCAAATGCATAGAACATACAGCAGCAAGAGTGAACCCCGATGGAAGCCATGGGCTCAGTGATGATGGTGCGCCGCTGTAGGTCCATCAATTGTAATAAATGTACCATCTGGTGGGGGTGTTAATGGTAGGGGAGGCTATGCATGTGTGGGGGCAGGAGGATACAGGATAACTCTGTATCTTCCTCTCAGTTTTGCTGTGGACCTAAAATTGTTCCCAAAAATAAGTTCTATTTTTTAAAAAGTATTTTCAAAACTATTCACGCTTATTATATGGTTTATCTAGATGATGAAATATTGTGTGTGTGTGTGTGTGTGTGTGTGTGTGAGTCACTCAGCCATGTCTGACTGTGATCTCATGGACTGTAGCCCTCCAGATTCCTCTGTCCATGGAATTCTTCAAGCAACAACACTGGAGTGGATTGCCATGCCCTTCCCCAGAGGATCTTCCCAACCCAGGGATCGAACTCACATTTCCTGCATTGCACGTGGATTCTTTACTGACACATGCTACAACATGGAAAATACTTGAAACCATTATTCTAGGAGAAAGAAGCCAATCACAAAGGGCCACGTATTATATGATTTCATTTATGAAATGTCTAGGAAAGCAAATCTATAGAGACAGAAAGTAGATTAGTAGTTGCTTAGGGCTTAGTGGAGAGGGAAATAAGAGTGACTGCTAATGGGTACATGCGTTTCTCTTGAGGGTGAAAAATGTTGTAAAATTAAAGCTGGTTATACAATGCTGTGCATATCCTAAAACCCACAGAATCGTACACTTTCAGAGGGTAGATTTTTTTGGTATATATACGATATCTTCATAAAGTTGTTAAAATACATCCACAGCTGTGCCCCGTCCTGTCCCATTACTTCAGACTGTCTGGAGATGAAGCCCAGGCAGCAGTGGATTTTTAAAACTCCCTCAGTCCAGTTCAGTCGCTCAGTCATGTCCGACTCTTTGCGACCCCATGAATTGCAGCACGCCAGGCCTCCCTGTCCATCACAATTTCCGGAGTTCACCCAAACTCACGTCCATCAAGTCGGTGAGGCCATCCAGCCATCTCATCTTCTGTCGTCCCCTTTTCCTCCTGCCCCCAATCCTTCCCAGCATCAGAGTCTTTTCCAGTGAGTCAACTCTTCACATGAGGTGGCCAAAGTACTGGAGTTTCAGCTTTAGCATCATTCCTTCCAAAGAACACCCAGGGCTGATCTCCTTCAGAATGGACTGGTTGAATCTCCTTGCAGTCCAAGATACTCTCAAGAGTCTTCTCCAACACCACACTTCAAAAGCATCAATTCTTCGGCCCTCAGCTTTCTTCACAGTCCAACTCTCATATTCACACATGACCACTGGAAAAACCATAGCCTTGACTAGATGGACCTTTGTTGGCAAAGTAATGTCTCTGCTTTTGAATATGCTGTCTAGGTTGGTCGTAACTTTCCTTCCAAGGAGTAAGCGTTTTTTAATTTCATGCAATCACCATCTGCAGTGATTTTGGAGCCCCAAAAAATAAAGTCTGACACTGTTTCCACCATCTATTTCCCATGAAGTGATGGGACCAGATGCCATGATCTTAGTTTTCTGAATGTTGAGCTTTAAGCCAACTTTTTCACTATATGCTGTCTAGGTTGGTCGTAACTTTCCTTCCAAGGAGTAAGCGTTTTTTAATTTCATGCAATCACCATCTGCAGTGATTTTGGAGCCCCAAAAAATAAAGTCTGACACTGTTTCCACCATCTATTTCCCATGAAGTGATGGGACCAGATGCCATGATCTTAGTTTTCTGAATGTTGAGCTTTAAGCCAACTTTTTCACTCTCCTCTTTCACTTTCATCAAGAGGCTTTTTAGTTCCTCTTCACCCTAGATGATTCTAACTTCTAGTAAAAGCTGAGAACCACTGGTCTAGCCTAACCCTCTAGGGAGCAGCTGAGGACACTGGGGTCGGAAGTTGTAGTGACTCACACTCTCACTTTGCCCGGTCAGCAGTGGGACCTAGGCGGCACAAGCAGCCCTCCTTCATTCTCTGTCTCCAGGTTAAATGCAGAACAGAGGAGGGTCTGCCTGACACTCCAGCCTCGCTGCTCCCTGGCCTTCCTAACCCCCACAATGGCTCTGAAATCGGTCTCTTTCCAAAGTACCGAAACCACCTCATTTGTCAGTATTTCTCTTCCTATCCACTGCTGCTTCCTTTGCTCTGATTTCTGGGTCATTTCTCTAGCTGCAGACTTCACAGCTCCCTATTCTGAAGCCCTACTTGTCCTGTTGCCTTCCAGTTAATTTCCTACCTATTCTGAATTTGCATGTACATTTAACACAGAGAATCATTTCTGTCTTCAGCTGTGAGGTTCTATCCATTCTACTTTACAGTCAGAGAGGAGAAGCTATTCATCACAGGGGTCCCATTTGGCAACCGAGTGTAATCGGCTATTCATAATTTCCATTTTGAGCTAGATGACTGTTTAAACTTTAAGGGATCTTCACTACAAGTTAATATCCAGGGTGAGAATATAAAAAGCTTATAGCATGTCATTTTTAGGAATCACTACTGTTAGGAAATTAGGAATGTGTTGCAAGCAAGGCTTTATCAGATAGCTTAAGAGAAAAACTAAAAAAGGCAAAGTCAAGCATTTTCAAAAAGAGGGTTTTTAAGTTTTTTAAATGTACAATTTTGTATACAATTTGATCGATGAAATGTGTGGACTTTTGTGTTTTCTGAGCACTAAGATACTTGTAATACTTCTCAGTTGAAGAAAGTAAGGGGGTTATTTTCATTTATATTTATATCCTTTCTCCCCTTTTAGATTTTGATTTTTAAAGGTCAAGGGTCTTCTTATTCATCTGTTCATCTGACACCTGCACCCCCCACCACATCCCCCACTGCAATCTGGCGTGGAATTGGGCTCAGCGTGTTTCAAACAAGCTCAGAGCTGTGACCCTCAAATGGAAACAGGGAAGTCGGTGAAACAGCACAATCAGCCTATTTCTTATTGTTATATTACAAACTATATCTATTCAACAAATATCTACCAAGTTCTTACTCTGTACCAAGCACAGCCGTAGGATCAAGCTGGACAAAACTGTCAAATCTCTGGAGACACTTTCACTCTATTGAAAGTAAATCTCCCCATGTGAGCTGGTGGGGACATGAGGAATGAATGCTGGGGAAAATCAGAGAAATAAAAATAAAGATACTTGTGCCATTTCAGTCACTCTCTCCACACTAAATTCATGGTTTCCTTTTTCTCTGGAAATTGAGACCAGAAAAAAGATCGAGGAAAAAATTTCTAGAATCTGAATGGTCACGTGAAGTTCCCATCTCACTTTCACATAATTTACATCATTTAATCTCATAACCCAGAGGAATAGATGCATTATTCCCCATCAGAGGTAAAGAAGGCAAGACTCGGAGAGGACATGTGACATGCCCACAGTCACACGGCAGATGACACGCAGAGCTGGACTCAGTTCCCCAGGTAACCAGCATCCTGGTCTTGTGTCTTCACACTTTATCACCCAGGTTCCCGAGAAGCCTGGGGGAGTTGGAGGTGTGGGAAAGGGTAATGTATCTTGGCCCGAACACTGGAGCATTGCTCTCAGAAGTGGGAGTGAGAGTAAGTGTGACTGCAAAAGCAGGCCGGAGCCCGGCCACCCAGGCCTTGAGGATGGCTTTGCACTCATCTCAAGGAGAGTGCACTTAGATCAGTTGCCCCAGCACAAATATTAGGAGCACCCCTTTCACTATCAGAAGCGTCAGGGACTTTCCTGGTGGTCCAGTGGCTGGGAGTCCACCTGCCAATGCAGGGGACACAGGTTCAGTCCCTGCTCTGGAAGATTCCACATGCCAAGGGCAAGTAAGCCTGTGTGCCACAACTACCAAGCCTGCGCCCTGGAGCCTGTGCTCCACAACAAGAGAAGCCACTGGGATGAGAAGCCCGGGCACCGCAAGGAGGAGTTCCCGCTTGCTGCAGCGAGAGAAAGCCCACAAACAGCAGTGAAAATCCAACACAGCCAAAAATAAAGTTACTCTCATTTCTCCCGCTGCCCCCAACTCTGGAGAACCCAGAGGAAGTAGAATGAGCTGAGCAACAGGGAAAACGGGAGCTTCCCCTAAGGCTGCCAGTCATGCCTCAGCTTTGCATCGGCTGGAAGACGAAGCTCTGACTTCACATTCAAAACTGAAACTACCCCAATTCCTGAAAGCTTGGGACTTTTTGAGACTGAAGAAGTTATAGGCTTTGCCCAAGAGACCATCTAGCAGTAGAAAAAGAATATCTGACCAAATGTATTTAAGTGCAGTGATAGGAAAAAAATAATAATAGTTTTTCTTCTGGTCATAAAACAGCAAGTGTCTAGAAAAGGGGAAAAGGATGTTCTTGAGTTACTTTAGTAAAAAATAACAACAAAAAAACCCACCCAGGATGATAAAGTGTATGGCCACCTCTATGGTCCAAATGTCTGTGTCCCCCCAAAATGAACATGTTGAAATGCTAACCACTAAAGTGATGGCATTAGGAGATGGAGCCTTAGGTCATGAGGGTGGAGCCTTCAAGGGTGGGATTAATGCCCTTACAGAAGAGATGCCACTCTTCCTTCTACCATTTGAGAACACAGTGAGAAGCCATCAGCTATGAACCAGGAAGTGGGGTCACAACCCCACTCAACCGTGCTGGTCCCTTAACCTCGGACTTCCAACTCCAGAATTGTGGGAAATAAGTTTCTACTGTGTATAAGCCTCCCAGTCTGTGGCATTTTGCTCTCGCTGCTAGAACACACTAAGAGAACCACTCTGTCTTTCAGCATGGAGGTGGGAATGAGACCTCAGCAACGGTCCTAACCCTGTGTCGCTGGCTTTGCCCTGACACCCTTAATTAGAGGCTCTCTGACTTTGCAAAAGCCTCTCAATGTTTGTGGGGTCCTTGGAGTTTGTTTTATGTGTTCACAGGGTCTCCTCATGTCCTTTGGCCCTGGCCCTTTATTGTTTGCTGCCCATGAAGGTCGGTGAGGGCTGCTACCAGACGCTGTCACAGGTGTTGTGCATGCCTGGAGGTATACACCGCCCCCCCTCACCCCCCCAGCCTGTGTCACATTTCACTACCTACACGATGAGTCCTGAGTCTTTTGTGAAAGTAGAGCCTGCAATTCCTGCCTGCAGTGCCCTTCTGCAAAGACACAAAGACATGGCCATCAGAATTCCTCCTCATGCTCATTGTTTTTGTTGCTTCAACTCTTTTCCCCAGACTTAGACAACCGCTTCCATCTACTCTAGCCTCTTCCATCATCCTGCTTGCTCAGACAAGACTGAAACTCAGCTTGATCTCAAGCCCAGACCACTGACAGTCTGGCTTTACTCAGCAGACAACAGGAAGCCTCTGATGGGCTTTGAGCAGAGAAGAAACCTCATCATTAAGAAGATTCATCTTGGCAGTAGTTCCGCAAATGAACTGGTGGGGGAGAGAAACTATTCTTGCTTCTATCCCAGGGCGGATCCGCTTCAGGATGACGGCACTCTGGTGCCACCTGGAGGCAGCCAGCCTCAATTACAGAAGCAGTTTGCTGAGAGCTGAGTTCTGAAGCCAGATTTGCACATCAGAAAGTCACAAAGCAACTTTTCAGTGCTGCCTGGAAATAGGCCTGTTGGTACGGACCAGGCTAAAAGGAACAAAGCGTCGAGGAAGAGGCTATGCTGGAGGCTCTAGGAGCCACCTAGGCCTCCATGCCTTCCTCCAAGGAGGTTGATTTATAAGAAGATTCTCGAGTTACTTCAGTGCTGAAGCCTCCCAGGATGGGCTGTAGACACACCCCCTCAGCCCCTTACAAAAGATTTGCAAATCAGCATCTTTGCCAAATAAAGGGTGGTCCTTGCTCAGAGGAAGAAGAGGACTCACTCCTGTTTCAAGTGACACATTCATTCCAGGTGGCTGGGCTCACTTCCTTTAGAAGTCCTCACCCACACTGGAAAGAGAAAGTGTCTTGGACAAAGACAGTAGAGAGGCCGTTATGGGGAGGGTGTTAGTCAAGAGCCCGCCCTGTGAGCCTGCGCAGGGTTTTCCAGTAATTTTTTTTTTTCCCCTAATGGCCCTGTGATTGATTTACAGCACAACCCAGGAAGTAAGTAACAAAGAGGGAAGACTAGGATTGTAATGAAGCAGTTTTGAGAAGGGAGACTAGACCTAAATCTTTGAATCCTGGATTCTTTCTGCCAGAACCCACTGAATTACATACTTCAGTATATAATTCTTATAATATTATGTAATTTGTTTCTCCTCTCTTTCAAAACAATTCCTTATTCCTTATCAATTTTCTCCAGGTTAGTGAGCCATGGAAGTATTTTACGGCTAAAATTTCTTTTGCTATTAGCTCTATCTCCTTTTTCATAGCAATGTTTCTTAAGAAAGTGTTTCATTGTGGACAAACAAGGTCATTTCTCTGAGTCTTTGCCAAGACTGCACTGGACTTTGGCTTCTGAACAAATAGGAACTTACAAGCAGCCTAAAATCAGTCATCCTGATTTGTGCAAGGAGAAAAGGAACGCTAAATTACTCACACAACACTCAAGCAGTCCTGTAAGGTTTATACTGTTGTCAGAGATACTCAAAATATCTTTGCCCAAAGACACAAAGCTAGACTGTTGAAGAAGTAGGATTTTTAATTCCAGGGCTGCCTGATTTCAGAGCCAACTTATTATCTACAGCACAGGAGTTTAGGCAGAGGAAATCCCAAAGTGCTAAAGATGGCAGCATGAATTCTAAGGATGAAAGGGAAATACGCTGGGTCTCAGGGCCCACGGGGTGGGGCTATGTTGAGGGAACCCCAGTGCTGGTGGTCCAAGAGAGGAGGTATTGGGGACAAAGAAAGGCTGGGCCCAGGAGGGGTAACAGTCAGATTTGGGGTGGCCCAGTGGCAAATGATGAGGAAGAAGCCCTGGGAAGGAATTTTGCCTCCGGCGTCAGTGCCTTATGTCTGCCACTGGGGTTCTCTCCACCCCTTTCTTCTTTTTTCTCTCTAGTCTCACACCAGCCCACCTTTCTTCTTCTATCAGTTTTACTTAATTGTGGATATCATGGTGGAGTCAGGGGAAATTCAGGCCTCTCTTCTGACTGAGCATAACGTAATGCCTTTCACGTCTTCCTTTCATTAAGGGCAAAACGTGTACTATAAAATCAAAGTTCACCTTCTGCAACTGGCTTCCAGGAGAGTTATCTTTTCCGTGTTTTTCTTTTAAACTGCTTTCAAGCTTTCTCTTCCCTCCTGTCCTCTCTCAGAGGCCTTAGTATTGAGGGACTGAGCTGCATGGAGGTAGGGGGAAGGGAGATGTTCCCCCATGGAGGCTGTGATGAGCTTGGAATGGGTTACATTGAGCAAATCAGTAACTTGAGCAAGTGAGTAAATGTAGGGAGGGCAGTGAGAACCAGGCTGGAGAAATGATTGGAGGTGAAAAGGAAAGACTGAGAAGGAACTTGAGGTATTGGATTATAAGTATAGAATAAGTTCATAGTTTTTAAATATATAAACATAAAAATATAAACCTGCATAAATATAGATGATATATACAGATATATGTATAGAAAGATACACAAAGGCATATAAACAAACTCTAGCCCTATCAGCTGAGAGGGCCCAGAAATTATAACATCCCAGTAGCTGTGAGCATATGGACCATCTAACATTGGTTTCTCCCTACCATTCTTTACTAAAAGGAACCAGGAATAAAATAAGCCTTGCAATCTTCTCATGCCAGAAAGTAATGAGATGCTTAAAGAATGACTAGGACGTGTCAAAAGGACACAGGAACAAGCTGAAGGAGACCCCACTGGCTAAATCTGGGACAATCTAAACATCAAAATGATATGCTAATATCTTACTTTCATTTATTAAATGAAATAAGAATCTGTATTGATAAATGAATAAATAAGTTCTGGGATGTGTGTGTGAAAGCTCTTTCTTATAGTAGACTGCCAAGCTGCAAATGGAAACAAAATGATGAAGATAGAAAACCATCATAGGACATCATTGTGGTGATTTATTCAGGTAAGGGTCCACAATGAATGCAAAATGATTAGTGGAGTTGATAAGGACCAGGATCTTGGTATCTCAGAAAATCTCCCCACAAAATGCTTACCATTCCTAAAGAGAAAGTAGTAACTTGATGAGAAATCTGGAAGATGCCTGCACAACCAAGCTATCAAGATCAATGTCCCATGGCTAGACAGGATGACATCTTATGCCATACGTGAAGTCCAGCTTCTTTTCCGTGGTGTTGCTGCCAAGAATGAATAGTGAGGTCTGACCAAAAGGAAATATCAAACAGAACCATATCTGTGGTCATCTTACAGAATAAAAGGCCTGTGCTCTTTAAACCCAAAGGACATTATCAACAGAGGAATGGATTAGGAAGATGTGGTCTGTCCGTGGGATTTCCCAGGCAAGAATACACAGTGAGCTGCTGTTTGCTACTCCAGGGGCTCTTCCTGACCCAGGGCTCAAACCTGCGTCTCCTGCGTCTCCTGTATTGCAGGCCGATCCTTTACCACTAGCACCACCTGGAGGCTAAATTCAAAATTGAGATGTCGGTCAGGGTTCACTTCTGAAGACCGGGGTCAAAACTGCCCCGTGGCTTTCTCCTAGCTTCTGAAGGGTGCCGGCAATCCCTGCCATTCCCAGGCCTGTGGCGGCTTCACTTCAGTCTCCGCTTCCATCTTCACACGGCCTTCTCCTCTGTATGTCTCTGGGTCCCTCTTTGTCCCCTCTTACTATAAGAGCATCAGTCTACTGGATTCAGGGACCACACTAATCCCAAGTGATAAGACCACATTCTGAGTGAGGGAACACTATTCAAGCCACAATAGGGTGGTATCCAGAAACACACACTGGAATGTTTAGGGATGACAGGGCATTGTGAAAGCAGCTTGCTCTCAAAAAGTTCAGAGAGTGATAACGAGGACTCAAGAATTCTTTGTGGAGCATTCTCACAACTTTCTATACACTTGAAATTATTTCCAAATGACTCATTTACATTTTTAAATACATGCTTTTGACCTTTACTGAAGGTCTTCGGGGGCGATACTCGGGAAACCATGAGGCAAGAGGTTCAAGCTTTCACGGGTTCGACCACCGTTTGTCATCTTGTTTGAGGGTCTCAAAGTTTGAGGACACAGCATGACTGGGTAGGAAAGAGCATGAGAACCCTCCTTCCTCTCAATGTCTTGCCCTTTCACATTTTCAGCATTTTCCAGGGCTTGAAATATTGTTTTGGGGTCAAGGAGATCAAATTTCAGAGGGAACTGATTTAGAATTTGGTCATAACCATGAGAAGTTTGGGGCTTCCCTGGTGACTCAGATGGTAAAGAATCTGCTTGCAATTCAGGACACTGGGGTTCGATCCCTGGGCCCGGAAGATTCCCCTAGACTCGGGAATGGCTACCCACTCCGGTATTCTTGTCTCAGGGCTTCCATGGACTGAGGAGCCTGGAGGGCTACTGTCCATGGGGTCACAAAGAGTGAGACACGACTGAGCAACTAACATACATGAGAGGGTTTGTTCTAGCAAATCCTGAGAGTGGGAGTAGGGGCCCTCTGGTTCCCAAGACTGGGTGCTGAGCCCTTGCCTCCAGGGCTGGGCACCCGAGCACTGGCCTGAGGATCACCCAGTGCCACACGTGCTGCGTGCCTTCAGGTTTTATTTTTAATTTGACTTTAGACTCATGTTTAGCCTTTTTGCTCCTACTTTGTCTTTCCTGATTTTCTTTTCTTTTTATTCCTGTCAAAAAAAAGTGAATGTCACTCAGTCGTGTCCAACTCTTTGCAACCCAGAACTCTCTGAATTCTCCAGGCCAGAATACTTGAGTGGGTAGCCGTTCCCTTCTCCAGTGGATCTTCCTGACCCAGGAATCAAACAGGCATCTCCTGGATTGCAAGCAGAGTATTTACCAGCTGAGCTACCAGGGAAGCTCCTATCAAAGAAGAGAAATGCAATTCCTTTTTGCCCATGTTTCTACTCTCAGTCTAAAATCTGTCTCTGCATGTTTTTAACCTTTTAATCTAGCCCATAAAAGCACTTTGCCTTTTATTTTTCTGCTTGAAATCGCAGACACTTTGCCCTTTATTGTTTTTCGTTACCTTTCAGATTTAGTGGGTTGTTGAGAAGACTCTTGAGAGTGCCTTGGACTGTAGGAGATCCAACCAGTCCATTCCGAAGGAGATCAGCCCTGGGATTTCTTCGGAAGGAATGATGCTAAAGCTGAAGCTCCAGTACTTTGGCCACCTCATGCAAAGAGTTGACTCATTGGAAAATACTCTGATGCTGGGAGGGATTGGGGGCAGGAGGAGAAGGGGACGACAGAGGATGAGATGGCTGGATGGCATCACTGACTCAATGGATATGAGTCTGAGTGAACTCCGGGAGTTGGTGATGGACAGGGAGGCCTGGCGTGCTGTGATTCATGGGGTCGCAAAGAGTCGGACACGACTGAGCGACTGAACTGAACTGAACTGACTGCTCTTGTTTTACTTTTCTTAAGTTTACTTTTTACCTTTAATCTTTCAAACTTCCATTGGCCCTTTATCATCCTGCCCTAATTTTCCTTCTTTTCCTTTTCTTCCTCTTCCTCGCAGTGACTAGCTGTGACAGTGACTGTGAAGAGGATGGTCCCTAGGGCATGAGGCACTTAGAGCACTGGCTCTGCAGGCCGTCCTCCCCGTCTCTCTCTCAAGCCTCTAGTCTAGTTCCCACCATAGTCCTCACAGAATCCTTGCCCTGTCTTCAAAAGTTTCATCCACTCCAGGGCTATGATTCTCTTAAAAATATTGTTTACATCCCACATAATCCAATCATCTGTGTTTTAAAGTCAGTGATCTTTATTTTATTTTTTAATTTAATTTAATTTATTTTTAATTTTTATTTTTACTTTATTTTGCTTTACAATACTGTATTGGTTTTGCCATACATTGACATGAACCAGCCATGGGTGTATAAGAGTTCCCAACCTGAACCCCCCTCCCACCTCTCACCCCATATCATCTCTCTGGATCATCCCCATGCACCAGCCCCAAGCATCCTGTATCCTGTATTGAACGTAGACTGGCGATAACGTTTCTTACATGATAGTATACATGTTTCAATGCCATTCTCCCAAATCATCCCCCCCATCAGTGATCTTTAATATCTACCCAAACTTTGAACGAAAAGTGCTGGTGACCTGTGACATTTTACAAGGCTAAAGGACGGAGTCAAGGAGGTCACAGCAGCCTGGCTGGACGTGGTTGACCCATTTGGTCCTGAGCCCTGGATAGGAATTCTGCAGAAGTACAGTCATCAGGTCCATACAAGGCTTGTTTTCCTGCCTGTTTCCAATATGCTTATTTCCAAGGGGTGTCACCTTCCTTCCAGGCTGGCCAGGAAAGGTTGCTGGGTGTGTGGTCCTCCAGGCTTCCCTCCAAAGACAATACTGGAAAAACTGGCCAATGTGGAGATTATTCGGAATGAGTTTTTAAAATAACGCAGTTCTCTCCAAGGTGAACCTCTATTATCAGGATCCATTCCGTACCTCCCAGATGCACTTGGAAAATCTTAACAAGAGATGAATGGGAGTCTCATTTTCTCTCCATATCATAAAACATCTCCCATTCCCTACCCCTACATCTCTGTATCTGACTTTTGCCATTTCCTCCAGGATGGAATGGCCTTTCCTGGTGGCTCAATGGTAAAGAATCTGCCTGCAGTGCAGAAGATGCAGAAGACTCAGGTTCGATCCCTGGGTAAGGAAGATGCCCTGGAGGAGGGCATGACAACCCACTCCAGTATTCTTGCCTGGAGAGTTTCATGGACAGAGGAGCCTGATGGGCTTCAGTGTACAGGTTCACAAAGAGCCGGACCTGACTAAGGAAACTGAGCATGCACATCAGGATGGAGTATTGGTTTTGTTTTACTGTCTTCACTAATCCAGGGAAGAAGAGGAGAGTTTCAAAGACTCTTCTTCTTGCTTAACTGTAGTAGCTATTATCTCAAGACCAAGGAACCAATGTCGGGGTAAAACCAGCACCAAGTACGTCCATCATGATTGTACATTCAGGTCCTGGGGAAAGGACCACCAGATGGGTCAGTGAGCCCAGTGGACTCCCTATAAGCCACACTCAGGCCAGAATACCATTTATTACCTGGTGCTCATATGTCTCCATTCAAACAGGGGTGCCATGATCATGTTTTTAACTCTGAGGGTGATCAATGTCATTATGCAAGAAAATAACCACAACAATCACTGTAGAAAGACTAGGACAAACGTTACTACATAAAATTGTGATGTTGTGGAGTTTTTCCTTGAAATAACCCAGCTTCTTCATCAATCAGTGGGTCTGAAAACTATCTCAGGACCAGAAAATGGGAAAAGGGTTGTGATGGTTAATTGTGGCAGCTGTCCCTGTCTGTCCTTTACTTTTCTGATTATTAATATTGCCCGTGTTTGGTGCCCATCTATAGTGTCTTAGCAACACGTGTTCTATTAGCCATCTCCATAACTGTGGAGATTTGATCCCTTGGCTGACTAACTGACCTGCCAGTCACCTCCTGTCTCCTGCAGCATGTGGTCATTGGGGTGGATTTTCCAGCCTTATACTGTACAGATATATTATGGCCCACTTCTCTGACCTTTCCCTCCACTTCTTGCCACAGCATTTCTGGCACAACTGCTTGATTTAACGTGGGCCATTGCTTCCTCCAATCTTCTGGGAGCTATCTTTGCTCTGTCACCTGGGATCTAAGATTTAAGACAGTTAAATCTTATATCCCAGGAGAATGCTCCAGTATCTATAAAATTTCCCTTATCAAACTGTATTTTCTACCTCATAATATAAACATATACCAAGAATTTGTCTAAATGGGTTTGGTAAGACAGCAGACATGGAAATGGTTGTTATGAAGGAAGACATTTATACTCACAGATACGCAGACACAGGAGGTATAACACCCATGCAGAACCACATGGGGAAAGAGAGGGATGGCTTGGAGTCAGAAGGAAGAGGAGAGTGTGACCCGAGCCTTTGGAGGGTTTTCTTGGAAAGGAATAAGTGAGGCAGGTACTACTAGGGGAAACACAGACTGAAACTGCCCCCCTTGGCCAGGTACCATAGAAACCATTTGTTTAAGTATTTTACAGCGGGAGATCCTGGTAAGCAACACAGAACTAACAAGCCACCACAAACCAGAAGATTCAGGAAAGGTCCAAAGGAGATGCCACATGTCCTACCAACCTCTCAGAATCCTCCTTTTTGGAATCTATTTTGACTGAGCAATGTGTATACCACCAGGAAAGACCCTGAATCAGAATGATTGGTCAGAGACAACTTAGAAACTAATCCCATCATCATAAAACCCAAGACTGTGAGCCACGTGGCAAAGCACTTTTCCTGGGTTCCCTCACCCTGCTGCTCTCCACCTGGGTGCCCCGTCCCAGGAAAGTCTTTTGCTTTGTCATCACATATGTCCCCTCAGATGATTCACTTCTGAGTGTTAGACAAGAGCCCACTCTCAGGCCTTGGAAGGGCCCCCCCCACTTCCTGCAACAATATTCTGAGTAGATTTAAGACTGCATAGTTTGAATAATTTCCCCAGGTTCTGGACTATAAAAGTGTCCGCAGTTGTCCCATACCCAACCCTGGGGTGATATTGGCTCGGTGACAGTTGGGGAATATGGGGTTAGGAAGGGTTGGTGTGCTTATGAGAAGTGCGCTCGCACGGGAGTCATTTGCTCTCTCTAGGAATGAGTAGCCCTGGGAGAAGCAGTCTCTTCAGAATCAAAGACCCAGATGCCAGGGCACCAAGAATAGAGAGAATAAGAAAATATGGTCAATACATCCCCCACTCTCCCCCTACCCCCATTCTCAGACTTAGCACTCTGAGAACCTGGCCTCTCTCTACACTGCTGGCTCCCTCCAGGAGACGCTGGCCAGGCCCTGCAGCCCCTTCAGTGTATAATTCCTTTTCTCCCTTAGCAAATTTAGCTCTTTCCCAGCTGGAGAACGTCTCTTTTCATGCTAGTTATTGGCCTAACAACCAAAGAACAGGTGAGGGCAGACCCTGATGAAGGTGCCTGCTGTCCCACAAGGGAATGGCCTCTAAAGTGTCTCAAGGCTTGTCAGGATAGATGTTAGAGCTTAATATGGAGAAGGGAGCTGATTCTGTGGACAGAAGAATCAGGAGCATCACCCCAGACACCTGCAGTTTGTATTTCCAGATCCTATTCTTTACTCATGAGAGTCCTGACTTGGACAGAGCAAATCTATCTAGGCTGAGTGTTCTACACTCTCTAGAGCTCAGCTACTCTTTCAATTATAAATCCTGGGCTGGTCTTCAGCTTTTCTGCCCTTTGGCTACAGGGGCTACAGATTCCTTTATATGCTGCCAAGAAAGCCTCTGACTTTTTTAACTACCTCGCTATCTGTGCAATCACTGTCAGCCTGTCATTTTCCAAAGCATCAATTGCCTCCCAGAAACAGCCATCTAAATCCATTGTCCTTCTAATTCCTTTTCCCCCTCATTTCTTAAATGTGTAATACATTTCACCTATGAGTGCATTTCATTTCTCTAGTATATCATCCCAGTTCACTACTGGTAAAGCTTTATCATTTGCACTGCTACCTTCTACCAGGGCTAAGATGGTCCACAACTACCAATTATGAAGTTAACTTTGTCAAATGGACAACAGGTGCTTCAGCTGCACAATCCCATCCTAGCGTCCTCTTCTTGGACTATTGCTGCTAGCAACAGATACAGGTTGAGTCCCTAGGAAACAGACTGTGAGATGGAGATTAACACACAGGAAGCTTATTAGAGAGTATGTTCTTGGGATTAAACTCCCTGGAGAAAGAGAGAGAAATGACTGCAAGGAGAAGTTGGACTGTGCTGTGGTCTCAACAAAAGCCTCAGCTGACCCCATAGGGAACTTTAATACTGGGATGCCCCTTCAGAGTTGTCATGATGTGGGGCAAGGCATGTGAGGCATTATACCCTCACAAACAGCAGTCATTGGATACAGGCTGCCCCAAGAAGAGGATGTGACCTTGAGCAGGATGGACCTCTTAGCCAAGGGTAATTTCTGGAGAAGGCAAACAGCTCAGGGGTCTCAGGCAGCAGCACTCCTGGAGTCCTTCAGATCTTCAGGGGACCAGGGATGGGGCTGGACCATCCTGCATCTTGCAGTCTGGACATGAGCTATCATTTTTTAAAGGTTTTTTTTTTTTTAATTTTTAATGTTGTTATTGCTGTTCAGTCTATCAGTCGTGTCTGACTCTATGCGACCCCATTTACTGCAACACACCAGGCTTCCCTGTCTTTCACTATCTCCTGGGATATACTCAGACTCATGTCCACTGAGTTGATGATGCCACTCAACCACCTCATCCTGTTGCCCCCTTCTCCTCCTGCCTTCAGACTTTCCCATCATCAGGATCTTTTCCAGTGAGTCAGCTCCTCTTATCAGATGACCAAAGTATTGGAACTTCAGCTTCAGCATCAGCCTTTACAATGAATATTCAGAGTTGATTTCCTTCAGGATTGACTGGTTTGATCTCCTTGCTGTCCAATGGACTCTCAAGAGTCTTCACCACCGCAGTTCGAAAACATCAATTCTTCAGTACTCACCCTTCTTTACAGTCCAACTTTCAAGCTTTGTAATATGCATCTAAGTTTGTTGTAGCTTTTCTTCCAAGGAGCAAGCATCTTTTAATTTTATGTGGACAATTTTTAAAGTCTTATTGAATTTGTTGCAATATTGCTTCTGATTTATGTTTTGGTTTTTTGGCCCTGAGGCATTTGGGATCTTAGTTCCCTGGGATGGAACTTACACCTCCTGCACTGGAAGTTGAATCTTAACCACTGAACCACCAGGGAAGTCGCTGGACATAATTTATTTCAACATCCTTATTCCCCCTCAAGGTGCATGCTATCTGCTTACACAGATGATCTCTCCTTTATGATTATATAACTTGTATTTACATTTCTTTCTCCATGACAGAATAAGTTAACTTTAGGACTTGAAATCCCTGGATTTGTAATACATCTAAAAGCAAGGAATAGGAATGGGAGCATCGATTTCCTATGGGAACTTCTCTGGAGACAGATGTGTTAACCTAAATCGAATATTTCTCACATTTATTTAAAGAGCAGGATCTGGAAACTCAGAATACAGAAGACTGATAATTTTGCTTTGAAGTACTTGAAAGAGATTGTTGGAAACGCTATCCCCCAAGATTCTGCTTTCTGCTACAAGAACAGTGTGACGTTACATTAACAGCTCGCCTGCATAGATACAAGAATCACTTGCTAAGTTAATAGCCATTTGAGGTTTTGAAAGTAGGCAAAATGTGAATGAAACCACCTTTTGATCATTCCAGTTGTTTTCTTTAAAAGAGTTTTGTGAGGAGAAGTATTCCCTCTTGACACAGGGACATTTATTACAAAACTTTTCTCTATGTAAGAAGATCACTGGCTATGTCCTGAAGATACTTTTCACAAGAAGTCTTGTCACAAAGGAATTTGACCTATGTTTCCATAGCCACTGATCAGTGTCAAGGTTGTTTGGTTTCTTTGGAGCTAGATCACCTCAGGTGGGAATACAAAGAAATTGTTTCAAGTTCAGACTAAACACAAGGACTGAGAAGCCAGCAGGAGTTTCCTATGACTCCCAAGACTGAAATGATATATGTATGGTGGCCATGGTATGCTCATGGTCCACAGGAACTGGTGATGGTTCAGAGGTGCTCAGAGACACTGGGTTCAGTTCAGTTCAGTCACTCAGTCGTGTCCGACTCTTTGTGACCCCATGAATCGCAGCACGCCAGGCCTCCCTGTCCATCACCAACTCCCGGAGTTCACCCAAACTCATGTACATTGAGTCGATGATGCCATCCAGCCATCTCATCCTCTGTCGTCCCCTTCTCCTCCTGCCCTCAATCCCTCCCAGCATCAGAGTCTTTTCCAATGAGTCAACTCTTCCCATGATGTGGCCAAAATATTGGAGTTTCAGCTTCAGCATCAGTCCTTCCAATGAACACCCAGGACTGATCTCCTTTAGAATGGACTGGTTGGATCTCCTTGCAGTCCAAGGGACTCTCAAGAGTCTTCTAACACCACGGTTCAAAAGCATCAATTCTTTGGCGCTCAGCTTTCTTCACAGTCCAACTCTCACATCCGTACATGACCACTGGAAAAATCATAGTCTCGACTAGACAGACCTTTGTTGGCAAAGTAATATCTCTGCTTTTTAATATGCCATCTAGGTTGGTCATAACTTTCTTTCCAAGAAGTAAGCATCTTTTAATTTCATGGCTGCAAACACCATCTGCAGTGATTTTGGAGCCCCAAAAAATAAAGTCTGACACTGTTTCCACTGTTTCCCCATCTATTTCCCATGAAGTGATGGGACCAGATGCCATGATCTTCATTTTCTGAATGTTGAGCTTTAAGCCAACTTTTTCACTCTCCTCTTTCGCTTTCATCAAGAGGCTTTTGAGTTCCTCTTCACTTTCTGCCATAAGGGTGGTGTCATCTGCATATCTGAGGTGATTGATATTTCCCTGGCAATCTTGATTCCAGCTTGTGCTTCTTCCAGCCCAGCATTTCTCATGAGGTACTCTGCATATAAATTAAATAATCAGGGTGACAATATACAGCCTTGACCTACTTCATTTCCTATTTGGAACCAGTCTGTTGTTCCCCGGTTCTAACTGTTGCTTCCTGACTTGCATATAGGTTTCTCAAGAGGCAGGTCAGGTGGTCTGGTATTCCCATCTCTCTCAGAATTTTCCACAGTTTATTGTGATCCACACAGTCAAAGGCTTTGGCATAGTCAATAAAGCAGAAATAGATGTTTTTCTGGAACTCTTTTGCTTTTTCCATGATCCAGCAGATGTTGGCAATTTGATCTCTGGTTCCTCTGCCTTTTCTAAAACCAGCTTGAACATCAGGGAGTTCACGGTTCATGTATTGCTAAAGCCTGGCTTGGAGAATTTTGAGCATTACTTTACTAGCGTGTGAGATGAGTGCAATCGTGCGTAGTTTGAGCACTCTTTGGCATTGCCTTTCTTTGGGATTGGAATGAAAACTGACCTTTTCCAGTCCTGTGGCCACTGCTGAGTTTTCCAAATTTTCTGGCATATTGAGTGCAGCACTTTCACAGCATCATCTTCAGGATTTGAAATAGCTCAACTGGAATTCCATCACCTCCACTAGCTTTGTTCGTAGTGATGCTTTCTAAGACCCACTTGACTTCACATTCCAGGATGTCTGGCTCTAGGTGAGTGATCACACCATTGCGATTATCTGGGTCATGAAGATCTTTTTTGTACAGTTCTTCTGTGTATTCTTGCCACCTCTTCTTAATATCTTCTGCTTCTGTTAAGTCCATACCATTTCTGTCCTTTATTGAGCCTATCTTTGCATGAAATGATATGTGTATGGTGGCCATGGTATGTTCATGGTCCACAGAAACTGGTGATGGTTCAGAGGTGCTCAGAGACAGTGGGTAGGACAGCCCAAAGAGAAGACCTGAGTTTATGGGGTTCTTTTTTGCTTTTATCATTTTGCTTTCAAGTTAAAAGAAAAATAAATCAATTTGCAATTAAATTTTATTATTCATATCAACAGTGTAACAATAAACTATGTTTGGGTTTATCTTGTACCCCATCCCCTGCTTACAACACAGACACCAGAATTCTTAATAGTGAAAGGACAGTGGTTTTTGGAGATAGAGAAGTGAAGGGAGGCCAGTTCATGAGTTGGATCTGGGCCCCACTTGTACATTATTATGTCTCAGATGCACAGAGGTAGTTGTTTTTACGGTGGTAAGATTTAGAAAATAAACATGCAGATGGCCAGTTAAATTTTCTCTTGTTTGTGGCTGCACTGGGTCTTCATTGCTTTCTCTAGTTACTGTGTGTGGGCTTCTCATTGTGGCGGCTTCTCTTGAGGATCACGGGTTCTACAGCATGGACTCAGTAGTTGTGCTGCACAGGCTTAATTGCTCTGAGGCATATAGAATCTTCCCACACCAGGAACTGAACCTGTGTCCCCTGAACTGGCAGGCAGATTCTTAAGAATTGGATGACCAAGGAAGTCAAACCCAGTTAAATTTGAATATCAGATAAATAATAAATAATTTTTCTTACAAGTATATCCCAAATGTTGCAAAGTTCAGTTCAGTCGCTCAGTCTTGTCTGACTCTTTGCAACCTCATGAATCGCAGCACGTCAGGCCTCCCTGTCCATCACCAACTCCCGGAGTTCACTCAGATCCATGCCCATGGAGTCAGTGACGCCATCCAGCCATCTCATCCTCAGTCGTCCCCTTCTCTTCCTGCCCCCAATCCCTCCCAGATCAGAGTCTTTTCCAATGAGTCAACTCTTTGCATGAGGTGGCCCAAGTACTGGAGTTTGAGCTTCAGCTTCAGCATCATTCCTTCCAAAGAAATCCCAGTGCTGATCTCCTTCAGAATAGACTGGTTGGATCTCCTTGCAGTCCAAGGCACTCTCAAGAGACTTTCCCGGAGTTCACTCAGATCCATGCCCATGGAGTCAGTGACGCCATCCAGCCATCTCATCCTCAGTCGTCCCCTTCTCTTCCTGCCCCCAATCCCTCCCAGCATCAGAGTCTTTTCCAATGAGTCAACTCTTTGCATGAGGTGGCCCAAGTACTGGAGTTTGAGCTTCAGCTTCAGCATCATTCCTTCCAAAGAAATCCCAGTGCTGATCTCCTTCAGAATAGACTGGTTGGATCTCCTTGCAGTCCAAGGCACTCTCAAGAGACTTCTCCAACACCACAGTTCAAAAGCATCAATTCTTTGGCTCTTAGCCTTCTTCACAGTCCAACTCTCACATCCATACATGACTACTGGAAAAACCATAGCCTTGACTAGATGGACCTTAGTCGGCAAAGTAATGTCTCTGCTTTTGAATATGCTATCTAGGTTGGTCATAACTTTTCTTCCAAGGAGTAAGCGTCTTTTAATTTCATGGCTGTAATCACCATCTGCTGTGATTCTGGAGCCTCCCAAAATAAAGTCTGACACTGTTTTCACTTTTTTCCCATCTATTTCCCATGAATTTGCACAGTACCCTATAAATCATATCCCATTGTATCCTGTATTTTGGGCTTCCCAGGTGGCACTAGTGATAAAGAACCTACCTGCCAATGTAAAAGACAAAAGAGACACAGGTTCAATCCCTAGGTCAGAAAGATACCCTGGAGAAGAGCATGGCAACCCATTCCATTATTCTTGCCTAGAGAATGCCATGGACACAGGAGCCTGGCAGGCCCAGGGGACTGCAAACAGTCGGACATGACTGAAGCAAGTTAGCACACAGGCACACATCCTGTCTTTTACCTGGCAACCATACTGCATTTTCAAGTGAAAACTGTTAGTCTATGCTTGGGGATTTGCAAGGTGAATAGGACCAACAGTGTGACTGTCCATGACAAAAGAAAGGAAATGAGCTGAACCATGAAAGAAGTGACAAAGAGGAAGCTAAAACTGAGTTAGACAGCCAAACAAAATCTGACTGTCCAATTAAATTAAAATAAATGTTTAATGGATCTTACACGCCAAAATAGATCAGCAGACTTGGCTTGGCAAACAAGTGAGACCAAGCGCAAATAACTGCTGCAATGAGCATGTACTGGTTTGCAGTCCAAGAGGAGTAGGGGTGTGGCATGATGGCAGTTGCCATGCCTATTTCCAGTGAGAAATGAATGCTAATGTTGACCTGTGGTTTTAGAATTTTAAGAGGTAAGGCAAGCCTCCACTGTGATTAACTCACCTCCATGGAGAGATCTGGCAGGAAAATCCTTTGGCCATTGTCAAACCAGAACAACAAAGCACCCGGGGACTCTTTGGGGGTCCTTTGCACTGAAGATCAGTGCCAAAGGTCAGGTGCCCACAGGTCTCTCAGAGCAACAAATTCTGTCTCTACTTGCCCATTCAGGTAATTAAGGGGTCCTTAAAGCTACAATAATTAAAACTGTGTACAACAGTTGCAGAATTGAGAGATAAAAGAAATAGTATTAAAAGTCTTTCTCACTTTCTGTGATGTGGTCATATGATAAAAGTAAAGCATAAAATGTTCACTCAATGACATGGGAGAGTTGGCTCACCATTTGAACGAAAATAATTAAAATTGATTCCCTTGGGGAGGATTAACATAATTGTCTTTTACTTGGTCATCTAAAATCAGAGCAGTTATCTTTCTCAAAACAAAAACTCTCCCAATGGGCACTGGGTCCTAGAAGGGACCCACTTCCAGAGAGTCCACTTTCCCCAGCATTTCTCCTAACTAGATTCAGGGCCACCTTTAGATTTGATGCCTCAAGAGCAGAGGGAGGTGACTCCATGACGTGAGCAGATGAGGGGGAGAATATAAGAGACATGTATGGAATTGACAGCCCTGAAGAAAGCAATCACGAAATTCAACCTACAAACACTTAGAGACTTGAACTTGCCTTCCTAAGCCAGTATATAGCCATTGCATATTTAAATACATCAAGGGTTTCCCTGATTTCTAAATCCCTCAAAGGCTCAAGAGTGTCCCCAGCTCTGACAAATTTCTAATGAGAAAATCATATATAAACATGTTATTTTTTAAAAAACAATACCTTACACCCCAGCTTTTGTTGTTTTTAAATCTGTACCCCACCATCACATGTAATCACAGACATTCAATACATAAAAGAGTATGAAGTTTGTTTCAGCAGATTAAGCTCTGAGACCCTGACAGGTTCCTGCTGTTTCCTTGAATTCTGTCTCTTCTAAGGTGCAAGGGATGCACGAGGGGCTCTCTGAGGTGCTTCTAACATGTGACTCTGCGATTCTATAATCACTAAAAGTGCATTGTTTGATGGTCTAGTTGGCATTTAGACAGGGCTGCTCAATCTTTTTGTTTAAAACATTGTCATTATCATTAACATACTTGGGTAATGTTGCTGAGTCTGGGAAACCAGAACAAAAAACAAAAGTCTTAATAGGAATAGTTTTGATCTTTTTTCACCAGATTTTCTGTCTCTGGTTGGACTTTTATGGGTTTTGGAAGCAATTCAAAAAGACCAAAAGTAGAGCCACAGCTCTTACATCAGTAATCAGAGGGGGGAAAAATGATCAGGAAAAAAAGAAACCAATCATTCACTTGATTCTCTTCCTTTTTCCTCTTGCACTGAGGCCATTGAACTGGTTTGCCCAGCTTTGGAGTAATTAGTAAATTTTGTATTGTTTCTTATGAAGACACTAAGAGAGTGGTCCCAAGACAGATTGGGGAAGACAGTACAAGACCAACTTAAGTGTAAAGAATATCCAGTGTACCAACTCTGCTAAAAACAGAATAACCATTTTCAAGTGAACTATTCAAAGATCGTGAGTTGGAGATGACCTATAACTACAGAAGAACATTTAGTTTACTCAAACATTTTCTTGGTGGCTTCAAAAACAAGGTTTGTTTTCTTGGAGAGCATAGCATAGCTGTGACTCAGTCTTGACTCAAAGTTTCCTGACCAGTTGAAGAAGAGAAAAAACAATTCTGTTCTCAGGAGCGAAAAAAACAATTCAGTCTGCTTTAGGAAGAATCACCTTGAGCCAGCTTCCAGAAACATGATTAAGCAGCTTTCCTGCCCCATAGAAAATGTCACTTTTCTTCAAAATGTCACCTGTCCTCCAGTTGGGAGGAATTGGGGGCAAGTCTCACAGTTGAGCAAAGAATGCTCTCTGTGCCTCAATTTCTGTGCTTGCTTAGCCTAAGATATGCTTTCTACTTCTCCTGCTGGCCTGCCTTTATCATCAGGACTGATGTGGACTGAGCATTAACTTGGTGACAGGCAATTCATCATAGTAATTCTAAGATACTTTTTTTGCCATCTTATAGAATTGGAGAATGAGCTGTCAGAGGGTCAACAGCTTTCCTAGGCCCCACACCTAATAAGTCAAACCAGAATTTTTGTGGGCAAACTCTTGTACAAGCACTTTTAAAATGTCTGTTTTCCTTTAATCAAGGTATTATATACAAAAAATATTTATCTATCTTAAGTGAGAAATTTGATACGCTTTAATGATGATGTGAAAGCTGGTAGCCACCACCACTGTCTAGGTATATAGTAGTTCTCTCTCTTCAAAACCTTCCTTGTATCGTCTTTACAGTTGATACTCTCTCCTTACCTCAGTCACTGATCACTTTCTCTCACTGTAAATAGAGGAAATAAATACCTTTTATTTTAAAAAGGCAATAAAATACCTTTTATTTCCTTTCTCATCTTACTGCCTTCCCTAGGACTTCCAATACCGTATTGAAAACCGTTAGTGGGCTTCCCTGGTGGCTCAACTGGTAAAGAATCTGCCTGTAATGCGGAAGACCTGGGTTTGATCCCTGGGTTAGGAAGATCCCCTGGAGAAAGGAAAGGCTACCCACTCCAGAGTATTCTGGCCTGGAGAATTCCATGGACTTTATAGTCCACAGGGTCGCAAAGAGTCGGACACAACTGAGCGACTTTCACTTCACTTCAGGGACAGAGGACGTCTTTGCCCTGTGCATGATCTTGATAAGAAGACTTCTAGTTTCTCCATTAAGTATGATATTAGCTGTAGGATTTTTGTAGATAGTCCTGGTCAAATTGAGAAAGTATGCCTCTATTCCTAGTTAGCTAAGAGTTTTATCATGAATGGGTATTGGATTTGTCAGACGGTTTTTCTGCATCTATTGATTTCATAATCAGACTTTCTTCTTTAAGTCTGTGTGGAAAAGGTCAGTTTTCATTCCAATCCCAAAGAGGCAATGCCAAAGAATATTCAAACTACCACACAATTGCATTCATCTCACATGCTAGCAAGGAGAAGGCAATGGCACCCCCTCCAGGACTCTTGCCTGGAAAATTGCATGGACAGAGAAGCCTGGTAGGCTGCAGCCCATGGCATCGCTAAGAGTCGGACATGACTGAGCGACTTCACTTACACTTTTTACTTTCATGCATTGGAGAAGGAAATGGCAACCCACTCCAGTGTTCTTGCTGGAGAATCCCAGGGATGGGGGAGCCTGGTGGGCTGCCATCTATGGGGTCACACAGAGTTGGACACAACTGAAGCAACTTAGCAGCAGCAGCACATGCTAGCAAAGAAATGCTCAGAATTCTCCAAATCAGGGTTCACAGTATGTGAACCATGAACTTCCAGATGTTCAAGCTGGATTTAGAAAAGGCAGAGGAACCAGAGATCAAATTGCCAACATCCTTTGGTTCATCAAAAAGCAAGGAAATTGCAGAAGAACATCTACTTCTGCTTTATTGACTATGCCAAAGCCTTTGACTGTGTGGATCACAACTGTGGAAAATTCTTAAAGACATGGGAATACCAGAACTCACCTTACCTACCTCTTGAGAAATCTGTGTGTAGGTCAAGAAGCAACAGTTAGAACTGGACATGGGACAACAGACTGGTTCCAAATTGGGAAAGGAGTATGTCAAGGTTGTATACTGTCTTATATACAATAGAGTTATATTGTATACAGAGTATATTGTCTTATATACTCTGCTTATTTAACTTCTATGCAGAGTACATCATGTGAAATGCCAGGCTGGATGAAGATTGCTGAAATCAATGAAGCAATGAAACAAAGAAGATTGCTGGAATCAAGATTGCTGGGAGAAATATCAATAACCTCAGATACACAGATGATATCACCCTTATAGCAGAAAGGAAAGAACTAAAGAGCCTCTTATGAAAGTGAAAGAGGAGTGAAAAAGCTGGCTTAAAACTCTACATTTAAAAAACAAAGATCATGGCATCTGGTCCCATCACTTCATGACAAATAGATGGGAAAACAATGGAAACAATGAGAGACTTTATTATTATTATTATTATTTTGAGCTCCAAAATACTGCAGATGGTGACTGCAGCCGTGAAATTCAAGGACACTTGCTCCTTGGAAAGAAAGTTATGACCAACCTAGATAGCATAATAAAAAGCAGAGACATTGCCAGCAAAGGTCCATCTAGTCAAAGCTATGGTTTTTCCAGTAGTCATTATGGATGTGAGAGTTGGACCATAAACAAAGCTGAGCACCAAAGAATTGATGCTTTTGAACTGTAGTGTTGGAGAAAACTCTTGAGAGTTCCTTGAACTACAAGGAGATCCAACCAGTCCATCCTAAAGTAAATCAGTCCTGAATATTCATTGGAAGGACTGAAACTCCAATACTTTATCCACCTGATGCAAAGAACTGATTCATTGGAAAAGACCTTGATGCTGGGAAAGATTCAAGGCAGGAGAAGGGGACAACAGAGGATGAGATGGTTGGATGGCATCACTGACTCAATGGACATGAGTTTTAGCAAGCTGTGGGAGTTGGTGATGGACAGGGAGGCCTGGCATGTTGCAGTCCATGGGGTTGCAAAGAGTCAGACACAACTGAGTGACTGAACTGAACTGAACTGAACTGATAATTACATTACTTGACTTTCAAATGTTGAATCAGACTAACATATCTGGGATAAATCTCACACGATCATGATATATAACTGTTTTTGTACATTGTTGGATTCAATTTACTTGTATTTTGTTGAGGAGTTTTGCACCTATGTTCATGATAGATAATTGGTCGATAGTTTTCTTTCTCGTAATGTCTTTGGTTTTGATACAAGGGCAGTGCTGACCTCATAAGATGGATTAGGAAGAATTCCTTTTAATAGGTTATGGAAGATATTATAGACAGTTAGCCTAATTTGTTCATTAAGTGTTTGGTGGAATTCAGCAGTGAACTCATCTGGATCTGATGCTTTCTGTTTTGGAAGGCACCAAAATTGATTCAATTTCTTTAATAGACATGAAGAAGTGAAATGAAAGTTGCTCGGTCGTGTCTGACTCTTAGCAACCCCATGGACTGTAGCTCACCAGGCTCCCTGTCCATGGGATTCTCCAGGCAAGAATACTGCAGTGGGTGGTTATGCCCTCCTTCAGGAGATCTTCCCAACCCAGGGATCGAGTCCAGGGATAGAACCCAGGTCTGTGGCATCGCAGGCAGATTCTTTACCATCTGAGCCACCAAGGAAGCCCAAGAATACTGGAATGGGTAGCCTATCCCTTCTCCAGGGGAACTTTCTGACCCAGGAATCAAACCCTTGTCTCCTCCATTGCAGACGGATTCACCAGCTGAGCTAATAGACATAAACCTATTCAAATTGTCTGTTATTTTGTGTGTAAATTTGGCAGGTTGTGCCTTTCAAGGAATTGGTCCATTTCATGTAGGTTTTCGAATTTGTGGGTATAGAGTTGTTCATAGTAGTAGTAGTAGTATCTGATATTAGTAACCTGTGTTTTCTCTCTTTGATTTCTTTTTAGCTTGCCTAAAGGTTTATCAATTTTATTAATCTTTTCTGAGAACTAGCTTTTGAATTTATTGATTTTTTCTGTTGATTTTATGTTTTCAATTTTATTGATTTCTGCTCTAAATTTTACTATTTATTTTCTTCTGCTTACTTTGGATTTAATTTGCTCTCTTTCTATGTTCCTAAGGAAAAACTTAGATTCTTGATTTTAAATATTTCTTCTTTATAACATATGCATTCACAGCTAAAAATTTTCCTTTAAGCTCTGCTCTCATTGCATCTCATGGATTTTAAGTTCTATTTTCATTTTCATTTAGTTCAAAATATGTTTTACTTTCTCTTGAGATTCCTTCTTTGATGAATGTGTTATTTAGAAATGTACTGTTCAATCTCTATGTATTGGGGAGATTTTCCAGCTATCACTCTGTTATTGGTTTCTAGCTTAATTCCATTGCGGTCTGACGGGAGGTATTGTATGACTTCCGTTCTTTTAAATTTGTTAAGGGGTGTTTTATGGCCCTGAATGTGACCTATTTTGGTGAGTGTTTCATGTGAGCTTCAGAAGAATGTACATTCTGCTGCTGTTGGATAAAGCATCTGCTGCTGCTGCTGCTAAGTCGCTTCAGTTGTGTCCGACTCTGTGCAACCCTATAGATAGAAGCCCACCAGGCTCCCCCGTCCATGGGATTCTCCAGGCAAGAACACTGGAGTGGGTTTCCATTTCCTTCTCCAATGCATGAACGTGAAAAGTGAAAGGGAAGTCTCTCAGTCATGTCTGACTCTTAGTGACCCCATGGACTGCAGCCTACCAGGCTCCTCCATCCATGGGATTTTCTAGGCAAGAGTACTGGAGTGGGGTGCCATTGCCTTCTCCGATAAAGCAATCTACAGATGTCCGTTACATCCAGTTGATTGAGGGTATTGTTGAGTTCAACTATGTATAAGTCGCTTCAGTTGTGTCCGACTCTGTGCAACCCTATAGATAGAAGCCCACCAGGCTCCCCCGTCCATGGGATTCTCCAGGCAAGAACACTGGAGTGGGTTTCCATTTCCTTCTCCAATGCATGAACGTGAAAAGTGAAAGGGAAGTCTCTCAGTCATGTCTGACTCTTAGTGACCCCATGGACTGCAGCCTACCAGGCTCCTCCATCCATGGGATTTTCTAGGCAAGAGTACTGGAGTGGGGTGCCATTGCCTTCTCCGATAAAGCAATCTACAGATGTCCGTTACATCCAGTTGATTGAGGGTATTGTTGAGTTCAACTATGTACTTATTGATTTTCTGCCTGCTGTATCTGTACATTTCTGATACAGGGGTGTTGAGATCTCCAATTACAACAATGGAGACATCTATTTTTCATTGCAGTTCTATTAGTTTTATTTTTGACTCATGTAGTTTGACACTCTGCTATTAAGCACATACACATTAAGAATTGTTATGTCTTCTTTGAAAATTGACCCCTTTATCATTATTTAATGCCCCTATTTAGCCCTAATAATCCTTCTTTCTTTGAATCCTGCTTTGATTGAAATACAGGTAGTCTCACTTTATTTTTATTAGTGTTAACATGGTATATCTTTCTCCATTCATTTGCTTCTAATTTATATGTGACTTTAAAGTGGGTTTCTCATAGACAACATATAGCTGGGTCTTGTTTTTGCCCTACTCTGACAAACTCTGTCTTTCATTCAGGGTGTTTAGACTAAAGACATTAAAAGTGATTTGGATATAGCCTTCTCTTGTGGCTCAGTTGGTAAAGAACCCACCTGCAATAGAGCAGACATGGGTTCAGCCCCTAGGTGAGGAAGGTCCCCTGGAGAAGGAAATGCAACCCATTCCAGTGTTCTTGCCTGGGAAATCCCATGGACAGAGGAGCCTGGTGGGCTACAGTCCATGGGGTTGCAAGAGTTGAACACAACTTAGCGACCAGACCACCATGGATATAGTTGGATCATTCTGTAACATGATTTTTACTCTTTTCTATATGTTGCCCTTGTTCTTTATTCCTGTTATTGTCCTTCACTCTTTTTTCTACTTTTGAGGTTTTAACTGGGCATTTTATAAGATTCCATTGTCTCTCTTTCTTGGCATCTCAGTTATACTTTTTATAAAAAAATTTTTAGTGGTTGCTCTATAGTATGAATATACATTTTCAAATATCCCAACTCTACTTTCAAATAACACTATATAACTTCAGGGTGAGAGCAAACACCAGGTAATAACAGCTAATCCTAATTCCTCCCTCCATTCCTTGTGTCATTGCTCCCATTTATTTCACTTATATATAAGCACATACAAGCATATGTACCTAAACAGATGCATTTGTAGGCATATATAATTGAGTACATTTTTTCTATTATTATTTTGAACAAACTGTTCAAAATATTGTTACATCAATAAAAAATAAGAAAAGTAAATATTTGTATTTTACCTTCACTTATTCCTTCTCTAATGCTCTTTCTTTATGTAGGTCTAATTTTCTGACCTATATAATTTTCCTTCTCTCTAAAGAACTTCTTTTAACATTTCTTGCAAGGCAAGAAATTCCTCAGTTTTGTTAGAAAAAAATTTATTTACTTCTCCTTCACTTTTAAAGGAAAATTTTAGAGGGTACATATTTTTAGGTTGGAATTTTTCTCTCAATACTTTAAATACATCACTCCATTTTTTTTCTTGCTTACATAATTTTTGAGAAGTTGAGTGTGATTCTTATCTTTATTCCTCTTTAGGGAAAATGTTTCCCACCCCTGACCTCCCACCAGCTTTTTTTTAATCTTGGACTTGAGTCTGAGTGAACTCCGGGAGTTGGTGATGGACAGGGAAGCCTGGCGTGCTGCGATTCGTGGGGTCGCAAAGAGTTGGACACTGAGCGACTGAACTGAACTGTATTTTTTCCCCTTTATCTTTGATTTTCTGTAGTTTGAATATCTGCCTATGTGCAGTTTTTTGTCAGTTGTCTTGCATGGTGTTCTCTGAACTTTCTGGATCTGTGGTTTGGTATCTGACATAAATTTGGGAAGTTTCTCAATCAGCTTGCAAATATTTCTTCTGTCCTTTTCTTTCTTCCTTCTCCTTCTGATGTTCTAATTACATATATAACACCTTTTACAACTGTCCAACCATTCTTGAATATTCTCTTCTGCTTTTTTCAGTCTTCTTCCTCTTTGCTGTTTGCCTTGAAGGTTTCTGCTGTTATATCTTTAAGCTCAGAGGTTCTTTTAGACATATCCAATCTACTGATCAGTCCACAAAAGTGTTCTTCATTTCAGTTATAGGGCTTTTGATTTCCAGCATTTCTTTTTGGTTCTTTTTTAAAATTTCTACCTCTCTGTTTACATTGCCCATCTGTTGTTTAATGTTTTCAGCTTTATCCACTAGAGCCCTTAACACAGAAACTATGGTTGTTTTGAATTCCTAGTCGGATCATTCTAATAGCTTCGCCATGTCTGAGTTTGCAATGTTTCTGATATTAGATCAGTTTCCTCAGAGTGTGTTTTTTGCCTTTTAACATGTTTCGTCATTTTTTCCCTTGACATCTGATATGATATACCAGTTAAAAGAAGCTGCTGTAAGTAGACTTTAGTCGTGTGGTGGTGAAGTGTGGGCCAAGGGGAGGCGGTCTAAAGCCCTGTGATTGGTCTCAGGAGTTGCAGTGAGCCTGTGCTGCTGGATTATGGACTTCACCAGCGCTTCTCAGCCCCCCTCTCAGGTGGGACAAGATGGCTAGGGTGGGCTGGAGTTGGGTGCTTCCCTTCCTCTAGGTCACTTAGGCTCCCATAATATCCCAGCAGGTTGGACTCTGCTAAAATAGTTTCTCCAGCCTTGCTAAGAAGAACAAAATGCTCTGGTGCATTTCAAATGTTTCCTTTTCCCATCCCCCTGCCGAAAGCATGAGGGGATCTTTCTCTTATTTTCACAAAAGTGTGGGGCCCCTTTATGATTGGGTCCCCCTGGAGTTTTAGTCTCTGCTACTTGTCCACACTGAGCCTTCAGTGATTTATCAGTAACATTTTCGCTTTTCCTACCCTGACACTGGTTCTCACGCAGTTTCTGCTCCAGTAAGTTGTGATTCTCTGTATTCATCTTTCTGTCTCTCCCGTTTTGGAGGCAGCAGTCCTGTGACTTCACGTCTCTTGCATATCTAAGAAGTCACGTTTTCAATTTGTTCAGCTTTTCACTTGATGCCACAGTGGAGTGAGTGGCAATTTCTAAGCATCTAACATATGGAATCAGAAACTCAAAGACCTTAACTGATTGTTTTTACTTTCATAATCCCCTGAGCTCAATTTAGGCAGTCTCTGGACAACGGTTTCTGGTTTTAATGACTGGGATGAGTGTGCCCTCTACGTGCTTTCCCGGCACTGTGTGCTTCCTCTTGCCTAACAATTCATTCATTCCTCTGTCCAATAAATGTCTACTGAATGACCAAACTCCCAAGCACTGAAAAAGCTACTATGAATTTAAAAAGTCTCCTCTCTTGAGAAGTCTAGAGCCTAGGTGGGGGAAATTAGGCAATTACCATGATAACTACAGTGCATGACCCAACCATTACTGGTCATTAAAAGCTTTCCAGTGGACAGCAATATAGAAGCCCTGAGGGAAATGATGAGTTAGCCAAGAGGAGAGAGCATAGAGCTCATTTATTTCTATGTCTGTTTCCCTTTTTTGATTCTAAACTTTTGCAAGACAAAGTCTAGTTCTTTTTCATATTACATTTGTAGTTCCAATGCACAATAATCATTTAAAGAAGCAAATAATTGAAATTTAACAACTGGGCAATGAAGCAAGGGGTGCATCAGGTTGGAGCAACTAAAACCCTGAAGTAAACTTTATGAAGAGTTCAGGGAACTGCAAATAGTCTAGGGAGATTAGAGCATGATGTCTGTGTGGAGAGCTGGCCTAAATGAGACGGCGGCTGGTGGATGGAGGACCAGGAATGTCAGATGGAGTCTGGTCCTTGTTCAGCACACAGTGAAGGGCTCAAAAAAGATGTTGAAATGATAGAAGCAGGTCAGTTAAAGAAGCAGTCCTCTCTAAGCACCCACTGCTTCTTGTAAGGAGTGACTATAAGCAAGTAATTCCCATATTAGTAGTGTTCCTAAATTCCACATCTGCAGTTAAAAGTTATTCTAAAAATTATACTCTTAGCTTCATAAATAAAGAATGAGTGCTGCTAAGTCACTTCAGCCATGTCTGACTCTTTGTGACCCTATGGACCATAGCCCGCCAGGCTCCTCTGTCCATGGGATTCTCCAGGCAAGATACTGAAGTGGGTTGCATGCTCTTTTCCAGGAATCTTCCTGACCCAGGGATTGAACCTGCATCTCTTACTTCTCCTGAGTTGGCAGGTGGGTTCTTTACCACTAGCGCCACCTGGAGAATGTTTAAAATCCTTGATGCCCTGGACAAGACCCACGCTACGGCTTGACTGATGAGGCCACACCTATTCCCCAGGATGACCTCTCCTGGGGCACCAGAAAACCCGCCACACCCTAACCTGGGAGCCCTGGGGGTTCATCTCGGAGTGCCAGTCTCCAGAGGCAGACAGAAAGCTGTGAAGATGAAGTTTCCTTGTCTATGAAAAGAGAGCTTCCTGGGACACTCTTGTTGCCAAAGAGGCGATGCGGGAGCCTGAGGAGACCAGACCAGGAAAGGACAATGTTCACAGGAACATGAGCCCCAGTCAGGCAGGCTCTCCTGGGATGTGAGGCCCCACAGCTTCAGCTCTTGAAAGCACCCCCAGTGTACCCTCTGGAATGGATTCAGCTAATGGAGTTCTACCACTAAATTAAAATTTTCATTTACAGCACTGTAAATAATTAATTTGGGGACCTTTGTTAAAGCAAAGAATTTGAAGGAGATTAAAAAAGAGGAGAGGTAATCTGTTTTACTTTGACGCATGTAAGTAGTCTCTTTAATTTTGAGATTCACAGGGGCAAGAACAAGAATGAAAGGCTAATATGATAAATTCAACCACATGCTTTGTTCAGCTTGCTCAGGGTACTGGAAGTCGGAAACATTCCATTAGAAATCTGTTTTCTCTGAAAACTCTGGAAGACCTGCGTTCCCTGGGTCCACCCTCCTACAACAGCAGCTGTAGTGGGGAGCTGAGCAGCAATCGCCCCCTGCAGGACGGGGAGCCCTCCACACCCACAGCCCCTCTGTCCTTAGGCTCCTGAGAGCTTCCACCCACTTCTGCCCGTCTGCCAGCTCCTCACTCCTAAGGTTCTGTGTCTTCTGACCTCTGTTTCACAGATTCTTTAACTCTTCTCAAACCTTCTTCTATTTCCAAGAAGGTTTCTCTTGGTCTCTTTCAAGCTCTTCACTCACAGCAGACAAAAGTGAGTGTTAGTTAAGCAGTCATGTCTGACTCTTTGCCTCTTGTCCTCTAGTCCTGAGAATCTCATTAAATTACTTCCACAAAACACCTTAGATAGAACTCTCAGGGGGCTTGCTGGCCTTCCCATGGGTTATGAAAAAGTAAAGACTCAGTTAAGAGAGATGAGGACTTTCTCGAGATCTGCCTGCAGCCTATTTTGTAACCATAGTACACTCGGTAACTGGGCTTCCCTGGTGGATCAGATGGTAAAGAATCTGCCCACAATGCAGGAGACCTCGGTTTGATCCCTGGGTCAGGAAGATCCCCTGGAGAAGGGGAATGGCAACTGACTTCAGTTCTTGCCTAGAGAATCCCATGGACAGAGGAGCCTAGTGGGCTACAGACCCTGCAATTGCAGAGTCAGACATAACTGAGCAACTAACACTTTCACTTTACACTTGATAACTAGCACCATGCCCAGCACACACGAGGTGCTCCAGTAAGAAGCTTCAAATGAATGAACAAACCTTACTACGGTCTCAATCAGTTTCCTCACTTAACCAGATGGTCTCCAAGGTTCATTGAGCTCTACTTTCTGTGATTCTGTGAGGGCAAAGGAGAGTTTCAGGTGGCTTCATACGGCTGAATGACAGGATGATGGGCACAGACCCTAAAGTCTGCCAAATGTTAATTCCAGTTGACTGGAGCCTGTAAACATGTGTTGCTTCTGTGCTAAATCTAGATATACAAGATTGATGAGATGCAGAGTCTGCCTTCCTTATGATGGCAACCTCCCGCCACTAGGGAATAAGGGTATCAGTTGTTGAGACAGTAAGGCTCACAAGGATGATCCCCCCCACCCTTCCTCTGTCTTGCAGCCCTGTGGGCCACCACCACCTGTGCTCTTTCATCTTCTGCCCTCCTCTCTGGGAAGCTACTAGCAGCTCTCTAAGACAGAGCATCACGGTCTCCTGGCTAAGCACGTCTGCTGGTGGTTAGATGAGTGATGCCTCTGTATTATGTGGGTTACAAATGGAGACGCCAAAATGCTCATTCTTCCGAGAGAGGCAAGCCAAACCTCAGATTACATTAGGATCCAGATGATAAACATCAGCTTCTTTCCTGGGTGCTGACCTTGGCCAGAGGACTGAGGAAGAAAGCAAGGGAAGGCAGTGGAGAGTTAGGTCATTGTCGGCAAGGTCAGGGAGGCTCCTGTCTATAACTCTCAACTCCTCTTGCGAAGGTACTTATGCCACCAGCTGTACTGTTATGTAGTTTTATCTCTATATTACTATATTGTATTGAAAATGCTGGCTTTCTGGAAGAGAGGTCAAAGTTCAATCAGACAAGACAAGTGATTGTCTCAGCCAAGCTGGCGAAAGTGGTAACTTGCAACCACGGAGCCCTGCCCCTCACTCGCTACTCCCCTCTACCACAGTTGTTTTATCTCTGCTACAAGAACTGAGGCTAGAGGAAAACAGGACCCAGGGCTACACAGCTGGTTTTCTGATGTGCAAGCCTGCCTAGCCCCACAGCTTAGCATCTCCCTCTCCCCCAAAGCTAAGCCACTTAGTGTCACACACAGGTCCCAGGATGCACTCTGACCTGAAGCAGGAGGGCTTCAAACTCAACTGCCAGACTCAACATGAAGTCTGATGTACTTGCTGTCCACACTGGTCTGGTCCTGGAGACCAGGCATCATGGTTTTGTTCCTAGACTCTCTTCCTCCCCAACACATGATCTAGTTCTTACCATAGGCTCCTGGATATTTTTAATTAATCTGGCAACTGCCCAGAACACCCTCCCTATCACCACTACCACCCATGCCTCCCAGATCTGAGCTGGGATCCCTTCTGGAAAGAGGAGGGATGAGCTAACATTTGCTGGTGGCTTTCCTGTGCCTGCATTATCCATTTCTCCTCACAGCACTTGTGCAAGACTGATCCAGTCCCCAAATATAGATGAAGAGCATTGAAGTCACTGAAACCTAGACATAATAAGGACATTTCCCAAGGTCACCTGGCTTCTAAATGGAGGAAAGAGGTTGAAGCACAGTCAGTTTGGCTTGAAAGCTTTATGTTCTTACCCCTTCACCCTGGAGGCTCCCAGTGACTGAAGCACAGCTCTAAATGCAGCTGTCTGGCCTGACCTGCCAGCCCCTTCTCTGACACCTAGCAACTTCTAAGTGTTATTCACCTTAGATTTGCCACAACTCTGTCCACTCCCTGGCTTGGGGGTTCCCCTCTGTGGTTCCTTGACTTCATGCTGTTAACCAGCCTTTGGGAAAAAAACCAAACTCTGGAGTCACATCTGGACTTGGCCACTTCATAGCTTTCTCTGTGACTCTGAGCAAGTTTCTTAACTACTCTGAGCCTCAGTTTCCTCATATGTAAGATATGATATTAAAACTCATCTCAAAGAACAGTTGTACAGATGCGAATCTGACTACCCTTTAAAATCCTAAATTTAAAAGCTTGTTCCGCTGTCCATGAGTCTGGACTCATTATTTTTAAAATCTTTGTTTTAAAGCTGAGTTAAGGAAAAAAAAAATGACACTTGCAGAGGACTTCACAGATGATTTTGCTATTGAAATCACTAAATTGCATTGTAGACAAAATAGGATATAATAATGTCTTTCTGGCATTTATTAAGAATATAGCCATTAGGCAACAAAGGCAGAAGAAAATTGCAGCGTTCTGTAAGCATATCTTGTAACAATGCCTCTTTTTAGGAGGGGCCTCCGTGACCACTGCTGACAATTTTCTTTAGGCTCCATCAATGTTTTTCGTTGTTTAAAGACACACATTAATTTAAAGTCTCCTCCCATTCTCTGTGCAAATTACAGCATTCAGATGAAGTGGCAGCTGCTGTAATTAAGACACAGTTAATTGCCTATCTCCTTAATTGCAATGATAGGATTTTGACAGTTCAGTAAATAAGAATTGTTTCGTTTCCTCTGGCAACTTCAGCCTTGTTCTCCATCACAAGTGCTGAGTCACTCACATCCAGGACAACGGCTGTGGTCCAAGGAAGCCAGAGTCGGAGAGGAATCGTAATTTACTGCAGTTCCTTTTCTTCCTGCAGGAACCTCCCAATGGAACCACCCAGGCCATTGCCCAATAAAATCCTTCCAGAAGTTTTCTCCACATTAATCAGTCATCACATGAGAGAAAATGGGAAATCACAGAAACAGAAGGATGGGGTTGTGGGACAGTGATTTGCTGCTGCTGCTGCTGCTGGGCACAAGATGCTGTTAGATGAGAAATAAGAAGTCCAGAGTGTTGAAACACCCAAAATCAGGGTGCTACTGAGTGCCAAGCCAGGTCTTCTGACCCACTCTTCCTACTGTGCTCACAGGATGCTCAGTGGAAGCAGAGAAAAATGATCATTGAAAGCCAGACCATTGGGGTCACGTGGACCTGGGTTCAAAGACTACCTTTACTGCTTGTGTAACTATGGGCGAGTTACTGACGGTTTCCAGGTCTCATTGGCTTCCACTGTAAAATGAATTTTGCATTCCTCACCTTGTATCATGGTGAGAATTAAGAAAAATAATCTTACAAAGTCCTTTACAACCTGTCAGGCTTGAGGTAAGTTCTCAACAAATGGAAGTTACAGAGCAAATATGATTCTTTTTCCAAAATCTACATAAACAAAAACATTTTTTTGCATTTCTTTCTTTTCCATAAACTTAGTTTTGACTGTGGCTTATGTTCCAGGTTCCCATCTGAGGCATTTCTCTGTAGGATCTTGCCACTTTCCAATGACACTATAGCAAGGAGCCAAAGTCCAAGTGATTAACATCAGAAACATCAGACATAGTGTTCAAAGCCTCGTAGGAGACAAGGAGAAATATTTACACTCGTCTGCCATACCCTGTGGAGTTGCAAAGAAAGGAAGAGAAACGAAACAAGTTTCCACAAGAAAACAGTACAGATACTCATATCCTACCATGGTTATTGTTAGCTCTAAAAACATGACTGTAAACTTTGTGTTGTAACAACCGTCTTATTGGTCAATCGTTGCTTCCTACAGCCCACACTAGACTTGGGAACTAAAAAAGGATGTTAGTCATAATAACCATTAGTTTTTTCCCAGTGCCCTTGTGTTTGTACTAAAAACCCTGTCCTTTCTTAAGTATGAAGTGAAGGAAGTATTAGTATATAATACTTAACACATTTCAAAGAATGAATGAATGAAGAGGAGTGAGTGGGTGAGAAACTTCTATTTAAAAACAAGATTACCTTTGAGGAAGATGTTTCTTGTCCTGCTCAGCACATATGTGGCTTTAGCTGTGATGAGATGAACTTTAAAAAGACATTACAACCTGTCAGGCTTGTGGTAAGTTCTCAACAAATGGAAGTTACAGAGCAAATATGACTCTTTTTCCAAAATCTACATAAACAAAAACTTTTTTTTTTTGCATTTCTTTCTTTTCCATCAACTTAATTTTGACTGTGGCTTATGTTCCAGGTTCCCATCTGAGGCATTTCTCTCTAGGATCTTGCCACTTTCCAATGACACTATAGCAAGGAGCCAAAGTCCAACTGGCTCCTGGTGGTCCAGTGGTTAAGAATCCACCTGCCAATACAGGAGACATGGGTTCAATCCCTGGCCCAGGAAGTTTCCACATGTTGTGGGGCAACCAAGCTCATGCACCACAACTACTGAGCTCATGAGCCCTAGAGCCCATGCTCTGCAGCAGGAGAAGCCACTGCAAGGATGAGCCCGTGCACTGCAGCTGGAGAGTAGCCCCACTTCTCTGCAACCAGAGAGAGTTCGCATGCAGCAGCAAAGATCCAGCACAGCCAAAAATAAATAAATGAATAAACAAACAAACAAAAAAGGCAGAACCCCAGTGTGCTTTCACCTAAACAAAGTCCAAAGTCAAGGGTTGTTTGCTGGCTCCAAAATCATGAAGGACTGAGCTGCTTCAGACTTACTGTTCTATCATCCTAGAGGCATGGCTTCCATCATGTGGTCCCAGGGCTGCTGAATCTTGAGAGGGCTTTGCACTTCTGCATGGAACAATACTGTGGGTTTGAGGCAATCTTATCTAGACTCTAAGTGGCCAGACCACCAGTGACATCTGGATGTAACTGAGGATGCGTATGTACTTGTCACTACACAGCCAGCGACAGTGGCACACTTGAGCCCAAGACATTAGCAAAGCATTTGAGTCTTTAACTCCCTGCAGTCCATTAAAAAGAGCACTGGACTTGGAGCCAGGAGTTCAGAATTGAATTAAGAATCAGAGTTCAGCCACCCTGTGAGTGATTTTGTATAGGTACCAGAACAGAAATATCAGCAGTAATTAATGCCTGATGAGATGTTACCATGCACTAGGTACCTGCTACACATTTTACATGCATTTCTTTACCCTCCACAAAAACCCTATGATATACATAAGATCATTATTGCCACTTTCCAAACTAAAGAAAGAGATTAAGAGATGAACTGGTAAAGTAGCACAGTGAGAATTTGAACCCAAGGCTTTGAAAGGTCAGATTTCTCACTCTAACTCTTTCTTCTCACAAAGAGAAGATATATGCCAACATCAGGCACCTAGAGGCGGAGAGGCGAGTAAACGGTACATAGTGACCAGGTGCCTAGGAGGTCAGGTGCTTGGCGGGGGCTCCCAGAGGAGGAATGAATAGAGATCGGCCAGGCAGACAAAGAGGGACAAGTGTTCTAGATCCAGGAGCCAGCAGATGCTATGGCACAGCCTTCATTGAGCACAGAGTGGCTGCTGGGCTCCAGACATGTGCTTACCCTCAGGAAGGTGTGGGTGGGAAAAGATGTCTCATTGATTAGTGAGGAAAGTTCAGTTCAGTTCAGTTCAGTCGCGCAGTCGTGTCCGACTCTTCGCGACCCCATGAATCGCAGTACGCCAGGCCTCCCTGTCCATCACCAACTCCCGGAGTTCACTCAGACTCACGTCCATTGAGTCTGTGATGCCATCCAGCCATCTCATCCTCGGTCGTCCCTTTCTCCTCCTGCCCCCAATCCCTCCCAGCATCAGGGTCTTTTCCAATGAGTCAACTCTTCGCATAAGGTGGCCAAAGTACTGGAGCTTCAGTTTTAGCATCATTCCTTCCAAAGAAATCCCAGGGTTGATCTCCTTCAGAATGGACTGGTTGGATCTCCTTGCAGTCCAAGGGACTCTCAAGAGTCTTCTCCAACACCACAGTTCAAAAGCATCAATTCTTCGGCGCTCAGCCTTCTTCACAGTCCAACTCTCACATCCATACATGACCACAGGAAAAACCATAGCCTTGACTAGACGGACCTTAGTCGGCAAAGTAATGTCTCTGCTTTTGAATATACTATCTAGGTTGGTCATAACTTTTCTTCCAAGGAGTAAGCGCCTTTTAATTTCATGGCTGCAGTCACCATCTGCAGTGATTTTGGAGCCCAAAAAAACAAAGTCTGACACTGTTTCTACTGTTTCCCCATCTATTTCCCATGAAGTGATGGGGCCAGATGCCATGATCTTCGTTTTCTGAATGTTGAGCTTTAAGCCAACTTTTCCACTCTCCTCTTTCACTTTCAACAAGAGGCTTTTTAGCTCCTCCTCACTTTCTGCCATAAGGGTGGTGTCATCTGCATATCTGAGATTATTGATATTTCTCCCAGCAATCTTGATTCCAGCTTGTGTTTCTTCCAGCCCAGCATTTCTCATGATGTACTCTGCATAGAAGTTAAATAAGCAGGGTGACAATATAGAGCCTTGACGTACTCCTCTTCCTATTTGGAACCAGTCTGTTGTTCCATGTCCAGTTCTAACTGTTGCTTCCTGACCTGCATACAGATTTCTAAAGAGGCAGGTTAGGTGGTCTGGTATGCATTATCACTAACCAATTCATCCACAAAGTATCTACTGAATATCTAAAATATTCCATACTCTAGAAGAGGTATTGACAAACCTAAATGGATATAGACAAGTGAACAGGCCATGAGAATTCAGTATGAACACTGACTTTCCACCTGAGACCAGAGGAAGAGCAAGGGAGAAAAGTGTGCTAGCTCATGAACAGTGTGCACAAAATCCTGGAGATGGGAGAACTCATCTGGGGAGTCCACAAACTGCAAGAACACTTCAAAATGGCTGAAGCTCAGAGAGCTTAAGTGGTGATAGCAAGACATGAGGCAAGAAAGGCCAGCAGGACCAGAACAGTAGCCTTATTTGGGAATCTTGACACTATCCTTAGGGCAGAAAAGAGCTATTACAGAGCTTTAAAGTAAGAAAAAAATGACCACATTTGTGCTTTAGAAAGATTTCTCTGCCTACAATGTAAAGAAAAAATTAGCTGGAGGAAATATTGAAGGCAGGTGGTTACTGTAGTCATTCAAGTAGAAGATAATGGAGAGCTGGCCCACGGAGGTAACAGTAGAGACCAAGAGACATGGACAAATTCAGGAGATATTTAGAAACTAATATAAAAGGCGTGATGATTTATCATATGGAGGGTATTAGGGAAGGAGGAGTCAAAGATTAAATCATGTTTCAGACTTAAATAACTAGATGTATATTATTCACTGAAAAAGGAAACACTAAGGAAGATACAGCACAACAACACAAGAGAAGACTCTACACAGGGACATCACCAGATGGTCAACACCGAAATCAGATTGATTATATTCTTTGCATACCCAAAAAAGATGTCCTTTTCATTATAGGGGACTGGAATGCAAAAGTAGGAAGTCAAGAAACACCTGGAGTAACAGGCAAATTTGGCCTTGGAATGCGGAATGAAGCAGGCCAAAGACTAATAGAGTTTTGCCAAGAAAATGCACTGGTCATAGCAAACACCCTCTTCCAACAACACAAGAGAAGACTCTACACATGGACATCACCAGATGGTCAACACCGAAATCAGATTGATTATATTCTTTGCAGCCAAAGATGGAGAAGCTCTATACAGTCAACAAAGACAAGACCGGGAGCTGACTGTGGCTCAGATCATGAACTCCTGATTGCCAAATTCAGACTTAAATTGAAGAAAGTGGGCAACACCACTAGACCATTCAGGTATGACCTAAATCAAATCCCTTATGACTATACAGTGGAAGTGAGAAATAGATTTAAAGGTCTAGATCTGATAGATAGAGTGCCTGATGAATTATGGAATGAGGTTCGTGAGGAAAGTACTGCTCAGCAACTCCCCGACAGACTTGGTTATGTCCCACTGGCCAGACCATGTCACAGGACTACTGCAAGCCATAAGGAAGGACAGAGAAGTCACACTGCCTGTGGTTAGTCATGAATCATCCGCTTGGGCTGGGCCCACTGCAGCACTAGCAGAGCTGAGGTTGGCCAAGAAGGAAGCAGGGATGGCAGGCGGGGAGGCAGGCAGCGCATAGACTCGGAGCACCATTCTTCACACTGAAGTCCAGGGGAGCTGAGAACAGCGCAGTAAGAAGAGTCAGGAAGAACTGAAGTCATTTAGTGAGATACCAGAGGTGAGAGCTGAGCAGCCAGGATTGTTAGGGGTTTAGATTTATGGCTTGGGTGACTGGGCTGTCAGTGACTAAATTAATCAGGGAGCAGAGGGTTATAGCTGGAAGGCAAACTAATAAGATGCATTGTTTTAGTCAGCCCGGACTGCCGTAATAAAGCACCACAGACAGGGCAGCTTTTTTTTTTCTTTTTTTTTGTCTTTTTTAACAATTTATTTTTAATTGGAGGATAACTGCCTTACAATTTTGTGTTGGTTTCTGCTATACATCAACATAAATCAGCCATAGGTATACATGTGTCCCTTTCCTCTTGAACCTCCATCCCACCCCATCCTACCCCTCCAGTTTATCACAGATCTCTGAATTGAGCTCTCTGCACCATAGAGCAAATTCTCACTGGCTATGTATTTGACACATGGAAATAGATGGGGAAACAGTGGAAACTGTGGCTGACTTTATTTTGGGGGGCTCCAAAATCACTGCAGATGGTGACTGCAGCCATGAAATTAAAAGACGCTTACTCCTTGGAAGAAAAGTTATGACCAACCTAGATAGCATATTCAAAAGCAGAGACATTACTTTGCCAACAAAGGTCTGTCTAGTCAAGGCTATGGTTTTTCCTATGGCATGTATGGATGTGAGAGTCGGACTGTGAAGAAAGCTGAGCACCGAAGAATTGATGCTTTCGAACTGTGGTGTTGCAGAAAACTCTTGAGAGTCCCTTGGACTGCAAGGAGATCCAACCAGTCCTTTCTAAAGGAGATCAGCCCTGGGTGTTCTTTGGAAGGAATGATGCTGAAGCTAAAACTCCAGTACTTTGGCCACCTCATGGGAAGAGTTGACTCATTGGAAAAGACTCTGATGCTGGGAGGGATTGGGGGCAGGAGGAGAAGGGGACGACAGAGAATGAGATGGCTGGATGGCATCACAGACTCGATGGATGTGGGTTTGAGTGAACTCCAGGAGTTGGTGATACACAGGGAGGCCTGGCATGCTGCGATTCATGGGGTCACAAAGAGTTGGACATGACTGAGCAACAACTGAACTGAACTAAACTGGATGTATATGTTCAATGCTATGCTCTCAATTTACCTCTCGCTGAACTAAACTGGATGTATATGTTCAATGCTACGCTCTCAATTTGTTCTCTTGCTGTGTCCACAAGTCTCTCTATGTGACAGGGCAGCTAAAACAATAGAAATTTATTTCTCACAGTTCTGGAAGCTAAAAAATCCAAGATCAAGGTGCTGGCTGATTTGCCCCTTGAGGAAAGCTCTCTCCTTGACTTGCCTTCTCACTATGTCTTTACATGGCTTTCCTTCATGCACATGCAGAATTTCTCTCTCTGTCTTCATGTTCTTAAGAGGACATTATATTCCTCAAATGGAAACAGTGAGAGATTTTATTTTCCTGGGCTCCAAAATCACTGCAGAGGTGACTGCAGCCATGAAATTAAAAGATGCTTGCTTCTTGGAAGAAACAAACCTAGACAGCCTATTAAAAAGCAGAGACATTACTTTGCCAACAAAGATCCAAAGCTATGGTTTTTCCAGTAGTCATGTATGGATGTGAGAGTTGGACTATAAAGAAAGCTGAGTACTGAAGAATTAATGCTTTTGAACTGGGGTGTTGGAGAAGACTCTTGAGATCTCTTGGACTGCAGGGAAATCAAGTAAATCAATCCTAAAAGAAATCAACTCTGAATTGGAAGGACTGATGCTAAAGCTGAAACTCCAATACTTTGGTCACCTGATGCGAAGAGTCAACTCATTAGAAAAGACCCTGATGCTGGGAAAGATTGAAGGCAGGAGGAGAAGGGGATGAGAGAGGACAAGATGGTTGGATGGCATCACGACTGAATGGACATGAGTTTGAGCAAGCTCCAGGAGTTGGTGATAGACCAGGAAGCCTGGGGTGCTGCAGTCCATGGGGTGGTGAAGAGTTGGATACAACTGAGAGACTGAACAACAAAATATTCATCAAAGGAGTCCCACTCTCAATTGAACTCTAATTACCTTTCAAGACCCCAACCCCGAATATCATCACACTAGGGAATACGGTTTTTTTTTTCTACATATACATTTTTCAGGTGACACATTCATTCAGTCTGTAGCAGGCATAAAATGATTTTATGCCTCGGGAGACATTCTATTGCTTTGGGATTCTTCACAGACTTTCCTATCTTTTGGTCTGATGGGACAATCAAACAATTAAAGCAAGTAAAAGCATTTTTTACGTAAGTTTGTATAACAGTAAATTGTATCATGTAAGCAGAAAGCAGTTGGAGTGGCTGCCTGATCCTATTTTCCTAGTGGCTCTGAACAGGCATGTGATCCTGTCCTCGGACAGATGGGCTATGTCACTGTCATATCAATTTCAGTACCCAGTGGACCAGGAATCCCTGTTTCTGGGATCCCAAGACCTGTCCTAAAGCTTGCCTTCCTGAGGCTTAGTGATTCTCATCCTTCCTTCAATTTTTAAAAAATTATAATTTATTATCTCATTTTTGACTGCTCTGGGTCTTTGTTGCTGCCCGTAGACTTTCTCTAGTTGTCGCAAGCAGGGCCTGCTCTTTGCTGCAGAGGCTTCTTTTTGCGGGGGCTTCTCTTGTTGTGGAACACAGGCTCCAGATGCAAGAGCATCAGTAGATGTGGCTCAGGGGCTCAGGAGTGTGGCACAAGGGTTTAGTTGCCCTGCAGCATGTGGCCTCTTATTTCCTGGACCAGGGATTGAACCCACATCCCCTGCATTGGAAGGCAGATTCTTAGCCTCTGCACCACCAGGGAAGTCCCCCTCCCTTTCATTTCATAGTCTACACTAATAGCCTTCCAAGAAATTAATATTTTCCATTAATAGGAATCATTTTTATAACCTACAAGCAAAAGAACTATCCAACTTTTTGGTAGGGTCTTTTTTAAATCACTTTATTGAAGTATGATTGACATACATCTTGATCAAGTCTTTAAAAGTGTATAATATGCCACAATATTCCATATGTGATAGTCTTGCCAAAAATGTTTACATAAAATTTAATTATGAGGACATGGGTTTGGGTGAACTCCGGGAGTTGGTGAATGGACAGGGAGGCCTGGTGTGCTGCGGTTCATGGGGTCGCAAAGAGTTGGACACGACTGAGCGACTGAACTGAACTGAGCTGAATTATGAGGAAATGAGAACATAATAGACTATGAGACATATTATGAGACAATTAGTGTGGCCCCTTAGAGCAAATTATTATCATAAAAAGTCAACAAAATTCTGAGGGCTTCTGTTGTAGATTAGCAGAAACCAGAGACATAATAGCCAAATATGATGTGTTAACTTTGGGTTTGGGTTTTGTTTGTTTGTTTTGACATTAAGGCAACTTTTTTCACTGTCCTCTTTCACCCTCATCAAGAGGCTTTTTAGTTCCTCTTCACTTTCTACCATTAGAGTGATATTGTCTGTATCTGAGGTTGTTGATATTTCTCCTGGCAATCTTCTTGATTCCAGCTTGTGATGCAAGTCTTTATGTGGGGAAGGGTGCAAAATACGGAACGCTTCATGAATTTGCATGTCATCCTTGCACAGGGGCCAGGCTAATCTCTGTTTCATTCCAGTTTTAGTATATGTGCTGCTGAAGCCAGCACTAACTTCAGGTTTTGAATTATTTATAAAAAATCAGCTTTCAAAAACAATTCTGAGTCAACTTAACTGTAAATAAGTAAAGACTATAGAATTTTCAGTGTCACTTATGTGAGACAATGTACTAAAGTTAATAACGTTGACCTGAAACAGACACAGTTATTTCTCCAGAAAAGATGATTTATTCAAGATCAATGAGAGTTACATTTCTGGGTCTGCAGCCATGGGAAGCCACATAGGTCACCCCATGACAAGGGAAGGAGAATGCTTTTATAGTGGGGAAAAGGAAGTTGGGAGGGCTACAAATTTTCCATGGCTTTCATTGGCTGAGTCCTTGCCAGGAAAGAAGAGGAGTTTTTTGTTTTTCCTCTGCTAGGTTCTGCTACCCTAGAAGGGAGTGAGAGCTTCCCCTTCTAGTGCTTTGACTCTAACTGAGATTTTTTATTCATTCATTTTTTACAATACAAAATAACTTTATTCTTAGGAAACACATGCTGAAATGGTTAGTTGTGTCATGTCATCTACTTTCAAATGACTCACAAAAAAATTTATATGACTTCAATAATTATTTTAAAACTGCCCCAATTAGGCAAAGGGTATATAGATGCTAATTGTACTGTTCTTTCAACTTTATGAGTTTGCAGTTTTTCTAAATAAAGTATCTGAAAAAGTGTACTATATGCAATTGTCCTAAAGGACAGATTCATGAGTCAGAGTGAAACAGGTCTATACTGCCCTGTATAATTATAAGGAACCTTTACAAACTAACAAGCTGCTGCCACAGGCATCATCTCCTATAAGCCTAATGTGAATGACCCTTATGTGGTAGGTTTTTTTGTTTTTTGTTTTTTTTTTAATCCAACTTTGCAGCAAAGGTGCAGAATTGACCAGCAGAGCTGCAGTTTTGGCCTGGGTTTGATTCTGATTCTCCTAAGCTTTCCTCACTCCCTGCAACCAGTGCAGTAATGAGCACCTGGTAGGTTCCTCTTGAATATTTATGTAGGATTTACTAGATAAAGAGAAAAATTTTAATTGTTAATTTAAAATTAGAAGTATTGTGTTAGGTAGTTCTCAAATTTTTAGATTTTTTGTAGATTTCATGACACCAGAAACTTGAGAATAACTTTTTTAATCAGGGAAGACACTTTTTTCTTTCTTTTCTTCTTTTAAGCTTTCTTTAAATGGAATACACTTTAGTCACTACTTCCTCCTCCCCTCCCCAGCATTGGACTGGAAACAGATGGAGAAAGCAGGAACTGTGGTTCTTTAAAAGAGAGAGGTCTTTTAGCTCTGAGTGGGTCTCCCATATAAAGTTTCCTGGGAAACACTCTGTGATAGAAATTTGCTTAGCGGAGATTTGGGGGTATGTTCCTGTAGAAATGGCTTCCCATGTGGCTCAGTGGAAAAATATCCGCCTGCCGATGTAGGAGATGCAAGAGGTGCAGGTTCAGTCCTTGAGTGGGGAAGGTCCCCTGGAGGAGGAAATGGCAACCCGCTCCAGTATTCTTGCCTGGGAAATCCCATGGACAGAAGGAGCCAGCAGGCTATGGTCCATGCAGTCACAAACAGTTGGACCCAACTGAGGACACATACACCATTAGCAACAGGATCTGGCAAAAGGATCAGCTGAACTGCACGCCACTTGCATCAGAGGCCTCAGCCAATGCCACAGTGAGCTCCAAAGCTAGAATGGAATTTCAGAGGCATCCCAAATTGGAGCCAGGAGACTGGACTTCTGTATACCCATGTGAAGCAGCCCCTGGAGGTGGTCTGCCTCAGGAACCACTCTTCAGTCATGGGAAATTTTCGGGGAAGGACTGAATACTTTCAGCTGGGACTCCAGCAGGTGGAGTCTGGGTAGGCTGCAGAGCCCTTTTACAACCTGGGCCAGGATCCAGTCCAAGATTACAGAGCGCTTTTATTTGTCTTATCTCTTTAGGCTTTCAATCTGGAAGAGCATCTTAGCTTCTTCTTTTTTTTTTTAATCTTCCTTTGTCATTTTTAAAGAGTTCAAACCAGTTATTTTGTAGAAATATTTCAGCTTGTCTAATCTTTCCTTATGATTAGAATTCAGGTTATATTTTTTTGACTCATAATTCCTTTCCTCTCTAACAGGTCCAGCACTTCCCTACAGGTTACACTGTTACTTGGTCTAAGTATTGTCTGATGGTCAGAAGAGGAAAAGTGGGTAGATTCTAAAGAAGGAAGATGAACTCTGCATGATCTTCAAGCAAGAGAGGAACAATAACCCTTTAAAGAGAGGAGTAGTTCACTTCTGCAGGTCCAGAAGTTCAGATAAGTCTGTTTTCAAGGTTCCCAAATACATTGACCTCTTCTTCCTCATCACTAATCTTAGGTTGCCCCTCCTTTCCAATCATGGCCTTGACATTGGCATGGCAAAATTGGTGACTATTCTCTGGAACTTCACTACACTTATGCCTAAGTCCTGAGACTGATTCTCATCAGTTTCCACCTTCCTATCACAACAAATGAGAGTCTTTCTATGTGCTACAAAAGGAGGTCCTCAATTTCACATTTTGCCTAAGTTAATACTTAATCATCCTCATATATTCTCTATCTTATTGCAAAGCACAGTGATACTCATCAAAAGCCATCTAATTCCATTGCTCTAATAATTATTTCTTTCTCCAGCTTTTCAATGCCTGAGAAACTGCACCTGCCCATGGATTCCTTCCTTTCTTGTCCTCTAAGTGAAAGTCTTAACAGTTGCTCTGCTATAGAATGCCAGCGGCTCTTTGCTCCACCTGCCACCAGTGGTGACATCCTCACCAATAGTCTTGGGTGATGGAATTCCAAAATTCAGTTCAGAGTCTATTTCCTCAGACAACTCACAGAACCAACTCTTTTAAGATTCACTGAGAAACAGACAACTCTGAGACAGAATCGTATGAAGGTGGTTTATTGGGAAACAGTCTCAGGAACTAACTCTGTAATAGAACAAAGTAAGCTGGATTGGACAGAGGGAGAACTTGAGCTCAAACACAACAATTCAGTCTCAGCCAATTGGTTCCACAGGGCCCGTGGAGCTGGGCTGCTTGTAATCTGTGGATCTGTCATTACTACTTTTGGCCAAAGACTGTTGAATGGGATGTCCTTCTCTAGGCAATATTTCTTACCTCAGGGATAAAGTGGTGGGAAAACCAGACCTGGAAAATGGCTTGTGTAACCCAGTCTTTAGGGGACTCTTCCATTTAAGGGCTCTCGGGTTCTCTGAATGGTAACAAAGAGAGGCTTCACCTTCATACCACCAGAAGCATTGCCACCAAACAACAGAAGTAGCCCATCCTTTGCCACTTTATAGGCTGGCATCAACTTTTCCTCCTTACTGATGTAACTTTGGTCTGGCATCCTCTTCCATTACAGTCATGTCTTATCCACATAAAAAACCTGTTTGTCTGGGGTAAGAAATGTCTTTCCACTCCAGTTTTCTTGTCTGGAAAATCCCATGGACAGAGGAGTCTGGTAGGCAGCAGTCCATGGTGTTGCGAAGAGTCATTCACGACTGAGTAACTGAGCACACACACATTCACAGGCCATTCAGTGATGAAGGCACTAAGCTTCCACTCAAGGGGGCACGGGTTCGATCCTTGGTTCGGGAACTAAGACTGTGCATGTTGCACAGTGCAGCCAAAAGATAGGGAGAAAAAAGAAAAAAAGCAAGCAGGGAAGGTTTTGTAGTCTTGTCACATGCAAATGCAGATTTGTAGTGACTTTTCGACCTAAATTACAGGGACATTTGAGAATTTTCCAGTGTCTTTCAGTGACAGAGCTAAGAATCCAGGTGGTAGGAAGTCTATGGATCTTGATAGATTTTCTAAGAAAATGGAATCAATAGCAATAAATGTGAGGGAAGGAAGGCTTTAAAGAGGAAATTGATGCTTCATTCCTTGCATGGTGTCAAATAAGTATCCATTTTGTGCATCTGTGTCTGATCAGGAGGAACAGTTGGCTCAGAACTGTTTCATACCCTTCTGTGATATCCTTGATACAGGTGATCATACCTCACCCCAAGTTGGTCTTCATACGTGTAGTCTGTGTTCATGTCACCAGTTGCTGGGGAAAGAGGTGATGTTATTGTTTTGGAGTCACTGATTCCAATCTTGGCTCGTTGGCTGCACAGCATCAGAGAAGCCCAGAACCTCTTTGTGCCTTTGTTTCTTATCTCGTGGAAGAGCTTGTTGCCTGACCCAGGGACTACCTCAAGGGCATTAGTGAGGACACATGAGATTAGGAAGGCTGGAGAACCCTGAGGACCAAATTTCTCAATCCCAACAATTTGCTGGAGTCATTTGGGACATTTTTAAACAATGTTGGTGTCCATATCTTCCTCTTCCCCCACTGCTGGCCCATTAAGTTAGAACCTCAGGCATCAGCATGCTTTGAGATGCCGTGAACCCCTGCTTGAAAAGGAAGGACAGATACATAACTACCTTGGAAAAATCTAATAAAGTTCAGGAATTTTAAAAAAATTCCTTTTGGAAGGCCAGGCATTTCTTTAAGGATGGCCAGATGCTGACGAGATACAATGAATTCTGTCCTATCAAGTTTTCTCTCTGCTCCACACTACAGCCTTTGGAAACTCAGCTGAGCTTTCATCTACTTAAATATTTTGTGAAGCCTTGATGTCAAATGTAACAAACATGAATTTATAAATCTGCTACATGTGCATTAAGGTTATGAATGATTTATTGAGAGGAAAGCCCCTTCCAGCTCACTGGACTCCTGTGATGACCATAAACTCCATTTCCCCAAGGGAAAAAAAAAATCTGCTAGATAAGTACATGCCTTTATCAATAATTTCTCAAAGTATTTCAGGAAATTCCCAGGCAGCTACAATATCTGCATATATATGTCATATATGATAAACTGCCATATATGGTAAACCCACAGCTAACATATACTCAATTGTGAAAAGCTGAAAGCAAGAATAAAACAAGAATGCCCACTCCTGCCACTTTTATTCAAAGTATTAGGATTTTAATTATAGCATTAGTTGTCCTGGCTGTAACAGTTAGACAACAAAAAGAATGAAATGTATCCAAATTGGGGAAAAGAAGTACAACTGTCATTATTTTCAGATGGCATAATAATATATATAGAAATGATAATTATATATATATATAAAATATACAAAACTATTAGAACTAATCAATGCATCAGTAAAGCTGCAGGATACAATACAAAGAAATCTGTTGCTTTTCCATACACCAATAATGAACTCTCAGAAAGAGAAAGCAAGAAGACAAACTCATTTAAAATTGCATCAAAAAAAAAAAAAAAAAAAACTACCCAGTGGCACCCCACTCCAATACTCTTGCCTGGAAAACCCCATGGATGGAGGAGCCTGGTGGGTTGCCGTCTATGGGGTCGCACAGAGTCAGACACGACTGAAGTGACTTAGCAGCAGTAGCAGCAGGAATAAATAACCAAGGAGGTAAAAGACCTATACTCTGAAAAACTATAAAATATTCATGAAAGAATTTGAGAATGATATAAAGAAATAGAACGATATCTTGTGTTCTTGGATTGGAAGAATGAATATTGTTAAAATGTCCATACCACCCAAAACAGTCTATAGATTTAACCCAGTTCCTATCAAAATACCAATGGCATTTTTCACAGACCTAAAGCAAACAATCCTAAAATTTGGGTGGGATCACAAAAGACCTTGAATAGTCAAAATAATTTTGAAAAAGAAGAAAAAAACTTGGAGGTATTACACTCCATGATTTCAAACTATGCAAAGCTATGGTAATCAAAACCATATGGTACTGGACAAAATTACAGACACAGAGATCAATGGAACAAAATAGAGAGCTCAAAAATAAACTCATCAACATCACTAATCATCAGGAAAACGCAGATCAAAGCCATAATCAGATATCAATTTATAGCTCTCAAAATGACTACAGGCATACCTCAGAGATATTGTAGGTTTAGTCTTAATCTACAGCAAAGAAGGCAAGAATACACATGGGGGAGAGATAGTATCTTTAAAAAAAATGGTGCCAGGAAAATTGGACAGCTACATACGACAAAATACATCTAGGCTATGTTCTTACCCCATATTCAAAGATTGAAATGGATTATATACTTAAATGTAAGATCTGAAACCATAAACCTCCTAGAAGAAAACATAGTAGCATGCTCTTTGATATCAGTCTGAGCAATATTTTTCTGGATCCTCAGGCAAGGGAGACAAAAGCACAAATACACAAATGACAGTAAATTAAACCAAAAAGTTTTTGCACAATGAAAGAAACTGTCAACAAAATGTAAAGGCAGCCTCTGAACGGGAGAAGTTATTTGTAAATGGTTTTTTGGTAAGAGGTAATAGCCAAATGTACATTAAAAATTTATATAACACATTAGCTAAAAAACTGACACACTGATTAGAAAATGGACAGAGAACTTGAAGAAATATTTTTCCAAAGAAGACATACAGAGGACCAATTAACTGTCTCCTTTGATACCTTCAGTAGTAGTAGGATGGAGTCTAATCTAGTCTTGGACCAAGCAGAGCTAGACTCATTTGTTCCAGGGGCCAACCCCTACTTCCTCAATTTTAGCTTGCAAAGGGTAGTGCTTGCAGTACAGCACCTCTCAGATCTTTGATCTTATGTTGTCTTTGGAATAATCTTTATAGAAAATTCTAGTGATTAAATAGTCCAGGTTACTTGCCACATGGTTTTCCTTTCCACACCAATTTTTATCCTTTCTTTCATATACAGCTGGGCTCTCGTGGAGACCAAAGGATCTCTATTTTTAATAAGTCCAAGACTTGAAAGGCATTACCTACCAAAAAGTTTCTAACTCACAGTGCATCACAATACCCTTTCAATGATGTAAAAATGATCAAGTCCTATAACTCTGCAGTGAGCCTTGGCAGTACTTGGAGACAGCTAAAATAACTGCTTAGAGGACTGCTTTTAAGAACAAGGAAGTCTCTACCCACTTCAGCCTAAGCAGGTAACACGTTACTGCCCAAACGTCTCTCTTCTCACTTAGTGGTTGCGTTACTAAGTTGCATTTTGAATGCTCTAGGGACAAGAGCTCACAATATAAAGAAACTTTGTGGCAAACCATTTTGTAAAGAGAAGAATTATTTTGGAAACTGAATATTCGTATCTCAATTTTGAATTATTTGAAGAGCTTTTTCTAGATCAACATTTTTTTTCTTCGAAATGGGATACACCTATGTTAAGGCAACTGGCTGTTCATGATACAGGAAGAACAAAGTTTAAAACATATTAACTGGATTGCCAGCTTACTGAGTGGGCTGACTGGCTGACTGATTCTTTCATTTATTTTTCATTCTGAAGTACACAGTGAGCACTTCCTTGGATGGGGAACACTTTACAAGACAGTGAAGTAGGAGGACAGGAGAGGGAAGATAAAGACCATCAAAACAACGTGGTTCTGGGATTTCCCTGGTGGTTCGGTGTCTAAGACTCCACAGTCCCAACACAGGGAGCCTGGGTTCAATCCCTGGTCAGATAACTAGATCCTGCATGCCACCACTAAGACCCAGCACAATCAAATTTATTAACTGAAAAAAATAAACATGGTTGTCACATCCAGGAGCTTACATAAATTTAGCTGAGAGGCAAGACATTGTATGAAACCATTATCTTATTCGAAGAATCTCTAGAGCTTTATTCAAGGCCAGGCACAAAACTGCCACTCATTAAACATTTTCTTAAATGATGAATAAATGAGTTCAGAAATCAATGAACCAATAAGAACCAAAGTGCATCATAGAATTAATCAAGGGCTCTGGGAATTCAGGGGCAGACAAGAGACCATTTGGAACTCAGAGTTCTAGTAAAAGATTGTAAAGGACCTGAAGAAGGCCCTGAAGCGTGGGTGGAATTTAGATTAGAAAAGGAGGAAGGAAACAACATTCAGGCAGCACAATTCATGGTAGGATTTCAGGGGTTGGGTGCAGGAATGTGGAAGGGCAAGAGAACAAGTGGGTAACCAACCTTCTTGAACTGGGAACCCTGGCTTCCTGAGGAAACAGAAGCAAGTAACTCAGTTACTCAAAACCATTTTCTAAATGTCCTGTTATGACACACATGCTCAAAAGCAGCTGAGAGCAATTGCCTTGGCCACAGAGTCGCTCTGCAGTCAGCGAGGCTACTGTCATGCTCCTAGCAAGGGCAGGTCATAGGAATTCTGAGAAAGCCGGCCGCCCCACATAGCTTCTGTGCAATGTCAGACTACGAGGGCCTGGCTTGCTCCAGGGGCCCAACTTCCCCTGGTACAGAATACAGATGTCACACCTTCAAGGAAAGGGGACACCCAGGACTCTGGTGTTACGTAGTACATTCAAAAGTAAATTGTTGCCATGTGTATACTGGATTACATGCCACTCCCTTCTATTTCCCAAAATTACCAGATAAACAACATCAGAAACTAGGGACCCTGACACTAATATCTTGCCTCTGCCCTTTTTTGGACAGATGAATTAAATGATAATTTGCTGTGCACTGCTGTGCTTAATTGCATCTGACTTTTTGCAATCCCCATGGACTGTAGCCCACCAGGCTCCTCTGTCCATAGAATTCCTCAGAGAAGAATCCTGGAGTGGGTTGCTATACCTCCTTCAGGGGATCTTCCCAACCCCAGGGATCAAACCCAGGTCTTCCACATTGCAGGTGGATTCTTAAGTACAGGGAAGCCCAAGAATACTAGAGTGGGTAGCCTATCGCTTTTCCAGAGGATCTTCCCAACCCAGGAATCAAACCAGGGTCTCCTGCATTGCAGATGGTTCTTTACCAGCTGTCCTATCAGAGAAGCCTGATAACTTACTAGTTATCATTATTAATGCTTAAGGTCCACAAGCATATTAACTTACTAGGTAATTGCTGCTGGATCCATTTGACATCGTAAACCTTTGATTTAACAAATCTTATTTTTAACTCTTTCCTACCATAAAAGTCGGTGTCAGTTTTTACAAACTTTTTCTCAATCTCGGAAAGCACATCTTCAAGAGGAGAGCTTCTCAAATGTTTCCTATTAGGGAAAATGTCCTGAAGCAAATGTGACTTATCCATTCTTGGAGTCTTTTCCTTTAGAATTCTGTAAAAGGGGAGGAGGGATGCAGCCCCTCAACTACCTAAAAGTTAACATCAGAGGATTCTATTTCAGCAATTACTGAGCTTCAATTTTACATTGCCTTGTGTGACTCTGATTCATATCTGACTTCATCTCCTCTACCACATAGCAGGAGAGAAAAACCACATACTTTTGGCTAAATGCTTTTTCCCAGTACCTGGTACAATGCCACAGGAAGGTAGTTGATCATTAAATGTTTGCTGAGTAAATCAATGAATCAGTGGCCCTACAGGAAAGGCAGACAGGCCTTGGAATCAGGCAGATCCGGATTTTTGTTGTTTGCTGGCTGTGCTTAGTACATGTGTGTGTGTTTAGGCACTCAGTCATCTGACTCTTTGAGACCCCAGGGACTGAGCCTTTGTCCATAGGTTTCCCCTGGCAAGAACACTGGAGAGGGTTGTCATTTCCTGCTCTAGGGGCTCTTTCTGACCCAGGGATCAAACCTACATCTCCTGCGTTACAAGTGGATTTTTACCCTCTGAGCTACTGGGGAATGTATGACCTTAAACATATAATTTAACATCTTCTACACATTCAGGATACCAATAAACAACTCTCAGTACTCTTATGAAGACCGAGTGAAAAAGCACATGTGAAATGTCTAGTTGATAATAGATGTAAGCTGAGGGCTAGTTTTTTCCCACCCCCTTTCTACCAAAGCATGATTGCTCTTTTTCAAAATTACTTCAGCTATTTTATTAATATTTCCCTTGCATTTCCAAAGAAATTTTAGAAAAAACTTGTCTATATCTATTACCAAAAATATTGCTGGGAAGTTCAACCAGAGAAATCAAATCAATTTGGGGAGAATTGTCATCTTTACAATGTTGAGTCCTCCAGTCCAGAAACACAGTGCCTCTCAGGTCTTTGATTTCTTTCATTAGTATTTTGCCCTTTTCAGCATATAGAACCTGAACATGTCCTGTTAGATTTATACATAGTATTTTTCTTTCTTTCTTTTTTGTGCTGTTGTAAATAGTTGTGTTATAAATTGTTTTTTTTGTACTTAAAGTATATTTATTTTTTTATGTGTTGACTTTGTATTTTATGATCTTGTTAAAACAGTTATTAGTTCAAGACTTTATTTGTAGATTCCTTGAGATTTTCTACAGAGACAATTATATGTCATTTGCAAATAGGGACAGTTTTCTTTCCTTCCAATCTGTATGCCTTTTATTTCATTTTCTTGCCTTACTGCACTTAAGACTTCCAGCAGCATGTTGAGTAGAGAGGTAAGAGTAACATCCTGTTTTGTTTTGATTTTAAGAAGAAATCAGCTTTTCACCATTAAGTATGGTATTAGCTGTAGGTTTTTATGGATGTTTCTTATCAGGCTGAGAAAGTTCCTTCATAACTTGCTAAGAAATATTACCATAAATGAGCAGAATTTATCAGGCTTTTTACTGTTATTATATTTTATAAAATTTTGATTTGATCCATAATATACAATACCAGAAAGTTACCAAAATAAATCCTGAAGTCAGCATGTTGGATATCTTGAATATTAATTTTGAGGAAGCTTGTTGAAATGTGCATCTCATATACATTTACCTTAGTTCACCTCCTGAACACCAGCATGATAAAAAATTCTATTATTAAATTTTAATTCCTAGGCCCTAGGGGTCTATCCATAGTGATTTAGGTACCAAAATTAATTATTGAAAGTGACTAAAATCCTGCTAAGAAAGAGCCATGAAGATGCCCAAACCTTGACTCACTTCTAGGAATGCATCCTCAGAAATTAATTCAACTGCATCAAACATATAGAAGCTCAGCATGACCAAAATGTCCAACATTTGGGAGTTGGATTTCATGAATTATAGCACATTCAGTTGTTCAAAGAATATTTGTTAAATGTCTACCAAGTGTCAGTTATCATCTTTGGTCCTAGAAATACAGCTGTGAATACACATTCAAAGCTCTCTTTCCAATGGGGAAGACAGACATAAACAAGATACCTAAGTAAACATACAGTATGGCAGATGGTGATGAGTATTTTGGAGAAAAATCAAGCATAGAACATGGATGAGGAGTCCTGGGAGTGAAGAGGATACTGTTTTAAGCAGAGTAATAGGTGAACCTCACTAAACAACACAAAAGAACATTAAATATTAGAATTAAGAATATTCTGTAGCCATGTGGAAAATTTTAATATATTGTATTAATTTTAACATAATATATTGTTAAATGAAAACCAAAAAATATGAAACAGAATGCCTGCTGTGTTTTCAAGTTTTTAAGTATATATGCTGTTTATGTTGTTGTTCAGTTGCTAAGTATGCCCAACTTGTTTGCAACCCCATGGACTGCAGCATGCCAGGTTTCCCTGTCCTTCACTATCTCCCGGAGTTTGCTCAAACTCATGTCCATTCAGTTGATGATGCCATCTAATCATCTTATCCTCTGTCACCCCTTTCTCCTCCTGCCTTCAATCTTTCCCAGGATCAGGGTTTTTTCCAGTGAGTCATCTCTTAGAATCAGGTGGCCAAAGTCCTGGAGCTTCAGCTTCAGCATCAGTCCTTCCAAAGAATATTCAAGGTTGAGTTCCTTTAAGATTGACTGGTTGGATCTCCTTGCTGTCCAAGGGACTCTCAAGAGTCTTTTCCAGCACTACAGTTCAAAAGCATCAATTCTTTGGCACTCAGCCTTCTTTATGATCCAACTCTCACATTCATACATGACCACTGGAAAAACCAGAGCTCTAACTGTGGTTTTTAGCTTAACCTTTGTTGAAAAAGTGATGTCTCTGCTTTTTAATACACTGTCTAGGTTTGTCATGGCTTTCCTTCCAAGGAGCAAACATTTTTTAATTTCATGGCTGCAGTCAGCATCCACAGTGATTTTGGAGCCCAAGAAAATAATATTCACATTTTTTGTTGGTCAGTCACTAAGTCGTGTCTGACTCTTTTGTGATTCCATGGATTGCAGCCCACCAGGCTCCTCTGTCCATTGAGTTTTCCAGGCAAAAATACTGGAATGGGTTGCCATTTCCTCCTCCAGGCGATCTTCCCAATACAAGGATACAGCCTGCTTCTCCTGCTTGCAGGGACACTCTTTACCACTGAGCCACCTGGGAAGCCCCACATATACATATATAAATGTATATATATGTGCATACATGAAATATAAAAATTTAAAATAGTTGTTTATGGGTGGTTTTAATACTATTTTATAGCATTATTCAGAGCGTATTGTATTTCAGTTTTTCAAAAAAAAAAAAGCTTAAGGTTTTGTAGAATTAATGTGAGTTTGAATGAAAGGTAGGATGACAGTATAGACAGAACTCATATTTGTTCTGGAGAATTTTACTAAGGGCACATCAGAAGGAGAATCTTCTATTAAGGTAACTAAGAAATTATACATTTTAAAGGTGATAAAAGATATGTTGTTTATGGTGCCTCTAACAACAGCTGTGCAGTGTTGGCTGTGAGTTTGTAAATGATGGCAAGTTTAACATATGTTCATACCTAAGTCACATTCTGATTTGGTGGGTGACTCTATTTTTTATGATAAACTAAAATAAAATGCACTGACATATCTATTGCAAGCTACATTTTCTTATGTGTTCAAGAGATGATAGCTAATCACACAAAATGTGATTTGGTACCCTATACGCATGGTAGGGGCATTCTCTAAAGATGTAGAATGGCAAGGTCACCCTCCCAGACAAGGTCTTCTGATTATTCTGGAAGCTTAGGCTTAGACTCAAAGTGAGTTAATGTGTTCCTCTGAAAGGGTTTCTACCACATAGCCAAGTCACAGCCACCCAGGACTGATGTTCCCTGTGGTGCTGATTCAGAATTTCTAGGCACTGAGCAATCACTCCACCATCAAAGGCACACTTGGTGTTGTCTTGGTTAGGAGCACAAATGTCCTAAATATCTTGCATTCTTCTCCGGCATGTCACTTCTAGTGAACTGAAATCCCAGCAGTGATGTTTTCTGAGTTTAAAACAGAGCTCAATTGTGTTTGCTCAGATTCTCTCTTTCATTCTTTCTGTCTTCTTTTTTCTTTTTTAAAATAAACACACCAGTGCTGAAAGTAAAAAACACACTTTGTAATGAACAGATTCTGTTGGAGAGCTGAACTGTTCTATCAGGATCTTGTTTGAAACTTTTCAAGTTGCTTGCAAAACAGAGGTGAAGTAAAGCAACCAGCTGGCCTGTGGACAGAAGTCAACAAGTTATACAAGGAAAAGAGCGAGGTATCACACTCTTTTTTCCCAGTTCTTTCTCCCTCCTGGTTACGGCTTCTTGTGTATTATCCCAGCTGTGTCTTGGCTGATGGTCAGGGTGCCCCGTGGTTGTTCCGATAGAGCACGGGTTAAGACAACTGTTTCTGGCGCTAGGGAGTCTAACCATGGATCCTCAGAAGCTACTTTACTTCTCAGAATTTCAGTTTTCCTGTCAGAAGACTCCTTGGAGAAGGAAATGGCAACCCACTCCAGTATTGTTGCCTGGAGAATCCCAAGAACAGAGGAGCCTGGTAGGCTACAGTTCACGGGGTCGCAAAGAGTCGGACACGACTGAGCGACTTCACTCACTCACTCAACGTGCAGTGATAAACACTTAATAGGATTACTGGGAGGCTGATAGGAGTTAATACGTGTTGGTGGTGGTGGTAGTTAGTTGCTAAGTCATGTCTGACTCTTTCATGACCCCATGGACTATAGCCCGCCAAGTCCCTCTGTCCATGCAATTTCCCAGGCAAGAATATTGGAGTGGGCTGCCATTTCCTTCTCCAAGGAGTCTCCCCAACACAGGGATCGAACCCGTATCTTCTGCATTGTCAGGCAGATTCTTTACCACCGCGCCACCAGGAAAGCTCCTTAATACGTGTTACTGTACACGTAATACATGCTAATAAATAGAAACTCATAGAGTCTCCTTTCTCCAGTGTGATTTTTAGGTTAGAAAACACACATGCATCACTGACTCACATAACTCTCCAGAAAGATATCATAATCAGCAACGTACTTAGCTGGTGCCTGAGTCTGTTAAACTGCTCTAACAAGCTTCAGAGGCTGAGTGGCTTGTAAACAATAGAAATTTCTTTCTCATGTTTCTGGAGGCCGAAGTCAGATTGGGGTGCCAGCACGGTAGGGTTCGGATGAGACCCTCTTCCAAGTTGCAGGCTGCAGACTTCTTGTATTCTCATATGGCAGAAGGAAAGCCAGGGAACACTCTGAGGTCTCCTTCATAAGAACACTAGTTCCATTCACGAGGGCTCCATGCCTATGAGATAATTACCTCCCAAAAGCTCCTCCTCCAAATACCATCACACTGGGATCAGGGTTTCAATATGTGACTTTCAGAGAGGACACAACCGTTCACACACATTTCCATCTAGCAAGGCAAAGACTGACCACAAGTCACATGGGTCTCAGTATGATGTTCTCCTGCTACCCCGTGTTGATGCAAATTGGAGTCCCAGCTGTCTTTGCATATGCATAATATATACACCTTGTACAAAATTCACAAGGCACACCAAAAGGCTTTCTCCCACCTCTGTCCCTCCAGGCACTTAGTGTCCTCCCCATTGTAAACTCTTCCTCAAGTGAATACTTAGATCCAGTGGTTTTCTATGGCAAGTCCTCTCCAGTACATAGTTCAGTTCAGTTGCTCAGTCGTGTCCGACTCTTTGCGACCCCATGAATCGCAGCACGCCAGGCCTCCCTGTCCATCACCAACTCCCGGAGTTCACTCAGACTCGCGTCCATCAAGTCGATGATGCCATCCAGCCATCTCATCCTCGGTTGTCCCCTTCTCCTCCTGCCCCCAATCCCTCCCAGCATCAAAGTCTTTGCTAATGGGTCAACTCTTCGCATGAGGTGGCCAAAGTACTGGAGCTTCAGCTTCAGCATCATTCCTTCCAAAGACATCCCAGGGCTGATCTCCTTCAGAATGGACTGGTTGGATCTCCTTGCAGTCCAAGGGACTCTCAAGAGTCTTCTCCAACACCACAGTTCAAAAGCATCAATTCTTCAGCACTCAGCCTTCTTCACAGTCCAACTCTCACATCCATACATGACCAGAGGAAAAACCATAGCCTTGACTAGATGGACCTTAGTTGGCAGATGCAAAATGAAATTTAAGACTAGAAACATTATATAAGATATGTTTAAACTGGAGCCAGCATATGAACAGAAAAGAGTTCAGTGTAGATAATGAGATGGTTACAAAATCATTGGAAGTGTTGGAAGAGTAGGCTCTGGGGAAGGCCTCCAGGAAGCTTCTAGAACATCTTCACAAAACTGACCCATCATAAAAGCAGCTACCTGTGCTCTGATCAGTAAGTTGCTTCCAGACAACTGAGTTCAAGAACCTGGTCCCAGAGCTAACAGCACTGCCACTCCAGCTGCCTCTCGCCCTCAAGAAGCTGGTGTTTGAACACTAAACACAGCATTCAGCATCGCTTCAACACGATTGCCTCTTACACCCTCAAAGCTGGAGACTGGACACTGGCATTCTGCTGCAGAAAGAAACATCACATTGTCTTAACCAGTTTTACCAGCAGAAAAAGGCAAAGAAGCAGAAATCAGCCCCTGTCTTGTTTTCATCTTCCAAATCTCACTCAATTACATCTGATTTGAGGATCCTAACTTATTTCCAGAACTCTAGTTATGAGGGCATGTGGAAGAACAGTGCTTAGCCTACAAGCGGGTGCAGTAGGAAGACACCTCAAGAAGAATGACAAAGGAGGCTACGTACCCAGCTCACACCGTACTTTTTACTGCTAAAGAAAGCATGCCTCTGTGTATTGGCTTATGCTTCCCATTTCCTTTTGCTTCTTCTAGAGTTTATTTCCTGGTGCTTCCCAGGTGGCTCAGTGGTAAAGGATCTGCCTGCCGATGCGGAAGACACAGGTTTGGTCCCTGATCTCGGAAGATCCCACGTGCTGCAGGGCAACTAAGCCCAAGTGCCACAACTACTGAGCCTGAGCTCTAGAGTCTAGAAGTCACAACCCTCGAGCCCACGTGCCGCAACAAATGAAGCCCGAGCATCCCAGAGCCCATGCTCAGCAACAAGAGAAGCCACCACAATGAGAAGCCCATGTAGCACAATGAAGAGCAGCACCTGCTCACTACAACTGAAGAATGCCAGAAATAAACAGAGAAATAAATACTTTGTTTTAAAGCGTCTATTTCCTTCCCTAAATAGTCTAGCAGAAGCTATGAATGGTCCTTCTACTTTCAAGACAGACTTTGTTGCACTAGGTAGTCATGCCTGAGAAATGTGCATAAACTTGCAATAAGAAACTTCACTTTAATTTTTTTTTTCAGAATCTTATCCATCATGACTGCCATTCGGCTACGAGAATTTATTGACCGCCGTCCAGCAATCCCACCCAGGTAATGGTCTTCCAAATGCAGATACCTCCAGAGCTGCGCATGGAAGACAGACTCCTGGAAGACTAAAATTATTCACCCTGCTGCTTGCTCCCTGATTTAGAGATAACTGCTGCCAGAGGTTTTACTGAAGTTTCTTTGGGCTTAGAAAAAGCTGTTTAAAAAAAAAAATCCTACATTTATGGCAGCATCCAAGCAAACTGGCAACTCCAAATTTTAGTATTTAGTTATTTTCCACAATGTTTAGTCATCAAAGATATGTCCTTTTGCTTCCAGAAATCACTGAAGGAGGAAGGGAAGGATGCTTTTTTCTTAAAAAAAAAAAGATGTTCTTTCTCTTTAAAAAAGTCCTATTTTAGAAAAGTATGGTGCGTATCCTTTCCTCCCTGAAACACACATGCAGAGGAAGCAGGGTGGAGAGAAAGGAGTAGGTTCCAGAATTATTTGATTTCTGCCTCCCCACATGCCCTTGGCTCTCCGTGTGTGTTTGAGATGTTTGCCCACCACTGTCAGGCCTGTTTAATTGTGGTCTCATCTCCTGGGGAAAATGGAGACAATCCTCCATTGGCTGCTGCCGCCTGGAGCTAAATGGAGCCAAGTCAGAATCACCGGACCTGACTTAAGGCAGCCCATGGGGAACTGGAGGGGTGGGGTGGAACACAGAGCAGAAGGCACCGGGCCGCTGATGTCCTCAGGCTGGGCTGCATTCAGCTCTCTTGGGCTCATCCATCAGAGAGGAACACTGTGCCTGCACTAGACTGGGGCCCCCACTCACCACGTGAGTGCTCCCTGTGGGGCAAGTCTTTGTCTATTCTGTGTCTCTGCTGCCTTGCAGCATAGTGGACCAGTCCATCAGCAGGCTCCTCAGTTCTGCCTCTAGGGTGTATCTCCATTGGAGTGTTTTTCTTCATCTCCACGGCCACAACCTTGTCCAGACCACCACTGCCTCTGCCCTGTTCCCCCCACAAGGGCCACTCTGGTCCTCCTCCAATCCACTCTCCAGAGAGAACCCCATAAAACATAAATGGGATCAGAGGCTTCCATTGCACAAAACCGTGCAATTGGGACCTCTCTTGTGGTCCAGTGGTTGAGAGCCCACCTTCCAATGCAGCGGACACAGATTTTATCCCTGGTCAGAGAACTAGGATCCCACATGCTGCGGGTCAACTAAGTCTGAACTCCACAGCTAGGGATCCTAAGTGTCGCAACAAAGACCTAGCATAGTCAAAAAATAAAACCAAATCCTGCAATTATTGCATTTTGCATGAAGCCTCAACACTTGCCAGGGCCTGCAGAGCCCTACATAAACAGACCTTGCTGATCTCTCCAACCTCCTCTTAACTCCAGCCCTGTGATCTTCCTTCTGTTGCTTCAGTAGGCCTGCACTCTTTTGTGTCTCAGGATTTCTGGACGTGTTGCTTTCTCGACTCTCTGCTACACTTCTTATTCGGTTCAACCAGCCCCCTTTCACTCAGCATGCCTCCACTGTTATCAGCTGCTCAGTGAGCAGAAGATGGTACCATCCTGGCTGGGGGAGGTCTCCTCCTTTCACGTAGCTCATCACCTCTGTTCTCTTGCTCACACCTTTTTTGGTTTCCTGTATGACTCCGATCATGCTGCTGCTGCTGCTAAGTCGCTTCAGTCGTGTCCGACTCTGTGCGACCCCATAGATGGCAGCCCACCAGGCTCCGCTGTCCCTGGGATTCTCCAGCCAAGAACACTGGAGTGGGTTGCCATTTCCTTCTCCAATGCATGAAAGTGAAAAGTGAAAGTGAAGTCACTCACTCGTGTCCAACTCTCAGCGACCCCGTGGACTGCAGCCTACCAGGCTCCTCTGTCCATGGGATTTTCCAGGCAAGAGTACTGGAGTGGGATGCCATTGCCTTCTCCAATCATAACTTCCAATTATTTTCTATTTCTTTATTTCCTGTCTAGATTACCCACTGGAATAACAGTTAACACTTATACAGCCCTTAATATGTGGCAGGCACTGCTCTAAGTGTATATTAACTCATTTAATCTTCACAGTGACAGGGAGGAAATTGAGGCAAGGTCTGGTTAAGTGACTGTCCTGAGATTCCACATAGTGAACTAGCAGAAGGAGGATTTGAACCCGCTGGTCTGGAGGCAACCTCTGCGCTCTTGGTCACTGCCCTTGACATCTCCGGGTCAGCCCCCAGGGCAGGTCTTGTTTCATAGGCCACTCTGCCTAGCAGACTGCCACAGTTGGTAGGACCTCTGTGCACCTTTGTTGGAAAACTGAAAATGAATGAATCAGTGAGAAAAACTCATTCTGGCATGTGTTTGAGCTTTGGCCTCCTGGTGATTGACAGTATCCACAGAAGGTCTGCCCTCTGCTGCTCCTCTCTGTAAGCATTTACCCAATTAATTCATCCTTAAATGCTTAACCCTTGGGCTATCGTAGGGAAAACTGAATTACAAACCAGTAGGGGCACCTCATAAAGTTAAATATTAAGTGATTCACAAGTAGTGGTGACCACACAAAATTCTCATAAAAGAATTACATTAGATACAAATTATCTTAGCCTTGTTACTCGGGGGCAGGGCTGAGTATTGTGCTGACTTGTGGGGCCTAGAATGCTCCTGGAAAGATCACTTAGGTTGGATCAAATTCACTGTGGTGTGCAAAAGACAAAGAATTTGTTTTGGGCTTAAATGAACTTTAAAAACATCAACTGAATGATCTCTGAGACATCAAGGGGCAGCTGCGAAGGTCAGATCATCCTGCCTTGAATGATAGACAGCAACACCAATGGGATATCAGTCACCGAGGACGTTCACATACGTCTCATTGACTCTCATGTAGTCATTAACGGAGATAGCCTCACCCCCACTTTATTTACTTTTATAACTTTTTAAAATTTCATTTATCTGTTTGTTTATTATTGGCTGTGTTGGGGGTTTGTTGCTATGCAGGCTTTCCTCTAGTTGTGGCAAGTGGAGGCTACTTGCTAGTTGCGGGTCCCAGACTCCTCATTACCATGGCTGGTTTTGTTGCAGAGCGTGGGCTCTAGGGCACGGGGGCTGCAGCAGCTGCCGCACGTGGGCTCAGCAGTTGCGGCCCAAGGGCTCGGTAGCTGTGGTTCTGGGCTCTAGAGCACAGGCTCACTAGTTGTAGCATGCTCAGTTGCTCTGCAGCGTGTGGGATCTCTCCAGATCAGGGACTACACCTGTGCTTCCTACACTGACAAGTAGACTCTTTATGACCGAGCCACCAGGGAAGTCCTCCCCACCACATTTTATTGATGAGGAAACTGAGGCTCCCTCTTCCTTGAGGAGATTTGTGAAGCCAGTAGAGTCGGGGGAATGAAAGCATGAGGATGTGGGAATGGTGGTCTCCCATCTTCTGTACTTATCAGCTCCTGTCCTTAGTAAGAGACTTATTCCCCCTGAGCCTTTGCTTCCTGACTGGAGCAGCACCTACCCCGCTCTATATGATTAGGCCTGAGGAGGGTTTTCCTTGCCTGGTTATGAATTCTCAAGTGGAAAGACAGTGTTTCTCATCACTGTAGCCCTGACATCTAGCATGCTTCAGAGCCTGCAACAAGCACTTGTTTTATTGAACCAAAAGCAGCCTCCAGTTACACTGCCGGGTCTATTTCTCTTCCTATTGCTTTGGTACAGGACATCTACTTCCTGTCTGCCCACAGTGAATCACAGAGTTCACACAAAAGTAACTCTGGACTCTTCTGAAAACGAAATCATTGCACAAACACAGAGAAGACTCTGGATGTGACACGGAGTTCAGAGAACTGGGTTTGACTCATGCCTCCGGCATTTATCAGCTGGGTGTTATTTAGAAGGCCCACTTAACCTCGGTGAGCCTCGGTCGTCTCCTTTTCTGTAACAAGATGTTAACGATGTTTACCTAGCAACAGGACTGTGAGAGTTAGATGAGATCATCTCTGCGAAGCTTTGTAAGGACGAGGCCCAGCACAGACACAGGGCCGCACCATCACAGTGGCCCGGGCAACCTCAGGCCCCAGAGGGATCCTCCCCTCTGGGTGTTGAGTTTTGCCTGCGGGGAAGCCCAGATCCCGCTCTGGTTACATTCACCCTCCCGGGAACAGGTTTGCTCTTGTCTAGACTGAATGTGTTACCTCAAAGGCCAAGCTGTCAGGGACTGGTAAATACTGTGCCCAGACTCCTACTCCCACCCAGGGAGGAGGAAAGGCCTTTCTACAGCTGACTCAAGAATCTTACAAGCCAAGTCAATAAAGTGGGTCTGAGCAGAGTCCAGGGCAGGGCTCCCAAACCAGGTCTGGAGGCCAGCCCTGCTTTCCTTCTCACGAATTGATTTTTTCCTCACACCCAGCCCCTCCTCGGGAGAGGCCGGGTACTGTGAAGCCTCTGGGAGGACTGACTGCCAGGCCAAGCCAGGCATTATCTCTTAGGAGATAATAATTCTCTTCCAAACCGCTGACATGTTACCCCATTCATCTAGAGCTTTCTCCTCTCTGAGGTGAAGACCACGTGAGGGAACTTGGAAAGTCTACCCAAAGAGTTGGAAGAAAAGCATACCATGCCTTCATTTCTCAAACCTCTCCATGACCCCACCCAGCCCTGCCTCCAACACCCACCTGCTTACACACTTTCCTACTCTCTCTACTTCAAAAGCTGCCTGGAGAGGGACTTTCCTGGGGCTCTGGTGGTTAAGACTCTCCACTTCCACTGCAGGGGCTGCAGGTGGGATCCCTGGTCAGTGTACTAAGATCCCACGTGCCACATGTTGCAGCAAAATAAAACAAATTAAAAAAATAAAAAAAAGCTACCCAGGGAGACTCCAGAGGGACTTGGGGTGGGCATGTTACCTGGTGCTGGTGAGGGGCTTCTCCAGTCTCAGACGGCTTGTACAGACCGTTTCTAGGAACAGGGATTAGGCTGCTCATCCGGACTCATGCCAAGGAGGAACCCAGAGTCAAAACACAGCCTAGTGCAAATGGTATAGCAACTGTGAGAAATCAGTGTTGTTCTGGAATCCAGGTGGATGCTTCACAGAGCATCCAGTGAGATAATCTTCCCAAGGTGGGGCTTGGAAACTGGACAGACACCTAAGAAAGCTGTGTCTCCCACTCCCATGCACTCAGGAATGTCATTTGTTCCCTATTATTGGGCCAGTTCCTCTTTCTCTTATGACCTAATCCCCTGCTGTTATTTACTGTTCAGGGCTCAGTCATATTATCCCAGCCACTGGGCAGGCCCAGACAGACTGTGGTTTTTCTGAAAATCAGAGCTCCGTGAGGTCCTGTTTGCATAGACAGGCAGACCCGCCCTGCTGACAGCACTTGCCTTTTGCACCAGCTAGACAGCAAAGTCCCCACTGGCCCTCACACACTCCGCTCTGATCACAACTCTGTCCGAGAGTTGGGTTCTATCATTCCCTCACCTGGAATCTCTTCCCTCTCCTACTGACTTGCTCAAACCCTAGACAGCCCTCCCTCTTTTGTGCCCCACTGACCCTTTATTCAGGTCATGACTCCAGCACATAAAGAGCGTGATGAGGACAAGGACTGCTTTTGAGTCAGCTTTGTATCTGCAGAACCCAGTACTGTGCAGGGCACGTTGTCATTATTCAATCACCTAGTCGTGTCCGACTCTTTGCAACCCCGTGGGCTGCAGCACGCCAGGCCTCCCGGTTCCTCACCTCCCGAAGTTTGTCCAAGTTCATGTCCACTGCACGGTGATGCCATCCAGCCATCTCATCCTATGATGCCCTCTTCTCCTTCTGCCCTCAATCTTTTCCAGCATCAGGGACTTTTCCAATGTGTCAGTTGTTTGCATCAGATGACCACAGTACTGAAGCTTCAGCTTCAGCATCAGTCCTTCCAATGAGCATTCAGGGTTGATTTTTCCCTTAGGACTGACTGGTTCGATCTCCTTGCTATCCAAGGGACTCTCAAGAGTCTTCTCCAGCACTACGGTTTGAAGGCATCAATTCTTTGTTGCTCTGCCTTCTTTATCATCCTGCTCTTACAACCATCCGTGACTACTGGGAAGACCATACCTTGACTATACGGACCTTTGTCAGCAGAATTATGTCTCTGCTTTTCAACACACTGTCTAGGTTTGTCATAGCTTTCCTGCCAAGGAGCAATGTCTTCTGATTTCATGGCTACAGTCACCAACCACAATGATTTTATAGCCCAAGAAGGGGTATCTGTCACTATTTTCACCGGTATTTGCCATGAAGTAATGGGGCCAGATGCCATGATCTTAGTTTTTTTAATATTTAGTTTTAAGCCAGCTCTTTCACTCTCATCCTTCACCATCATCAAGAGGCTCTTTAGTTTCTCTTTGCTTTCTGCCATTGGAGTGGTATCATCCACATATCTGAGGGTGTTGATGTTTCTCCCACCTATCTTGATTCCAGCTTGTAACTCATCCAGGCCAGCATTTTTCACAATGTGCTCACCATATGGGTTAAACAGACAGGGTGACAGCAGACAGCCCTGCCATGCTCCTTTCTCAATCTTGAACTAATCATTTTTTCCATACAGGGCTGTAACTGTCACTTCTTGACCCGCATACAGGATTCTCAGGAGACAGGTAAGATGGTCTGGTATTTCTATCACCTCAAGACCTTTCCACAGTTCATAACTGTCCACACAGTCAAAGGTTTTGGTGTAGTTGATGAAACAGAGGTAGATGTTTTTCTGGAATTCCCTAGCTTTCTTTACGATTCAGCAAATGTGGGCAATTTGATCTCTGGTTCCTTTTCTTTTCTAAGCCCAGCTTGGACATCAGGAGGTTCTTGGTTCACATAATGCTGAAGCATAAAATATAAGATTTTAAGCACGACCTTACTAGCATGGGAGATGAGTGCAACTGTGTGATGGTTAGCACATTCTTTGCTACCACCCTTCTTGGGAATTGGGTTGAGGATTGACTTTTTCCAGTCCTGTGGCCACTGCTGGGTCTTCCAGATTTGCTGACATATTGAATGCAACACCTTGATAGCATCATCCTTTAGAGTTTTGAATAGTTCTATTGGAATTCCATCACATCCACTAGATTTATTAACGCTAGTACTTCCTAAGGCCCACTTGATTTTGCTCTCCAGGAAGTCTGGCTCTGGGTGACTGACCACATCATTGTAGTAATCCAGTTCATTAAGATCTTGTACAGTTCTTCCATGTATTCTTTCCATCTCTTCTTGATCTCTTCAGCGTCTACAGGTCTCTGCTGTTTCTGGGCGAAATATTCCCTTGATATCTCCAGTTTTCCTGAAGAGATCTCTAGTTTTTTCCCTTTTGCTGTTTTCTTCTAGTTCTATGCACTGTTCACTGAAGAAGGCCTTCTTGTCTCTGTGCTGTTCTTTGGAAATCTGCATTTAGTTGGATATACCTTTTCCTTTCTCCCTTGCTTTTTGCTTCTCTTCTTTCTTCAGCTATTTGTAAAGCCTCCTAAGATAACCACTGTGCCTTCTTGCTTTTATTTTTCTTTGGGATGGTTTTGTTAGCTGTAGTATACACTGCTGCTGCTAAGTCGCTTCAGTCGTGTCCAACTCTGTGCGACCCCATAGATGGCAGCCCACCAGGCTCCTCCCTCCCTGGGATTCTCTAGGCAAGAGTACTGGAGTGGGTTGCCATTTCCTTCTCCATAGTTAATAAATTCTGGTCAAACTGGAGGCGTAGCTTAAGTTTCCATTCATCATTCAACACATACTTAATGAGCTACTGCATGCAAAACTATGTACTACCTTCTGTTGACTCTTCTTGAAATCTTACGGCACCTATGGAGTAAGAACCTATGGAAGGTCCCCAAGGACCCCATATACCACAAACTCTACAGTCATCATCTCAAGCAGGGTCACTTTCCTGCGTTCTGTCTCCTGGTGAGTGGCAGCCTGTTTCCCAACGTCTGAAGCCTTGTCTTGATGTCCTCCTTCTTTTTCATCCTCAACCCTCTCTCCTAGCAGTCATCATAGTCAGGCCTCTCCTCCCTGTGTGAACTTTCCACCACAGAGTTCAAAGCTTCCCTACGTCCCACATACATTACTATGATTACCTCCTGACCAATCTTTGTACTTCTAGTCAGATTGTCTTCAGGTTTGTTTTCCGCATTGCCACCAGCAGAATCTCTCTTCGACAAAAATTACATTCATCATGGATTTTCTTTAAAATCCTACAAAGATTCTCTATTACCTATATCAATGGTTTTCAGTTTTTTCAGATGACACACTCCCTTGGTTTATATAAATATCTTGTAATGTCCCTGATACTCTCCTGAAATAAAATCTGTAAATAACAGAATACAACTACATACCAATTTAAGATGTCGGCATAATGCTGTAGGGCTTCTCTGGTGGCTTAATGATGGAGAATCCACTTGCCAGTGCAGGATACATGGATTTGATCCTTGGGTGGGGAAGATCCTCTAGAGGAGAAAATGGGAGCCCACTCCAGTATTCTTGCCTGGGAAATCCCATGGACAGAGGAGCCTGGTGAGCTACAGCCCATGGGGTCAAAAAAGCGTTGGATACAACTTATCAGCTAAACAACAACAACATAATGCTATAACTATCGTCTAAAAGAAAAGTAATTAATTATAAAGAAGATGTATTTCAAAATGTGTGATCTGGGCACCATGCGCCCTCCTGAAACTGCTGTGTTTCAGCTGCTTACACCCAGCTCATCTCATGCCCCAGATTTCCCCCGACTATCCACCTTATCACTTATGCTTGTGCTTCCAAACATCCTCACAGCCCAACCCACCCAGGCAAGGCTGGAACCCCTCCTCCAGGCTTACAGGTAACTTGTGCTTTGACCTTCACAGTGCTTCTTCATTTTTAGCCCCTATATATTTAATTATTAGACTTTCTTTTTAAACATTGTGAAAGTTCATAAAAATATCAAAAGTAGAAAAAATAGTATAAAGAATCTTCATTTATCCATTTCCATCTTTCAATAATTATCAACATTTGCCCCACTGGCCTTATATAGTCTCTTATTTTTTTCTTGATATTTTGAAACTAATACCTGACAAGTCAAATATTTCTTTATGAATCCTAAAAATTAGACAACAAAAGACACTCCTATCAAGAGATTCCAAGGGTTTTAGGAACTTTGTGCCAGGAACTGAGGATAGAGACTGAATATATATATTTTTTACTATACCACAGCTGGTTTTCCTCTGTAAAGAGCTAATCATATTAATTCCTTTTGTCTCTCTCTCCTTCCTGTCCCCACTAGTATATTCATTGTTCACCAAGGAAAGGTCTCCGTGGTTATTACACTGGGCAGCTGGCAAGAGTCCATTATGATTATAGTGTGAAGAGATCTCCCAGGTAAGACACTTTCCTAAATCTTAATGTACTAAAGTTAGGCTAATAAATGAAAAACTGGGAATCACAATTTTCAATGATAATAATAACAATAATAATTATTATTTAATGGAAAGAAAAATTTGGAAGGAAATACACCAAACTGTTGACACTGGTTTTTCATGAATAGTGAGATTATTGATGTTTGTATTTCATTTTTTATCTTTTGCTTTATTTTCCAGATTGTCTATGATGAACATATACTACTTTTATAATTAGCAATAAATATAAAATTACTTAAATCACCAAAGGAATGTAAGAAATACCATTAGTTTAACATTTTAATTCAATCAAATAACTTAATCTTCCTGACACTCATTTCCCTTCTCAATAAAATCACAAATTTGGACTAACCAGTTTCTGCCTTTCTGGACTGATTTTAACAGGAAGGGGAAAAAAGCAGGCACTTCAATGCTATTTTCTAGTTTAGGGAGGCTGTTCAGTTCAGTTCCGTTCAGTCGCTCAGTCGTGTCCTACTCTTTGCGACCCCATGAACCACAGCACACCAGGCCTCCCTGTCCATCACCAACTCCCAGAGTTCACTCACACTCATTCACTCAGAACTCATCAGAGTTCACTCACCGACTCATTGAGTAGGTGATACCATCTAACCATCTCATCCTCTGTCATCCCCTTCTCCTCCTGCCCTCAATCTTTCTCAGAATCAGGGTCTTTTCAAATGAGTCAGCTCTTCACATCAGGTAGCCAAAGTATTGGAGTTTCAGTTTCAACATCAGTCCNACCAAAGATGAGACTGGCTCTTGGCCACAAATCAGACTGCACAGTCAACAAGACCTGTGTCTGTCAACCCAAGGCTGCTCTGACTTCTGATATTTTTTTAACAATAGAAATGAAACTGCCACAGGGAGGGGAAAGAACAATGGTGTTTTGACAAATGGAACAAAGATAGGGCTTGGCTGACCATTCAGGTCAGAAAGAAAATGAAGGCACAGGAAGACTGATGCTGGTTGGCCTCCTTGCCAAGAAGCAAACACACTGGGGGAGGTTTCCACCGACTTGACAAACAGGCTCAGTGGTGGCCATTTGGATTCGGCGATTTTGTTGGCTATTTTCTGGCAAAAGAGCACTTTTTTAGGACTTCAAACAGAATGAGAGTAAGAGGTGCACAATTAACAGATACAGATGTAGTTTCCTTGAGACTTAAGGAAGGAGGATATGGCGAGAGCTTAGAAGAGAAGGCAATGGCACCCCACTCCAGTACTCTTGCCTGGAAAATCCCATGGATGGAGGAGCCTGGTAGGCTTCAGTCCATGGGGTCGCTGGGTCGGACCTGACTGAGCGACTTCACTTTCACCTTTCGCTTTCATGCATTGGAGAAGGAAATGGCAACCCACTCCAGTGTTCTTGCCTGGAGAACCCCAGGGACGGGGGAGCCTGGTGGGCTGCCGTCTATGGGGTCGCACAGAGTCGGACACGACTGATGTGACTTAGCATCTGCATATCTGAGGTTACTGATATTTCTCCCGGCAATCTTGATTCCAGCTTGTGCTTCTTCCAGCCCAGCGTTTCTCATGATGTACTCTGCATAGAAGTTAAAGAATCACAGTGAAAATATACAGCCCTGATGTACTCCTTTTCCTATTTGGAATCAGTCTGTTGTTCCATGGCCAGTTCTAACTGTTGCTTCCTGACTTGTATACAGATTTCTCAGGAGGCAGGTCAGGTGGTCTGGTATTCCCACCTCTTTCAGCATTTTCCACAGTTTATTATGATCCACACAGTCAAAGGCTTTGGCATAGTCAATAAAGCAGAAATAGATGTTTTTCTGAAACTCTCTTGCTTTTTCAATGATCCAGTTAGAAACATCAATTTGAATAAGTTATGAAATATTTGATTTTAGGCAGTTTTCATCCTTTCTGAATATCAATATGCATATCTGTTAAATAAAATAATTGATGTAAAATTCCAGAGCATAGTAAGCACTCAAAATATGATTGCTATTATTTTGAGTTCATCATCATAGTATATTTTAGAAACTACTTTTCTTCTCTTAATTGCCTTTGATATAGTCAACTCCTGATGATTCTTCAAGTAAAGAAAAGGGAGCCATAGCAACAACAGAGTAGCACACAGACTAAACTTAATAGATGATCAAACTGGAAGTAGCTTTAGCTTTTTAAATTCTATTTGATAAATAAGATGTAGCCAGAGAAATGACGTCTTGCCTGACATGTAGCTGGTTGGTGTAAAAGCTGAGTTGTGAATTGATCCACACTTTCTGATTCCCAGTTCAAGGTTCTTTGTTCTAATTCAAATACATTCTTATATCAAAATCTTGTTAGGAGCATGGTCTCTGCCAGAGGATAAACAAGGAAGGAAACAACTGAAACCCTCTTCCAGAAGCCAGCTCCACAGAGCACTCTCCACGTGTGTTCTGTGGACTCTGACCATTCCCTCGGCTGCGTTATCTGCCCCTCCTCTTACCACAGGACGCTCAGGCAAAGGGAACCTTGACTCTGACAAGACTTGAGCCTGCCTAAGATTAGTCTTAGGGGAAAAACTTAGTCAGTGTTTTGTCAACCAATGACTTTATTAAACTTCTGGTTAAGAATAAGGAAAAGACAAGCAAAAACGAAATAAACAAACAAGACAAGAAATCATGCAATTATTAAGACCAGGCCTAACTTCTTTATACTCATAATTTAAACAGACAGATGCCTATGGCTTACCTTCCCCAGATATATTCTCCCACCAATGTGATATTTTCAGAATTAGAGTCCCCCTTTTGAGTAAAAGTCTTGTCTTCAGAACACCATCAGTATTCTTGAAAATGGAGATATTCTGGTTCCATAGAAACACCCAGGGCAAAGTCAGAACAGGCTGCCAGTCTAGGAGGGGTGGGTGTAGGAGCACTCACCAGGATCCATTTCAGGAGCCATCCATAGCTGTCAATGGCACAGAAGTGACCAGATGACAGTAATAGGCAGAACACAAACTCACAAGAGACTAACCCATTCATCAGAAGGCAAATGTTTTGCTTCACAGCAGGAGACAAGCTTTCATAGGAAAAGAAGTGCTCCCACCCACCATGTAAGGGACCCACTTTCTAGGACCAAGAACCTTTTAAGCACAAAAAAAGCAAGTAGAAGTTGAAAGGAATTCTTGGTGCTTCTCCACACCTGTCCTCAACAGAACATCTCCCACCCATCCAGCATCACTCCACTGTCCAGTACCACACACACAGTCAGAGTCTTGCTCTTTCTTTTCCTGAACTTCAGGCGGAGGTATCCCATTTCTGCTAACAAACTCTTCTCTTTAAAGAAGGCACACCACAATCAAGTTTTACCAAAGTATATAAACATAATGCATTATGATTAAATAAAGTCAGTCACCCGTTTCAGTGTGATTAATCACAGTTATACAATCAAGTAACATGACATCCTACTCAAAATGATTGGGTTAGGATGTTCTTAAATCTCAGTTCAGTTCAGTTCAGTTCAGTTGCTCAGTCGTGTTTTGAACTGTGGTGACTGCCGGGAGATCCAACCACTCCATTCCAAAGGAACAGTCTTTTGTTCTCTGTGGGAGAGGGAGAGGGTGGGATGATTTGGGAGAATGGCATTGAAACATGTATAATATCATATAAGAAATGAATCGCCAGTCTAGGTTCAATGCAGGGTGTAGGATGCTTGGGGCTAGTCTACTGGGATGACTCGGAGGGATGGTGTTGGGCGGGGGGGGAGGTGGGAGGAGGGTTCAGGATTAGGAACACCTGTACACTCATGGCAGATTCATGTTGATGTGTGGCAAAACCAATACAATATTGTAAAGTTAAAAAATAATAATAATAAATTTTTAAAATAAAGCAACTATGCTTCAAAGAAAAGTTTAAAAACAAACCAAAAATTAACCCTTTCTAGTTGAAAGTTGAAAAAAAAAAGAATACCTCATTAATAAATTTTCACATGTATCACAAAAATAAAAAAATAAAGGAAATCAATCCTAGGTGTTCATTGGAAGGACTGATGCTAAAGCTGAAACTCCAATACTTTGACCACCTCAGGCAAAGAGTTGACTCATTGGAAAAGACCCTGATGCTGGGAGGGATTGGGGGCAGGAGGAGAAGGGGACGACAGAGGATGAGATGGCTGGATGGCATCACTGACTCGATGGACGTGAATCTGAGTGAACTCCGGGAGTTGGTGATGGAAAGGGAGGCCTGGCATGCTGTGATTCATGGGGTCACAAGGAGTCAGACACGATTGAGCAACTGAACTGAACTGAATGATTAGTGACGTTGAGCACCATGATTAAAGCTTTCAACAAACTGGGCATAAAGGGAAGATACTTCAACATAATAAATTCCATATATGACAAGCCCACAGCTCACATTATACTCATCTGGAGGTACAGGAAGGTTATAACCAGTTTCAGGCTCATCAAACACCAGTATGCACCATAGTGGTTAGTCTGGTCAAAATAAAGCTCTAGTACCTTGAGGGAACTAAATATGCATACAAAAATTACATTTCAAAAAGGCACTGGGAAGTAGCCATGCCTGAACAGATCCAGAGGAAGTTTTGATGCAGGTCACCTTCTGTGACCTGTGATTAGAAAGAAGGAGGGATGCTAAAGGGAAGAACAAGGGTCTGGAATCCTTGAACAAGTTTGCTAGGGCTAACCTTGGAGTTACAGAGTCTTGTCAATACTATCTTGGTAGCCTTCTGGCCACTTTTAGGGAATGTATTTCAGCTGATGAGAAAATGAAATGGCTTTCTTCTACTGGGTGGGCATTTAGCAAGCTGTTTCTGTTTTCATTTAGATCTCTCGTAGACTTGGAAATTCCATCTAAGAAGAAAAGTCAGTATCAGCCTCAATTAGACAACAAACTCTCATTCGGTGCATCTGTTTTCAAAGACGTTCAAAGCCTGCCGAACCATGGTATAACGAAACCTCTTACCAAAGAGACTATTCTTTGCCATTTTACAAGATGGGTAAGTCAGATCAAGGGTTCTTATTGTCTGAGAGCAACTTTGCCTGGGCCACATTTGAGCATCTCCTGTGGGCTTGCTGTCTCAGGGAGCATGTCTGGGACCCGTCACATTGGCAGGGAGGGGTATTCACTTGTGTCTGGTGCAGGAAGAAGAATTTAGAGAGCTGCCCCTGGGCTACATCCTGCTTTCCTAGCTCCTCGTACAGGAGACTTTACGGCTGAAAATTCATAAATGTCCTTGGTAGAAACCAAGCTCAAGTCTGACCACTCCTCGGAGCCCCTTGTCACTTGACAAATTTGTTATTGTGCCATACTGTTGAAGGATCTTCCTCCCCTCATTCTATTTTAAATGGATTTATGACAATTATTTAATATTTGCAGGTATGTTTCAAAAATTCTAAGTTCCCTCTAGTATTTCTCCAAGCTGCAGCCCGTGTGTGAGTGCTGAGGGGCCAAGGCCCCCGACAGATGTGACCCTGGGGAGTACATGTGGATATGACCTTAAACTTGACTGTAGTCCTGTAATCACTGACACTTTGGATTTTAGTCACAGTATCAATTGCTCTATTGACAGACTTTCTAAATGAGTAAACCCCGATACTTCTGGGGCTCTTACACGGTGGCAAGCATATATTTGGTCCTTCTAACAGCTCCCTGCAGTAAATGCTATTATTTCCCGCACTTCACAGTGACCAAGTTGCAAAGAAAGCCCCAAGTCACAGGAAACAGGAGAAGCAAAACCCAGATCCAGGCCATTTCAGACACAGAATTCAGCCCTAGCCCAACGTCTGTGCTGGACCTTTAAGATACTTTACCTCTGTCACAGCTGAGCATCACTTGTAACTATCTATTCAACAGTTTTCTTTAAAATGAGCCACTTTTTTTATCTTAAAATTAAAAATAACCAAACTGTAGAAGTATGGTGAGAGGAATGGGATGGGGAATGGGAAGAACCTACCCCTCTTTTTTTCTCCCCTGAACAAAGAGCTACAGCCTGGAGGGAAGGCCAGAGCAGGGCTGAGACTCAGTCCCAAGGGGACAGGAAAAAACAGCAATTGGGAAGAGCGGAAACCCAGCAGAACCAGGCAGATCTTGGGCAGTGGAGCCAAGTATAGCAGTGGTGATGGATGAAGCTGGGACTGGGGCCAGAGAGTAACAGGGCGAGTTGGGATAAGAAGCTGCAAGCAGGCTACTCTGGGTTCTGGAAGGTGAGAGAAGTTTGGAGCCTGAGAAGAGAGGGAGCTGAGGGGATAGGGAGGAGGGTGAGGTCTGAGAGAGGTCACTGGAGGAGGAGGTATGGAGTGGTAGGAATCAGGGGACCTTGGGAGGGTTATGTTAAAGTCGGTTTCAGGTGGAGGACACCACCTGGGGCTGAGATGGGACTGGAAAAGAGAAGGGTTGGTTGGGAAGCATCGGTGGGGCTCGCATCCCTGTAGAAACAGTTTTTAGAGGCTGACGAGTGTGTAATCTATTTCCTTTGTATGAGGGAATCTAGGTGACCTCTAGTTTTCAAAGTGATCTCTGCTATAAGGAAGTCTTGTTAGACAGGCACAAGAGGTTTCTCTCTAGCTTATGTTAAAAGACAATTCCTAATTCTTTTGAAACCTATAGAATCAGGTAAATGTTTAGCAAAGAAAATACCCACACTAAGTGCCATGGGAGGAGCTAAAAGAAAGTCCAGACTATGATCTCAGCCTCAGGAAGCTCACAATCTAACTGGGAAGATGAGGCAATAATGAACCTATCGGCTGCTGCTGCTACTGTTGAGTCACTAAGTCATATCTGACTCTTTGCAACCCCATGGACTGTAGCCCACCCGGCCTCTCTATCCATGGGATTTTCCCGGCAAAAAGACAGGTGGGTTGCTATTTCCTCCTCCAGGGGATTTTCCTGACCTAGGGATCAAACCTGAGTCTCTTGCGTTGGCAGGCAGTTCTTTACCACTGAGCCCCCTGGGCAAAGTGCCAAGTAGAGGAGCAGCCCTTGAAAGACGAGACCGCTGGGGCCTGGAGCAGCCAGGAGAGCAGAATGCACCCACGGGGACCTAAGTTTGATCTCGATGGATGAGACTTGCCGGTGGCAAAAGAAACAGGGGGACATGTGTATAAGAGACAGTCTTGGTGCTTCTCCACACCTGT
>SJXQ01003056.1:123622-181826 GCA_006408695.1 Aepyceros melampus | reverse complement strand
CAGGGAGAAACCCCAGGAGGACCAGGCCTGATTGAGCAAGGTAGAACAGAAGTGGGAAGCCAAATGCAGATTGGCAGAGTGGGCGAGAGTGCCTGGAACTGAAGAGGAGCTACAGGAGCCTGGAAAGTTGAATCTGCATCGTCAGAGCCATTATAGGATCAGAGTCAAGGGGGCAACCCAGTCAGCTTCAGAGGATGTCAGCTTAGCACCCTCTGTCGGATGATGAGCTTAGCGTCAGCCTGTCAGACTGCTTAGCATGGGCAGAAGACACCGCCAGCAGGTGAGAAGAGCAGCTGGGAGGCGGTGGCAGGTCCATGGATGGAGCGGTGTGAGGCAGTGAGCAGAATTCAGGCCTTAGAGTGCTACAGGCCTGGCACAGTCTAGCTGTGCGGTGTCGGGCAGGACACTCAACTTGTCTGAACATTTCTGTCTATAAAATAGAGATTCAAAGTCTGCATTTAGGATGATTGCTAAAATTTAAAATATTTGTCATGTGCCCAAAGTGCGCTAAGTGGTTTACTCATACGTGTATCACACTCACCGTTGCAATGAGTCGTATTGTCCCCACAAGGTAGGTATTTTTACCAACTGCGTTTAGCAGAAGAGGAAACAGAGGCTTAGAGACCTAAAAACCTCTTCAAGCAAGCACCTGCTTAGTCATCAGTCTAGGTCATGTGCAGAGATATCACACTCCCAAAACTTGCTCTTAAATTGAACTGAGGAAGTTTCATGGGAAATGGGAAGAAGACTCATATGGCAGAGCCTCAGGAGAGAGAAAAGGCAGTACCGAATACAGAATTCACAGGAGAGCAATTAAAGCTAATTGCACAGCGTCCCACTTGTACTGCAAGATTGTTAAAGCCTCTGATAGAAATATGGAAAATATGGCACTTGAAAGTGTGGCCTAGGATTATTTCCTGCTTAGTGAGGTTTGAAGCCTGACCGATTCAAGAGATAATTTATGTTGAAATATTCAGGGCTCCATTTATCGCTCATTGAGTGTATGTTAGTTTTCTACTCTGAGTAACAAATCATTCCAAAACCCAGTGACCTAAAGCATCAATAATGATGATTTTTATTAATGCCTCTCATCGTTTCAGTGGGTTAGGGTTTGAGAACTGCTCGGGTGGGCGGTTCTTGCTCAGAGTCTCTCTCAAAGTAGCAGTCTATGACAGTGAAAGCGTCATCATGTGAAGGCTCCACGGGGGCGGGAGGATCCACCCTCAAGGTGGTTCACTCATACAGTTGTCAAGTATGACGGCTCACATGGTTGTCACAGGCTGGTTGGGGACTGGGGTCTTGATGTCTTTCCATGCTGAGCATCCTGATGGTGTGACAGCTATCTTCCCCTAGAATGAGTAATCTGAGATGAAGGTGGGAACTGCAATGTCTTTTACGGCTTAAACTTGAAGGTCATATTACAGTCAGCCCTGAAGCGGTGTGGGAGGGGAGTCGGACCCAAGGGCATGGATACCACCAGAGGGCAAGAATCACTGGGATCCATCTTGGAAGCTGGCAGCCGTAAGATGACTCAGTTACGGGTTGAACACCCAGTACAAACTATCTGTCTGCTGGGAGTACGGTGACCAGGATAAACAAGGCACCTGCTTTCATGGAGCTGACATGCTACTGGGGGAAATGGAGCATGAGCTAAGTCACTTCAGTCACGTCTGGCTCTTTGCTACCCCATGGACCGGAGCTGGCCAGGCTCCTCTGTCCATGGGATTCTCCAGGCAAGAACACTGGAGGGGGCTGCCATGCCCTCCCCCAGGGGGTCTTCCCGACCTAGGGATCCAACCCATTGTCTCCTACATCTCCTGCATCGGCAGGCGGCATTTCTGTTTGTTTGTTTTACCACTGACACCACCTGGAAAGCCCATACGGAGCATAACCAAGTACATTTTAAAAAGAACTTTAGGCTGTAGTAGGGCTGTTAGGGAAATAAACAGTGATGAATGTAGCCAAGGGAGATTACTTTTAATACTGCAGTCAGGGAATATCTGTATATAATTTTAGCTGAGCCCTGGAGAATAACAATGAATCAATAAACAGCAGTAAGTGCTAAAGCCTGACAGTTGGAAAGGGCTTGCATGTTTGAGGAACAGAAACAAGGCCAGTGTAGTTCGGTGGGTAGTCAGTGAGGGTGAGAGTGGTGAGATGCTTGGATTCTATTCTGAGAACAATGGAAAGACTTGGAATAATTTTGAACAGAGGAGTAGCATAATATTTGGGTTTTAAAAAGATCAGTCTGCCTGCTGTTAGGACACTGGAAAGGAACAAGAGGGAGGGTCTGCAGACCAGTGAGAAAACTGTTTAGTAGTTAAGACCAGAGATGATGGTGGCTTGGACCACTAGGGAAGACAAAAAGGAATAAATGGGTCCTGGAGATATTTTGGAGCTGACATCAGTTGAACTTGGTGATAGACCTGATGTGAAGCATATTTTCATTTGTTCATACATATTCCTTCAGTAACTAATTTGAGAGTTTAACTATAGGCCAGTGTGAAAGGTTTTAGCAACACCATGTGAAGCAGAAATAGACCCAAAGTTTCTATATTCAAGGAGCTTCAGGGGGGAACCAGCATAGAAATAAGCATAAAATTTCACTGGCCATAAGTCTTATGAAGCAGTTTATGAGGTATTATAAGAGCATATTACAGGTCAGAAAAATGATGAGTTGACAGCTGAAAGATGAGCTAAAAGTTAACGAGGCAAGAAATGGGAGAAGAGCTTCACTAGGCACAGTGTGTGCAAAGGCACTGTGGTAAGAGCATGGCATGGTTGAAGAACTAAAAAGTAAATGTGTTGGAGCCCAGAAGTCAAGAAGGATGTGGCTAAAGAGATGACAAGGTCAGGGAGGGCTTGGGGACCTCCTTGGTGGTTCAGTGACTATAACTCTGCACTCCCATGCAGGGGGCCTGGGTTTAGTCCCTGGTCAAGGAATGCAAGTAAGAGTTTGCATGCCTCTGCTAAAAATCCCACATGGCACAAGGAAGACTGAAGATCTCACTTGCTGCAACTAAGACCCAACGAAGCCAAATAAATAAATACTTAAAAAAAGAAGAAAAGGAGGGCTTTATGAGCCATTTTCAGGTTTGAGGCCTCTAGCTTGAGATTATTGGGAAAGTTTTGGAAAAGTTTTAAGGGGTTCATGCACAGTCACTTCAGTCATGTCAAACTCTGTGCAACCTTGTGGACTGTAGCCCACCAGGCTCCCCTGACCATGGGATTCTTTAGAAAGAATACTGGAATGGGTTGCTATTTCCTTCTCCAGGGGATTTTCCTGACCCAGGAATCAAACCTGCCTCTCTTATGTCTCCTGCATTGGCAGGCAGGTTCTTTACCACTAGGGCCACCTGGGAAGCCCCCACATTTTAAGGGGGTGGAGGTGACACAGTTACAATTGCAGTTTGAAAAGATTACTCCAACCATGGAGAAGAAAAAGGGACAGGATGGGGAATAGAGTGGAGCCAAGATGGAATAAGAAGAGTCAGGAGATGATTGCAGGGGTTATGTTGAAGGTTTTTAACTTCAGCTACATCACTTTTGAAAATCCAGATGCCAAGGATATACACAATACCAATTAAGTCAGAATCTCCTGGTGGGAGGAAGAAGGTCCCAGGCATCAGTAATTTGTGAAACTCCCCAGATAACTCCTTTGTACAGCTGAGGTGGGAACCAGTGCCTCAGGCAGCTGATGATAGCAAGCAGTGAAACCGACCAGGGCGATAGGCCTACCCCAAGCAATAGAAATTGACTAGAGGCCAGACAAGAAATTCAGGCAAGGTTTGTATTGGGGCTCCTGTGCTAGCTGTAGGAGGGAGCAAGAACAAGTAACAAGTTCCCTTGTTTGGTAGATGGTAGAGCTGGTTCCTTTTATGGGATGTGAGTAGAGGTGTGTTCAGGGATCGGGCTTAGGTGTTTTGCCCACCTCTTTGGTGGTGGTGTGTGCAGGGGGCATGTGCAGAGCCAAAGCTCCCGAGATGCTCTTTTTGCTTCCAGCTCCTCAAAAGTAGCAAGTTGGGATTTTTGCTCTTTTTTTACCTTGTTGTCCATAATTTCCCCCAGCTCCCTGCGTGCAGTTATTTTAGTCCCTTTTCATTTCTTTGTACTAATATTCTGTTACTGGAGAAGTTTTTCCAGGTGTAAGCATTATTGCACTGCCGCAAAGGGTCCCAGGTGCCCAGGCTGCCTAGTAGCAGCACAGAATGCATGCATCTGTGTATGCTAAGTCGCTTCAGTTGAGTCCGACTCTGTGACACCATGGACCGACCGTAGCCTGCCAGGCTCCTCTGTCCACAGGATTCTTCAGCAAGAATACTGGAGTGGGTTGCCATGCCCTCCTCCAGAGAATCTTCCCAACCCAAGGATTGAACCCATGTCACCTGCATTGGCAGGGGGTTCTTTATCACTAGCACCACCTTAAAGCCAGAGGAGCCAGAGATCAAAGTGCCAACAGCCGCTAGATCATCAAAAAAGCAAGCGAGTTCCAGAAAAACATCTATTTCTGCTTTATTGACTGTGCCAAAGGCTTTGACTGTGTGGATCACAATAAACTGTGGAAAATTCTGAAAGAGATGGGAATACCAGACCACCTGACCTGCTCCTTGAGAAATCAGTATGCAGGTCAGGAAGCAACAGTTAGAACTGGCCATGGAACAACAGACTGGTTCCAAATAGGGAAAGGAGTACATCAAGGCTGTATATTTGTACTGTTCTTATATAACTTATATGCAGAGTACATCTTGAGAAATGTTGGGCTAGATGAAGCACAAGCTGGAATCAAGATTGCCAGGAGAAATATCAATAACCTCAGATATGCAGATGACACCAACCTTAATGGAAGAAAGCAAAGAAGAACTAAAGAGCCTCTTGATGAAAGTGAAAGAGGTGAGTGAAAAAGTTGGCTTAAAGCTCAACATTCAGAAAGCTAAGATCATGGCATCTGGTCCCATCACTTCATGGAAAATAGACGGGGAAACAGTGGAAACAGTGTCAGACTTTATTTTTTGGGGGCTCCAAAATCACTGCAGATGGTGACTGCAGCCATGAAATTAAAAGACACTTACTCCTTGGAAGGAAAGTTATGACCAACCTAGCCAGCATATTAAAAGCAGAGACATTACTTTGCCAACAAAGGTCCATCTATTTAAGGCTATGGTTTTTCCAGTGGTCATGTATGGATGTGAGAGTTGGACTGTGAAGAAAGGTGAGCACCAAAAAACTGAGCTTTTGAACTGAGGTGTTGGAGAAGACTCGAGTTGGACTCGAGTTGGACTCTGGTTGGACTGCAAGGAGGTCCAACCAGTCCACCCTAAAGGAGATCAGTCCTGGGTGTTCATTGGAAGGACTGACATTGAAGCTCAAACTCCAATACTTTGGCCACCTGATGCGAAGAGCTGACTTGTTTGAAAAGACCCAGATGCTGGGAAAGATTGAAGGCAGGAGGAAAAGGGGATGACGGAGGATGAGATGGTTGGATGGCATCACCGACTCAATGAACATGAGTTTGGGTAACTCATGTTCATTGAGTTGATGATGGACAGGGAGTTGATGATGGACAGGGAGGCCTGGCGTGCTGTAATCCATGGGGTCGCAAAGAGTCGAACACGACTGAGCGACTGGACTGAACTGAACCACCTTACATGGATTTTAGAGATACTTAAGTGGCAATTACTTTATAAACAACTATCAGGCAGGCAAAGGGCTGGTTTGCAAGAGACCTAACAGAGAATTATTACGAAGCTGAGCACTGATTGAATCAAGCTTTTGTTTAATTCAAGAAACTGACTCCTTGAAGGAGTATTTGGGGGAAGGCCTTTCACAGAATAAGAGAAAGTACTATTAACAGTGTTTATTAAGGTGTAAGACTGTTTTTAAATCTTATCCATTTGACCAGTCTTTGTCATCAGACTTTGAGGGCCAAATTCATGTCTAGATTAGCAATTTACATTTTGTGTTCAGTTCTTACCTCTTATTTAGGAACAATTGAAGACAGATTACATACATACCATGACAGATTATGGTTATTGACTAAGAAATTCCTCCTCAGTAAAAGTTCTTTCTCAGCACATAGGGGTCCATTTATTTGGGAAATATTTATTAAGCATTGACTATGTGCAAGACACAGTACACAGTAGAAGATTCTGTTCTCAGGGAATTTATAGCCTGGGAGGGTGAGATGGCCCCTCAGATGAAAGTTGCCCTTGTTTTATGCACCTTGGTGCCAAATAATTAAAAAACCTCATTCTTCCAAAATAAAATATATTCTTTTAGTAGCAGTGTGACACTTAGATTCTGACCTTCAGTTTTCTCACATGCAAAAAGGATAAAAATAGTATCTACCTAATAGAACTGAGATACCCATATAAATAATTTAGCATCATGCCTGTACATAACATTAAGAAACCTCCAAAACTGTTAGCTATTACTAATGATCAAGAACAAACATGTGCCACAATAAATGTTTGTTTTTTTAAAAATAACTAATACCCTGGAATGACATCTTTCACTGGGATTAATTTCTAAAACTAGAGCATAAAGTAATAATCATATATAATCAAGGTTATCCTTTAATAAAATTTCTTAATTGCCCAAAGTGATAATATTAAATAATACTAAATCATTAAATCATTTGGAATACATGGGATTCTTCAGCAAGTTGGTTAAATTTTCTCTTTGGTTCTTAACTAATTTTTCACTTCATTTTTCAGCAATGCATTTAAAAGCAGTCATCACACACAAATCCACATGAACAATAATTTGACTTCGTCAAATGATATAGAAGTCTAAAAAATCATTTCAGTTCTTTCCATAATATTCCCCACCCCCAAATTTGTATAGTATATTTCAGACTTGATAGCACCCACCGTCAGAAGGCATATATACACACTAAGTGGAATAGCAGGAGAAATCCCCCCCAAATGTTGCTGTGTTCTTAAAACATTTACTCCCGAATTTTCCTAGTTAAATGTACCTAATTCAGCTCCATCATAATTCTCATAACAAAGATCACTAAGGCTATCAAGTAGGATTCCTAACACTTTTAAACATCATTAATATATTTCCCTGGTATACAATGTAATCCTTAAGAAGGTCAGAGTTATTATTTAATACAACAGTAAGCTTTGAGAAGTCATATGGTTACCAACTACGACAGCATCACATTTAGTTAAATCTGATTTTTAAAATCTTCCAGAGATGGCATTTCCAGCTATATTTCCTGAGTAAATGAAATGTTATTCATTCTTCATATTAAGAAATGTTTTATTTCTTTAAATGCTATTGAAGTGCTATGGAAGGCAGAGAGAACAATGAAAAGATTAGGGACTTTGGGGCTTGATAATGCTGGGTCAAATGTGGGCTCCTCCTCTCACAAGCCCTGTAAACTTGGGAAAGTTCATTGGTCTCTTTGAGGCAGTGATAGTATCAGTGGGCCTCTGAGGATCTGTGAATTTTAGAGTTAACTGTAAGTAAAACACCTAACAGGGAATAGCACCGTACCTGATAAAGTTTTTTACACTATCATTGAAACATTCCAGTCTTTGGTCCATTAGGTATAGATGTAATGACTGCAGTATCCAACCCAAACTCCTTGAATCCATACCTTTAGATAAGCAGAACTGCTGGTGATTGTAGACAAGTAAAGTAAAGTCACTCAGTCGTGTCAGACTCTTTGTGACCCCATGGACTGCAGCCCACCAGGCTCCTCAGTCCATGAGATTCTCCAAGCAAGAATACTGGAGTGGGTTGCCATTTCCTTCTCCAGGGGATCTTCCCGACCCAGGGATCGAACCCGGGTCTCCCACATTGGAGGCAGATGCTTTAACCTCTGAGCCACCAGGGAAGTCCGATTGTAGACAAGGGAATATAAAACATGAGGGCACTCCAATGGGTCTGAATTTAGGGAGGGTAACAACTACATTTTGATACAAACATGATACAAAGTGACCTATTAGGGCTTAAAGGGTGAATCGGGTATCTAGAATTGAATGTAAGAATACAAACTTATGCAATTTATTTCATTTTATTTACATTTTGGAATAATCTAATAATATGCCTCAATCAGAGATTGAACCACAAAAACAACCTTTTGATTAAGCCCTTTCCCCCCACATCTTTTAAATATATTCCTTTGTTTTAAATCTTATAAATCACTTTGTTATTGCACACAATTTTGCTGAAAAGACAGTGTGTTAAAACTGAGTAGTCTTAAAATAAACCATTAATTTGTTTTATTTTCCAGATTGGGACCAGAAATTAGCCACAGTTTCATCAAATCCTACACCACTCAATTCACTGCCAGAGCACTACTGTTGTGAAGGGAGGTGGCTTTGAAAGAAAGGCTTTTAAACTAAAGTAACCATGGCATTTTGAACAAAACATTTGGCATTCTTAAGTGGCTCCTTTAGACTAAAATAATGGTTAACAGAATTACCTTTAAGTGTGTATCCTGATGGCTACGATCCTAAAAATATTTACACGTTGCAAATTCTCTTCCAATCAGTCGGCCAGCCTAGGGCAGGGAATCAAGATCAGCCTTAAGAGTTTGTCACCTGTTCTTAAGGCCCCACTACCAGTCTTGTTGCTAATGTCGACAAACCATCTCACATTTAGTCCAGTGGTTACATGTGGGACCAGCTAAGGAGATAATTGGATCTGTTCAATAACTGTATCGCTGTTAGAAAAAAAAAAAAAAAGAGAGAGAGAAGAACCTAAAGATGTAGCCAAGGAGGATGATTCCTGTTATCACAGACCCTGAAGGTGCTTTGGATGCAGAACCTGGTATGGCAGAGGGCTACTGTGAGAAGATTAACTGAAAGTCTCCATACAGAACAATTAATATCCCTATACTGACAACTAGGGATCAGCTCCCTAGGCAAAATGATAGAGGTTCTCTAAAGAAATGCTCCCAAAGAAAAGAATCTTAAACATTCTGTTCCTTAGGGACTCCCCAAGTATAGTAGTTGGTCGCCTACTCATCAACCCAAAGTGAAGTCTATCAGTTAATAAACCCTCCTCAAGAACAGTTATATATACACATATATGTATGTATATATACACACACATGTATTAATATACATACATCTCCATTGCCTTAGTCTTAAGTTGTGAAATAATAAAATCAGGTCCATCATCTAACTAATAAGCATGCCAGAGACAAAACGGTAAACATTAGAGGTATTTTTCAAAGAAATATTCATAGAACTTAAGAAGCCTCCCAAATAAAAGCTTTGCTTATCTTTCTACTGGTTGTCAGTGGTCTATTTGTTGCAGTTTTTTGTGTTTTAGGGATATATGTTGACTTTTTCTAAACTTTTATTTTTCTCAGATGTTTTTTATAAATTTTATTTATAGTGTTTTTAAATTTTTAATTTGGTCAAATCTCTACGTTTTTTTCTTTAGGGTTTCCAAGTTTCCTATTTTTCTTTAGAAGGCTCTAAAAGTATATATTTTCTGATATTACTTTTATTACTTAAAACTTTATAATTTAATTTTTATTCTGTTCTAAATTTCTACTCTATGTTAAGATTGTTTTGCTATCATTCTTTTTAATGTATTCTTTTCCCAGTGAAATGGAGTGCTTACATTACGTTCCCACATGTTGCATCTATTTCTGGAATGTCTAGTCCACTTCCCTTACATATCTGTTCTTTCCCATGACAGTATCACATACTTTGATTTTAGTAGCTTTATACTGCTTTGCAGGTTTTAAGAATAAGTTTCAGTTCGTCCACCCCGTAGTGAATGTCTTGGGCCTGGTGACAGATAAAATCGGGTCAAGACATGGAAGGATTTGCCTCTACCCCTGCCTCCATATTTACAGAATTGGAGTCTTGGCCTGGGTAAATGGACGTTAGGAATGTTGAAGGCTGAATGCAGTCCCTGTCCTCTAATTTTGCACCCACTGGCACCTCTTTCAGAGAAGGCGATGGCACCCCACTCCAGAAAATCTCATGGACAGAGGAGCCTGGTGGGCTGCAGTCCATGGGGTCGCTAAGAGTCGGACACGACTGAGCGACTTCACTTTCACTGTTCACTTTCATGCATTGAAGAAGGAAATGGCAACCCACTCCAGTGTTCTTGCCTGGAGAATCCCAGGGACGGGGAGCCTGGTGGGCTGCCGTCTCTGGGGTCGCACAGAGTAGGACACAACTGAAGCGACTTAGCAGCAGCAGCATACTGCTTTAATATCTGGTGAGTAAAAACCTCCTCTTTCACACATTCCTTTTTCAAAAATATCTTAGACACTCTAACATATTCACTTTTTTCACCTAAGCTTCAATAATTTTTGTCCAGTTACAAGGAACACCATGGTGATTCTGGTTGGAATGGCATTAAATTCATATACTCATTTGTGAAGGGAAGGCATCTCCATTTAACTGTATTAATATATATAAACATATATACTAGGCAGGTCCTCTCCACACTGAAATATCTTGTTCTGTCATTCATTTCCCTTCTACTAAGTTTTTACAATTCAGAGTTTTGTTTCAGCAGTCGTTCCATGCAGTCATTATGCCTCCTGAAGTATATACATATTAGCCTACAGTCCTCATATAAAACATGGTTTGGTTGTTTGGCTTTACCTTCCTCTGGCTTTTCTTGTCAGCCTCAGCCTCTTCACCAGTCCCTTGCTATTTTGTTCAGTTGCTCAAACTTTTCAAATTATTTTGAGCCTCTGGGTCTTTGCATATTGACTACTTTGTACTCCAGCCACTTATCTCTTTGGTCCCTTTAAATGCTATTTCTACTAAAGGCCTTCTCTGACCTTTTCCAAATTTAGATTAGGTTCTCCTGCATAGCACTCCAGTGCTTTTCCATCCTAGCATATGTTTGTTTAGCATGCTTTCCCCACTACAATAAACTTTAGGAAGACTGTGTACTTACTTATCACATACCTAATACCTAGCATATATACTTGATCAGCAAAGATTATTTTAATACAGTTGCCTATGATTTTAAAGACTTAACTGTATCTGAAGAACATATTCTCTCAACCAATTTAATTAGTAACAGCTCACTTTTTTTTTTTTTAACTTTTTGGCTGCACTGCACAACCTGTGGAGAAGGCAATGGCACCCCACTCCAGTACTCTTGCCTGGAAAATCCCATGGGCAGAGGAGCCTGGTAGGCTGCAGTCCATGGGGTTGCTAGGAGTCGGACATGACTGAGCAACTTCACTTTCACTTTGCTCTTTCATGCATTGGAGAAGGAAGTGGCAACCCACTCCAGTGTTCTTCCTGGGGAATCCCAGGGATGGACGGGCCTAGTGGGCTGCCGTCTATGGGGTCGCACAGAGTCGAACACGACTGAAGCGACTTAGCAGCAGCAGCAGCAGCACAACCTGTGGCATGTTAGTTCCCCGACTAGGGATTGAACCTGCACATACTGCTGTAGAAACGTAGAATCGCTGGACCACGAGGGAAGTCCGCAAACAGATCACTGTATTTGCTTCTGTGCCATTACTAAAAACACGTTTTAATAATGTGAAGCTTATAGCCAAGATAACAGACTCTAAAAACTATCTAAATACACTTAGTAAAGATTAGATCCTTTCATGGAGAAGGAAATGGCAACCCACTCCAGTATTCTTGCCTAGGGAATCCTGTGGACAGAGGAGCCTGGTGGGCTGCTGTCCATAGGGTCGCATAGAGTCAGACACGACTGAAGCGACTTAGCATGTATGCATGCGTTGGAGAAGAAAATGGCAACCCACTTCAGTATTCTTGCCTGGAGAATCCCAGGGACGGAAGAGCCTGGTAGGCTGCCATCTATGGGGTCACACAGAGTCGGACACGACTGAAGCGACTTATCAGTAGATCCTTTCAAAGATTCTGTTGCTGAGTTTTCCTCACTTTTCCCCCACAGACTAGAAAGGTAAAAACTCTGTCTTATATGTACTAGTAGTATTACTATTATTTCTCTTATCAGAACAAAAACACAATACACAAAACATACTAGAAATAGTTGGTTCTTTTTAATCAGCTATTGATGGTATAATAAAATAAATTTAAGTGGCTCCTAATTTAAACATTTAAAATAGTTCATTGAAGGATAATCTACAATGCAGTATGTTAAGCCAAATAGTCAAAATAACACCCCCCCTTTTTTTTTCAAGAAAGAAGAAATAAAGTCATGATCAAAATTATGACCAACAAGTTGGTTCCATTTGGACACTTATAGATGACTCTGTAGGCATATTGGCAGGCACGATGTTCAAATATCAACCCATGTGACTTTAGAAATAATGGTAAGAAAGCTTACAATTTCAGAATTAAGGTCTGAAATTAAAGAAAAATATCCACCAAATATCACAACAGATCTTTTAATGACTAAGTTTTTTAACATTACAATTGTTATTTTAGGGAACACTTTTTTTTCTTTGAACATTTAGCTAAATGTTCAATATGTTAAATAATTTACACAAGAGAAATAAGTTTTGTGTTCTGTACAAATCAGAGGACTCATGAATATAATCCCTTCCTACCACCAAAGCTCAAATTTGCAATGGTCTCAGCAGAAAATAAACAGTTCACAATTTAAACAGAACTTATAGCATTACAAAAATTTACAGGACTCCTCTCTTATCATTTTCTTTCGAACAACAAAGGTTACAGTGACAGAAATGAATGATCAGAATGTAAAAATATTTGTGCAAAACTGCATTAATTGTTCTTACCATTCAACAGAGGTAAAAGCTATGAACACACAATAACAATAATGAAGAAAACTACACTGAAAGTAATTCTATTTTAGATTTCAAACAACATTGATTATATTATTACTAAACATTCAAAGAAAACGTGGCACCATGAGCAGCAGGAGCAACAAATGATTTGGCAATTATGGCCAGCTAACGAAGCTGACACTGGAAAATGCCAAAGTGTATCTCCACATCAGCCATCCATCTCAAAGACTGGAAACAACTGTAGGGCTTAAAACTCAATTCAATGTCTTTATTCTTGGAATTTGCAGATCACAAACGAAATATTTAAGAAAGTCCTTTCCCCGCCTCTCCAGGAGTGTTTGTGTTTCTTGCATCACTGGAAATCCTTAGAAGAGCTGAATCATAGATTCTCTGGATTTACCTACACCAATCCATTTAACTGGGAGGGAGAAAAAGAGGATAAGAATAGCATTAATCCATGTATAATGTTCAATCTTTGGGATTAACAGATCCCCCACTTTTCTCAGTGTTACCATTTAACGTTCCCCCCATGTCTTTTGCTATCTTTTCCCTCTAATAGCAGATTATGCCAATTTCTAAACAGAATGTGCAGTCACATCCAGGACAGGGTAGTATGCCTTAAATTTTTCCTGTATTAATTGTACAATATTTACAACTGTTCAGTTCCTAGTGATTAGTAAAATACTGGCCCAAGCCAGCAGAGACCTAAAGAACCCTTAATCAAATTCCTAATTAACTAGAAAAGATAGGCATCTTTAATAAATGGATGACAGTAAGAGGACATTGAAGTGACACTGTAACATCCATATCTCACAAAAAGTAGAAATATCTGGAAGAGAATACTATTTAATTTGCACAGCCTGAGAATCTGGCTACTGTACCAGTCTAGGGGAATCTCTCCTCATCAGCACTGCATGGGCAAACCTTTACGGCATTTTACAGATGTCATTGTTAAACTCACTGCTTTTTATATTTCAGAAGACACTGACAAAGTACAATGAGCAAACATGCTTATAAGATTTAATATCAAGCTGGGAGACACAGCTAGCAATATGGAAAACAAGATTCATGTTTGGAGATAAACCACAAATATAATCAGCAATATAAAATCAGGTTAAGTGCATAACAGATTTTATACAGAGGATATTTTCCACTCTACCTTTTGCCTCTGAAATCTCCAACAGTACCAAAGGGAAAAAAGCAATGTTTTAAAAGAAAGATTTCACATAACTAGTTCATAGCCATAATTTAGTTATGTCTAACTCCTTGGCCAGCTTATTTTTTTTTAAATAAATAAGTTTTATTCTTTATTCTTTCTTTTTTTCAAGTTGGATTTCCTATCTTCTGCATCTATTATTTCCTACTAAAATCTAGTCAAGAAACTTCACCAACTCTCAAGGGTGGCTTAACCTCAAGTAGAAAAGAAATCACAAACCAGTTTTGATGGTGGTAAAGACACAGGATTTATTATTAAGAGGGAGAAAGAAATAAGAATGAATGTCATAGTGCAAAAAGAAAAAAAAAGACTAACAAAGAATTAAAAACAGGGTCAAAAAGGGTGAGAGGTAATATATTGTCTTGAGGCATGTGAAGGATTACAGAAAGATATTTTATCTTTCCTGGGCATCTGTGCAAATCATAAGCACTCTACAGAGGAATAATCTGTTTTTTATCCTATTTCAAAGATAGTTGAAATCAAAAGTAGAAAAAATAGTTGTTCATAAAGTATATTTACCTGGAATTTGAAGTTCATCTTCAATAAATCGAACATAGTTTTGTGCATTAATAGGTAGTTCCTTAAAAGTCCTTGCATTTGATATGTCTGTGTTCCATCCTGGGAGAGTCTTATACTGAACTTCAACTTTATTTAAGACTTCTTGGTTTGCTGAAAGTTAAAGAATAAATATATTTGCCCATGGTGTACACTGCCTATTGTCAAATGAGTTTTTAATACATCATAGGTTCACTATCTCTTACACTGGAGCCAAATAATGTTTTGAAATTTATACTTTTTCAGAATTTAGGGAGGTAGAAAAGTACACTATCTAGTATTTCATAATCAAACATATTTTTGCAGCAATAGGATTATTCACCCTAAGTGGATAGTGTTATTAATTCTAACATCAGTTCAGGTCAGGTTTTGCTGTCAAATGAGTTTCGGTGCCAAACTTAACTTTCTGTTTTCAGAGCTTTTTGGACTTCCATACTATGGACTGGGGGCTATGGATCCATATAATGGCAGCAATGTCACAGATAGAAGGTTTGCATATGTGCTCTCACCTGGGAAATCCTCTATTGTTTTTGCGACTGTAAAAAAGACTTAGCAGAAAAATTTCTTCATTATCTCACCTAACCAGTTTCTCCATATTCCCTAATAGAAGCCGAAAATGTACTAAAACAAGAACAGTGTCTTTGACCAGAGGTTGTATGGTGGATGCTATGGTACACTGTCCAGACTTCCTCTTCAGGAGTCACACGTTAATCCCCCCAGCTATGGGAGTACTGCCTGCTGAGAACGCACAGCTCAGAATCTCCTCAGCGGTCTCCCTGGAGCAGCCCATACCAACGACTAATCAAAATGGGGATATGAAGGACCTGCCTATTTACCTTAACTTGGGACTACTCTGGAAGACTATTCTGTCCCAGAGTTCCCCATGGGACCAATTGAGGGTTTTTCATGGAACTTCTTGGCAGTTCAACTTCTGCTTAATCCTGCTACTTCTCTCCCGCTCCCTTACAGACATTGTTGCTCAGAGCGCTTGCAAACAAACTACCTACACATAAATCTCTGTAACACAGACTGTTTCCCAGAGAACCAAAAGTAAGACAACTGGTGCCAGGAGTGGTCTGAGGAAGAAGGCTCTAGAATGGGGTCTGGAAGCTGGATTGTTGCCAGCGGGCTGGTAATCAATGAGGATGACTGCTAGTGGTAGAGAGAGTACAGCCTCTGGCATGTTCTAGTAGTGCAACTGTGCACAGAAGGTGAAATGGGATGCGTGGTGGGAGGTAAGGCACTGCAATAGCTGACATACTGAGAAATGAGCACAAGGGAACAGCTCTGGATGGAGGCCATTCATGAACTGGACAAAGACAATCAAAGGTTAATGGAGACATCTAGAGAGAATCTCATCTCCTACAAGGGAGAGCAGGAAGAGCTAAGGATCAGGCTTAGGACTCAATTATACAGATGGCAGAGCTCCAGAGAAAGCTGAACTCTCAAATCCAGTGAATCTGCTACAAGGCCAGATCCTGTTTGGGAAAAAAGTGGGACCCTGAGACTTTTGAAACATCTGGCTGAATCCTTCTACAGATTCGCTGATGGCCTGCAGAATGGCTGAGGCTTCCCTTGGCTTGAGGATGATGCAGAAGCCTCTCAGGGCCTCCTCTCCTGACATGCAAACATAAGTTGGCCAAGGAGTCACGGGGCCTGCTAAAGGAGGAGAGGAAATATATTCTGAAAGATCTGTGGGACTGAGCCAATATTTACTAGTAGGAGCGAAAGGAGTATGTACAGAACCGGATCCTAAAGGTATAGGATGAAAGGATTCTGCAAGTGGTGGAATAAAAAGTTTAATACAAGAATATATGGATACGCGAGTTCTCTCCTATGATCCATGATACAGTGAGAATGTATCATGTTAGGAATGTTCGTGGACATCTAAGAAAGTGATGAACCAAACTAAGTCGCACTGCTTGTGACAGACCATAGAGACCATAGAAGAAGAAATCAAGAGACTCAGTGGGGCTTCTCCTTTTAGCAATGATGGAGTATATGGTTCTAGATGAACTTTTCTAGCATAAATAACTGTAAAACTGGACAAAATACATGACAACTCTTTCTAGGCAGTGGTCAATAGGTAGCACAAACTGTCGTCTCTGAGAGGAAGAAAACTCAAGCAATTCCTGAAACTACTTAACTCTCTGCTAGGGGCAATTTCTTGATCAAGCAAAGTCAGGACACTGGAGTCAGTAGGGAATGGTGGTCCCACTGACATGAGAACATAGATATCAGATTTCAGGAAAGCTGAAGCAGCTAGAATCATCAAGGGCAAGCATCAGAGAGGAGAGAGCTATACAGAGAGGGTATTCCTCCCCCAGAAATGGGTGTAAAGGTACCATGGCTAAAGCTCAACCATACACACATGGTCCCATGGGGAGGCTTGCCGGATAGCAGCTGTCACATAGCTGAGTGGGACAAAGATTCTAGAGGTCAAGCAGTGCTGGTGAAAGGGAAGGGACAGGGTACACTGGAGCTCCAGCACTGCCAGACTGGAAAGATGTCTTTACACCTTGTTTACTCTCCTGGCATCCAGCTGAGACAACAGAAAGGTTGTTCACTAAAAGTAAAAACCAAACTTTAGCTTGAAATCTACTATAGATTCTTGCTCACCCTGCCCGCTCCCCACCCCCCACATCCACCCCTCAACAAGGCCTAAACCTAAGCTCTGCCAAGACCCACAGAGACAACGTGGAGACTGTCTCACAGTAGTTTAGAGAGATCTGGGAAACACCTTGCATTCTCCATATACTATATGAACAAAATATTAAAAAACCAAGCTATACAAGGTTCAGGATGACAAGCCAGTAATTCAACTGTTCCCTAAAACAAGAACCAATACTCTTCAGAGTAAGATAACAGAATCCAAGTCTCTATAACATATTATGCACAATGTCCAATATTCACCAAAAGTCATGAGACACAGACACAGTGATCCACAATCAAGGAAAAGAATAGTCAGAAGAAGCCAAACTGGAGATGGCCCAGATGTCAGCTAACAAATAATGACTTCAAACATGCTTCTAAGAACCTACAGTTCTCAATTCCCAAGGACTGGTCAAAAACCTACCAGTCTACCAAGTTCCATCAAGCTAGTCAATATTTCTTCATTTGACATATTCTTAGTCTTCCAGGATGACTAAACAATTTAACAGTTTCTATTTCTGGAAAACGGAAACATTTTTGGAACTTCCTGAGTAACTGGAGAACTCATATAACTAAAGATAGACCAGTTTTCACTGGCTCTAGTAGGAAATCTCCTTACATCCATCTACTTTAGACACATAAGTTAGAAAAAAATGATTCCTGTAGCTTGAAGGACACAGTAGGTTAACGTATTAAGAGCCTGCTTACCCTAACAAGCAGGGCTCTTTTCTCCTATCTCACATTTCTCAAGGAATGCCTACAGAGAGGTTACTTTCAAAGTAGGGAAGATAAGATTCAAGAGCAGCATAACTGGGCCCAGTGGTACCATGTCTCCTCTTTCCTATTTCAAGTGTGGACACGAGCTTGTCATGACACAGCACCCAAATCCATAGCAACTATGAAACAAATGCTAATGAGTATACTTGTACTGTTCACAAAGGGCATTTCAAGTCTGTGGCTGTACATCATAAATTATACAGAAGAGTTTTATGAATTGCTGATACATACACCTAATAAAAGAGTACCTGGAAAATGAGGTATAATTTCACCATCTAATTTGTATGCAACTCCAACTTTGATTTCCGTAAACATGTCCAAAATATCCAATTTGGTAAGCGCCAACCTAATTTTGGAAGAAAAGGAGATGTCAACAACTTGATGAAGGAGTAAAGGAGAATTCATACAAAGCTAAAAGTTCCAAAGCAATTCTGAAACTGGTTAGAATTATATTTTAAAGCATACTACACATAAAACACTACAGGGCAATATATGGATATATTTTCTCTATTAAAAACCATGACTTCACTGATCTACCAGTGAGTTGCTTTTCTAATAGCTGTAACAGACTCTCACTGATTGACAGACTCACATCCTCTCGCTCAGTTTCTCAGGATCAACTAATACGTATCTAGAGAGGGCTGCCTGGAGTAAAGGATGCATCCTGTGGCTGACACAGCAAAACTGACTATTCCATGTGAGTGACAAGATTCATGTACGATACATACACATATGCGATCAATCCCCATTTCTTCATTCTCCTTTAACACTACCCTTCTGGTCAGAAATTGTCAAAGGAGAGTGAGGATCTCTTCATAACACATCAAAATCTCCCAATAAATTGACTGGAAAACAGTTTTCTAGGAAAATCTATAGAAATTAGATAAAACACTAGGTCCAAGATTCTTGTCCACAGATTATTTTTTTATCCTTTATTCTAATATTTGCTAAAAGTTAAGCCTAAATAATACAAACATGAATACATTTTTACATTTATTATGTGTATGCAATATTAATAGCAACTTTTGCTGAGCATTTTTAGTGTGCCAGGCAGCATGCTATATACTCTCATCTAGATTTCAAAATACCCCGTTGATGTAGATAGTACTATTATTTAGATTTTAAAGATGATGAAAAAGGCACAGAAAGATTAACTTACCCAAAGTCACACAGCATAAAGTATGGATCTGATATTTGACTCCAGAAGTCAGATGTCAGCCAAGCCTATCCACTGAGTCAGTGGCACTGCCTCCCCTCTGATATACATACTCTATGCTGCTCCATCTACCTACCTACTCACCTTTCTACCTGCCTGTCTTACCTCCCTCTGAATGTATCTGCATGTAAGAGCATCAGGATTTTCTCTCCCAACCTTGGATGTCTAGGGAGAACAACTAGGCTGTCTCTCCTTATGCGCCCCTCCCCTGTATTTTGGTCCACTTCTGAACTGCAATTTCATTTGGAGTCTAAAGAATGAAATTTTTGAATTAGTGCACTACCTCAAGTTTGCACTCCACAAAATTTAACTGTAGTCATGAACTGGCATTTATGAAGTAAGTATTTCTAAGAACACTCACGCGGTAAAGCCATTAATCATATGAGCATATTTGAGCAAGACAAGGTCCAACCAGCCACATCTTCTTTTCCTTCCTGTCGTTACACCAAACTCTCTACCCCTTGTTTGTAATAATTCTCCAATTTCCTAAAGAACAGAAAATAAAACTTTAGGATTAGAATACCAATACTTTAAATCTAGTAGATCATATAACATGTTATAGATCACATAACAAGGCATAAAGTTTCTTAGAGATAAACATCTTTCAGAAAAAATAACTAAACTGGAAGGTATAATTTCAGAGAGATAGATTTTATGTGAAGGAGGCATTATTTGAAATACATTCACTTTTGACTTTATTTTTTAACCACTATTTTAAGACCAACATTTTTTTTACATTATACAGATGACTTCTAAAAATTTAGATTAACATATATAAATATTGCATATTAAAAACTAAGCTGCTAATAAATATTTACTAAAATAGGTAAGTTAGTCCAATTTGTTCTAAGAACTGTAGTTTAATGATTTTCCTGAAAACCATAAGGCAAATTCCCATCTGGTAGTTGCTACCACAATGTCCTTTCGAAGAAAATTAAGATTGAAAACAATGCTCAAAGTTCTAAGCTACAGCCACTCCCTACAACCTAATTTCCCCATCTATCATCTATCTATTCCTTAATTTACACCTTTCTGATTAAAGCCATCATTTCATTATCACACATATTCTCAAGGAATTACAACTAAAATACTGCTTTGTCAGGTTTGAATTTCAGCCTTGTTTATCTGTGTGGCCTGGGGCAGTTCCTTCAGTTCTCCAGGCCTCAGCTTCCCCAAATGTAGAATGGGGATGGTAACAGCACCCAGCTCCCAGAGTTGCTGTGAGGATACAAAGACCTTCTAAGTTTACAGCAATTAAACAGTGGCTGGCCTGAGGTCACCACCAAGTAAACAGTGGGCTATGATTAGACAATGTCTGGAGATCACTTTCCTCACCTTGACTCCTAATAAGCTCTTGGTGAAAGATACTTGTTATTTTTAAATTCTCCCTCCTCTACTATCTTAATCCCCTTCATAAGCCACCTTCACTTGCCTGCAATTACAGTTACCTTTAAGTGCCCACTAATCTCTCCCCTTTTGTTGCCAATCTGTTGCCACCAACAATAAAGGTATATGTAATTTTCTTTAAAGTTGTGCTGATTAATCTTGCAAATTAAGTGAAATGCATAAAAGACAATAATTCATTAAGAAAAAAAGCATGATTTATCATTTTCAAAGTTTTGAATCAGATTTACTGAGAAACAGGCTTACATTGTCTTGCTCTGTAGGAAAGGCACCAATACCAACTCTAGTTGTATAAGCTTTCACAACTCCATACACTTCTCCAACGTTTTGAGGGGGCATACCCAAGCCAGTACACACACCTCCAACTGTACAGTTCGAAGAGGTCACAAAAGGATAAGTTCCTAAAAACAGAAACAAACAGTAAAATATACACAAATGATAGACGTTATTTTTTTAAATTCTGCATTTGAGTATATTCTAGGTATTTGATAGACTTATGGAACCACCCTTTCAAAGCCTCGATGTTTTATTCCTGATTCTTTTTGTCTGTAGAGATAAAAACATAGGTGGTTAAGCTATAGCTGCAGTGCTACACTACAGACGCTCCTTGAGTACACGCAATTACTCGGTTCTGCCCAGTAGGTACCCACCTAATTAAACGCCAAAACTCTGGTGTTATCCTACTATGTAGATTTATATTTTCTATGTTCCTGTTAATTTAAAACAGTAAATTTATTTTACTCCCTTGATACAGATACCCCAGCAGCCTGGAGTGACAAGAGTACACCAAGAATTCTGTGGTATTCCACAGTTTATGACCTTTTGATCTCTCTTCAGAGAATAGACCCCAGAAATGACAAGAGTAATCAAAGGTGTACTTCCTACCCTCCCCAACCCTGACCCCAAGATCCTCTTCATACTTGAACTATCCCCTATGCTAATAAGACACTGTTTCTTCCAGATTGGATAGGCATCAAGAATATGTATCTACTGTACAGAAATACACTTTAATTGGCTTACTTGAAGTCAAAAGTCAATGAAATGTTAGTAACAACTGAGAATAGTCTTATACTGAGAGATCATGTTTAGCTTGAAAGGCCAACAAAGGCAGTAGATTGAAGATAATAAGCATCAAATTTTTAAACTCAGAATCTCACATCCAGGGAGTTAATTAAACAGACTTCCACAGATCTTAGGATATGCATGCTTAGTAACAATGTAAATTATTAGCTCTTGATAGTTTTTAAAAGGTTGAATTTATAGGTTCTTTCACAGAATTCATCTAATCATCTTTCAGTTCCAAGGAAATACAGTCTGGAATTGCTATAAACCAAACAACAAGAAAAATCACTTTGTCACTTTTGTCATTTTTCTAATGAACTGCAAAACACAAAATATTCCCTTTTTTAAAAAAGGGTTAAGATAAGATGACAAACTTTCATCATTCCTGAATATACAAGCAAAAAGCCTTATTCTAAAGTCCTTCAATGCTAACATTAATCATGCATACCCTAAGCAATTCAGGGCTCAGTTATGCTCCCCGTAAACCGCATCTCACTTACCAAAGTCAATATCTAGTAGTGCTGCATTTGCACCTTCTACCAAGATTTTCTTTGGTGGCCCATGGAGAGCTTCATACAGGAAATAAACTCCATCTCTCACCATTGGTTTAATCCTTTCCATATAACCCTATACACAAAGACAAAAAATAAGTCGATGTATACTGATACATTTACAATGTAAACTATCTGAGTAAAAATTAACCAACTTTTGACAATGAAAACTGACAACTGGAAAGGAGAAAGGGATTGGTGACAATGCTCACCCTACTGCAACACTTGGATTGGCTTTGGTCTCTTATGCTGATTCTCCAGAACCAGAAAAGAGACACTATTTGAAGAGAAGTAGTACTCTTGCCTGGAAAATCCCATGGATGGAGGAGCCTGGTGGGCTGCAGTCCATGGGGTCGCAACGAGCAACTTCACTTTCACTTTTAACTTTCCTGCACTGGAGAAGGAAATGGCAACCCACTCTTGCCTGGAGAAACCCTGGGATGGGGGAGCCTGTTGGGCTGCTGTCTATGGGGTCGCACAGAGTCAGACACGACTGAAGCGACTTAGCAGCAGAGATACAATGAAACTCAAAGGTTCTACTTCAACCTCACTGCAAATAATGATAACAATCTTCTGAACAGCCCAGTACTCATACTTCATACACCAGCTTTTAGGAAAACAAAAAGAACTGAATATTGTGCTTTTATATTTTGTAGGTATTAAAAAAGAGCACTTAAGAGTCCATATAACCGTAAGTGCATCAAAGTCTTTCTCAAAATGTTGTGAGGGCCACCAGTGACACTGCCAAGCAAACAAGTATCAATAATTGATTACTAATATTCTTTTCCCACTGTATTCCATTACAGTAAAATACCTTAGCAGTATTACTAGTAATATCAATACTAACTCACATAAACATGATAAAACTTTCTCAAAACATGTTTAAAGTATTAATAATACTGCTTAATTCTAGAGATTCAATTAAAAATATAAACAAGAGTTCCCCCAAGGCCTATAGTGTAACTGCAATAAAATTTAGTTTCCACCATGTTTAAATGTTTAGCCAGATCAGTATGGAAATTCCAAGATTCACTCATGAACTCATTGAGTATGTTATACCTATTGATGGACACATAATCCCCCTCTGGCTCTAGCCGCCAGTCTCATGCTTCTTCCTGTTTTAATCCTTTATTTTTAATGCCTGGAATGACTGTACCATTCACCGTGTTCCTTAAAGTCCTGGTTCAACATACAGCAGTCCCCCCACATATCCTAGGGGAATATGTTCCAAGACCCCCAGGGGATGCCTGAAACCACAGACAATACCAAACTCTACATACACTGTGTTTTCTATATCCATACACACCTTTGATAATATTTAAGTTATAAATGAGGCACAGCAAGAGATCCACAATAACCAATGATTAAATAGAACACTTATGCAATATACTATAATAAAAATTATGTAAAACACTGTTATACTGTTGCAACAGCAAAACTAGCAAAAATTTCTTTTTCCTTCTTTACAATTTCATGGATATAAGACTTATTCTTACTGTAGACCTTAGCAACCACAGCGTATTTTTCTCTTTCCTTATTAAGTCAAGAACTTTCACTGTATGGTTTCTCTTTGGTGTATCCAAATTGCCAGCATTACTGCTCTTGTACCTTGGGGCCATTAGTAAGTTAAAAGGGTCACTTGAATATAAGCACTGTGATACCAGACAGTCAATCTGGCAAGTGAAATGGCTAGTCAGTGACTAATGGGCAGGATGCACTGGACAAAGGGATGACTGATGCCTTGGGAAGGACGGAGCAGGGCAGCAAGAAGTTTCATCACAATACTCAGAAGGTCTCAAATTTAAAACTTAAGAGTTGTTTCGCACTTGACCATAGGAAACTGAAACCACAAAAAGCAAAACCAAGGATAAGGGGGGAATACTGTTCAACACCTATTAAGAATCTTCCTACCTAATTCTGGTCATTATTATTCATATACTTTACATTCATATGGAATATGTATAAAATAGAATTGAAAAGATACACCTGTATATTAGCATGTAAATATTTTCAAACTGCTACTGATAAATTTAAAATATTTGTTGCATGACAGAATGGAAACAAAGTGGCAGTCTATACTAAGCAACAATCAATATACTGAAATCCAAATACCTAACATTCATAATGTCCCTTGAAGGTCACTTTTCAGAAGAAATTCAGTGAGTAGGTAGACCTAAGGTCTGCTACAACTCTAAAATGACATATAAGGTATGTAAATTCTTATTCACTTCTGGAACTGATGTCATACTTATTCACAGGAAAGAAAGAGTTAACAGTCACCTGCTTGAAACTCCAAAGATTCTAGAGGAAGGGAAGGATAGGCAACTCGATTACTGACTAACTCAGGCACCAACTGGGGTCCTAATCAATCAATCACCTTCTATGTCTCTAAAGAGTGCAGTGCTTCTTTAGAGCTGTCCCTGTAACAGACTCTTTGAGGTATCAGTCCTAAATGTGCTGGTTAGATTTAAAAGTTTTCATCTCTCATTTGTCCCTTAGTTGATCTATCCTCCAAATTCTTGAGTGATTTTTCTATAACACAGTTAGTCCTTTTTTTCTGCTCAAAATTATTGAGTAGCTAACCTTCCTATTATTGCATATAACATCAACACAAGACTTATGATTTGGTTCCTACTTGTCTAACTTTTTGTGATCTTATTCACTGTAGCCTGTCAGGCTCCTTTTCAAGTACTTTATTCTTGCTCCCTGGTCCCCATTGGATGTTTTGTTAAAGCCACATCATGTAAAGTTACTCAAACATGCCACGTCCTTTTAGGGCTATATGCTTTTAGACTTAGAAACACAAATTCACTTTACTAGCTCTTACCTATAATACTTTACACATATCTGTGTGACACTTATTAACCACATGTTCTTCAATCTTGTATTTTCAGTTTCTAATACAAAGACTGAATGAATGAAAGATCGAGATGCTATTTTGGCAAACAAGCTTTAAAAAGGACATTATAAATGTCAGAAAGCATTACCTTCAGTTTTTGTAATTCACCTTCAATGTCTATTTCCAAAGTAGGGTATATAGATTTGTACTGGTTAGCCAGAACTTTGAACCTGAGAAAAAACAGATAAATCAAGACCTTAGCTCTGTTTTAAAATATTCTGAATAATTTCATTCTATTCAAATGATTTCTGGAGTTAAGTGGTCTTAATAACAGTCCCCAAAATGAAGTTACACTCTGAGAAACAGAATCTAATCAAGGTCAGTCATATGAATAAGTGATACATTCAAAATATTTTTTATTGATAGGATATCAACAATATAATTAAGGTGATGTGTGTAAGGTTCAGGAGGAGCAGGGAATGACTCAAATCTGTAGCCACAAGACAAATCTGAATTAATTATGTTATACTCTGTGAAAGATAAAAGGGAATGGTCTAAAATGATGCTTTTAGGAGAGTCAGCAGCAGCACTAGCAACTTGTCTCCAATATTCTCACTGGAGGTGCCCTAACAATGCAGACAGACAAACTGCTAACTGAATATGGATACAGCAAGTGATCTTTGACGCTGTTATTAGATGCAACCAACTAACTCATCACTGAGTCACCGTATAGTTTACTGATGATTATTAGGTTTCCCATGGAGATTTTTCTATAGTGATTAAATGTCAAGGTGGCATTATTTTTCAAGCTGAGCTTCATACATGTTAGTTCACAAGTGCTTGATATCCTAATTATTTCTAGGTAAAAGGACACAACAGTGTTTTTGAACTTGAAAATCTGAGGATCAAGACCCTAGGATATGGAGACCCCACCAGAGCACTGCCACATCCCCCCGGGAAACATGTCTGTTTCTCAGTAAAGCATTCTAAATTCCAATCCTTAAATATAATTTTGGCTTTGTCTTTCTGGGGGTACTCATGATATCGACATCATGTTATTTTCATGAAGTTAATCTGAAATTAAGGACCAATTCAAATGTAATAAAAAAATAACTTTAGTATTTCAAAAGAAACAAAAAAGCCAACCACCACGAATCAACTAGAATACAGATTTTTTATCAATTTTCATACTGAGTTTTAAAAATTCTAAAAATCCATTTGCTCTTTCCATTTTGAAATATAAGACAGTTACCTTTCAGAGAAGCCATCAAAGTCAGAAACAAGATCGCACATCCTGAGTCCACTCCGAGCAGCTTTGGAAGAATAAACTGGGCCAATGCCCTTTTTTGTGGTACCCAAACTTAAAAATAGATCAAAACAAGCTGAGTTAGAAAAGAAAGATCCAGTTCTTAATGGTCAGCTGACCACAAAGAATTAAGTTACTATGAGTGTTTTCTGTTTATGCTATTTCCTTTATGTTTATTTTCATGATCTTACTGATTTTCTCTGAAATCTAAACAGGATAGTCTAATAGCTATTTTTCTTAAACTTCTGGCCTAGAATTGAAACAAAAAAAGACTAGATATGCTTAAAACTGCATACACACACAACCCACAGAAACCCACAAAAAACAGAACATACTTTTTTCCTGCTTGTTCTTGTCTCTGTTGTTCCTGGATACCATCAGCTGCCTGATGAAAATCAAATACTGAGGGGGAAAAAACAAAACCAGCTGTTATTGACTCAAAAGTAATGTAGGAAAGCAAAATGTATTTTGTTTTAAATTACTTAAGTTACAAATCCCTTCAGCCTAGCTTCTTTATGACAAATACAATCCTAACTGGTATGTTATTATGAAAATATACCTGATCATTCATCCCTATTTATTGCAATCTATCATATTTTTACAAATGAGTCCTTAAGACAGTAATTTTGGAATACCCTACCCTACAATTCTATAAAGCTCATTTTACTAAGATATTCTCTGCAAGTTTTGGACTCTAGAATAATTTGGGGGTTATGTTGATCATCTCCCTCTTCTCTTCCTCATAAGCTAATAGTGGAGATAATATTAAAAAAATCAAATCCCAGAGAAATCAGGAGAGAAGAAAAAAGAACAAATAGAAAACAAAGAGTAAATATAGTCAACCACACCACTAATTATACTAAAAGTAAATAGTTTAGATACTCCAATTAAAAGGAACATTATCACAAAAAATAAAAAGCAAAGTCCCAATATACTTGTTGACAATAAATGAGTGACAATAAATTTGCACAAAAATATGTGCAAATAAATGCTCTTTGTATTTTAATATGGCTTATTTTCAAATAGAAGTAGCAAAGCCTCTTGAAATACTGCTTATTCATTTGATTAGCTAATTCTTCAGAAGTAGGTAATCTTAACCTAGTCCTTATCAGAAACAGAAAAAAAAATAATATTTCATGTACTTAAACTCAATTGTTACAATTCATCCTACTTAGTTTTCAATAAAATTAAAGATTAAATCATCTATTAAATGCTTTCATATGTTTCTGATAAAAAGACAGTTATATATAAATATACTGCATCCCCTTACCAATATGAGCTCTGTCAGATATGATAAGCCTTTTCTCCCAGCCTTCCAGACCTAGAGGAAAGGAAAAATAGACACGCTTAATTGAACATTTGTATAATAATTTTTAAATCTTAATTTCCTTAGAAATATAATGTTTAAAAATGTTTTTCACTGAAGTAATCATTTTAGTATCTTTTCTTCTGCATAGGAAATATATTTAACAAGAATTTTCTCAACTGTCATTATACAAACTCATTCACAAATTCTACCTTTCTAAATGTTTTGCTCTAAGCTGTTCCAAACTCAAGCCAGCCATAGCCATATAAAATACTTTTAAGCATCCAAAAACACAAATAGTACAAAATATCATTTTGTCAGCAGTGAGGAGTGAGGAGCAGAGCATAGGGAGAATTTTGAGAAAAGGGAGTTAATTTTGGGAATAGTGCCCTTTCTCAGGACAATAACAAAAAATGTGATTAAACAAAATAATAAAATGTTCTCACTAATTCTTCCAAAGTACTATCAATTACTGTACTTATCACACTGAATTATAAGAAGATCTATGTATCTTCCCATTTAAGTGTAAATGCCTAAGAGTAGGAGTCATGAGTTTTCATAACACGGGGTCTGGCATCCAATAAATGTTCAAAGAAAATGACTGTTGAATGAATAAATGAATTTAAATATTTTTCTTTAAAGACAGAACCTTAGGTTATATGTATTCTAAGATTAGCCACGCAGCCCAGGTTATATGTATTCTAAGGATAAGTCACCAAATACTAATTTTGAAAGTTAGTATTTGAATAGTAAAAATTAATTACTTTTGATAATATTCAAAGATTTGTTTTAAAAATATTCCTTATAAGGAAGACATTAAGCCCCTCCATAGTTGTTGACATGTAAACACATATGTATTCTAAAGTTAGCTTAGGAAATATTATAAAGTAAATATTACAAAGAAATTCAGTAAGATGGATTCAGCTGGGTTAGGTAGGGCAGAAGGAAAAACAAGAGGGCAAAACTGTAAAGGAGGATGAAGAACAGGGGAGAAGTAGCATGGGAACCTCAACCTGACCAATTAAAGAAAGCAGACACACAACAGGTAAAATTTCAGGGAAGACTGCAGGGAGAGAAGCAAGATAGGATTCTTTTAAGTCAGATTTAGTTGTCAGGATCACTTAAGGATGGATGGACTGCTACTTCTATGCATGAAAAGATAAACTTTAAAAATTTAATAGGACTTAGTATATTAAACATGAGTTAAGCGAAGAGTTGACTCATTGGAAAAGTCCCTGATGCTGGGAGGGATTGGGGGCGGGAAAAGAAGGGGACGACCGAGGATGAGATGGCTGGATGGCATCACGAACTCAATGGACGTGAGTCTGGGTGAACTCCGGGAGTTGGTGATGGACAGGGAGGCCTGGCTTACTGCGATTCATGGGGTTGCAAAGAGTCAGACACGACTGAGTGACTGAACTGAACTGAAGGGGAAACGACACTAATGATTTTTCTCAGTTATGTTTTATTTGCACTGTCACAGTCCCCTCAAACCCTAGAAAGGCAGCCAAATTGAATGTAAACAGACTTCCAAAACTCCAGAAAACAAGGCAGGAAATCAAGTCTTTTTTTTTTTTTAAAGATGGAAGTGGATACACTCCATAGAAGCGTTTCCCTCACTTCCAGGGAGGGATTTATACAACACTCTTTTGTCCTGGGTTGCAGTAACTCAGGGACTTCCAGATCCTCTCGGAAATGAGGCTAATGGTGTACAAAATGGGCTAAGTGGCTTCCTGAAACTGCCTTAAGCTAATTTTGGTTTGTGCAGAAGAGGATGCTAGCAAGCACAAGTGACAAAATGAGCTTGTTTCCTAGAGTCGTGCCACCAACATAGAGTAATTCTAGCTACCTAAAGATAAGGTTTGCAGACAACCAATGTGTAAAAAACCAGGACTCATACAATGAACTTGCTATGCTTGTCTTTTGTTTAGAACACTTATTATAATGAATAAAATAAAAATTTATTAAATAAAAATTATGACATAAAAATTATGTCCTACAATAACCTGCAATTTTAAAGTAGAAGATAAAAATGTGAAGTTTTTTCTGGGATGGGAGTCCCTTAAAACTTTACCCCCACCTACCCCCCCACAAAAAACAAATAACTGGTTACCAGACAAAGCAGACTCATTCTTTCATACCTTTTCCTTTTTGAACATTTTTTTCTGCTTCCTCAAACAATCCAGGTAGATGAATTACTACACCATTTCCTTAAAAAAAAAAAAAAAAAAAACACACACACATACACAAATAAATCCCAATTTTAAACAAAGTTTAAACTAAGACATTTACAATAATCCTTATCTAGAATAGTAGAAGAGTGAGATACACTTTGATTAGTAGAACATTCTAATTTATCAGGGAGTTACCACAGAAACAACTCCAAGTCTTAAATAGTAGTAAAATGTAAATACACAATAGAACATAATACACATAATATAAAACACTTAAAACGACACTCAATAAACTTTGAAATTTCTTTGAAATGAAGTGAAACTGTTATTTTGAAAGGAACCAGTTATATAGTTTTAGGCAAACTGAACCAGATCACAGTCTTTCAACTGGGGACTCAAACCAATTAGTGGCCATAAAATAAATTTACTGGGTTGTGATTAGCATTTTTAAAAATAAAAGACTAGAAGAGAAAATGTCAGATTGCATCTTATGTTACAAGCATTCAGAATCCATCCATGAAACAGACTTCTCGCTTTTCTTACTGTGCTTCATAGTGCTTGGAAACCTGATTTAATGATCCAACACTTTGCTACACAGTTAAGAATGCCAATAAGAAATAAATACAAAGTAATCATTCCAAAAAGTATTAGGGCTAAAAGAGCTAAAAGATGTGTTAACCAGTGAAAGTCAGGCATATTCCAGGAGGTGCCACTGTTAGGATTAATAAGCGATCAATAGATCATTTGATGAGAGATTAAATAAGCTTAATGAAAAATAAACACTATTATCAACGAGGGGAAGAAAATCCCTAAGTTCAGTTTACATACTTACCAATGAATGCAGTAACATTCGGGTTAATTATTCCACTGGGTAAAAGGTGAAAATCATACTCCACAGAATCTACAACCACGTATGGCCAGCATTATTTCCTCCCTGGAATACAAGATTGCGAAAACTAAACCTAACAATGAATATGACAAGCAATATAACTCCTTCCAAAGGGAATTAATGATTTCCTACTAAAATGACGTTACTTGAGGCAACCCAACTATTTGCCACGAATACTTATTCTCTAGACGCTTACAACAGTTTGGCCATCCTCTCTCCTTTCCCTACTTGAGTGATTATTCTTAACAGGATCTAGAAATTGGAGAATTCAGATTTCTGGAAGACTGAAAGACATATCCCGTGTCTTAAAAAGAGAGAAAAAAATGAACAAAGTACAGGGAAGAATCAGCTTGTTATTCTGTTTCTGACACTATGTGGAACATGTACCAATCTACTTAATTATCCATGACATTGATCTTTAAAAATCCTTAAAATTGAAAAAGTAATCTATCCTGATAGAAATATTCATATAATTCTCATTGTCCTAAAAGTGTGACCAGCAACTCTGACCTAACATTATTATTCTTATATTGATTTTAGAATATCTCCCAAGCAATTCCCTCAACTATTAGTTATCCTGACGACTAATTTTTAAATTTTACAATCAGTCTTGTGAGCTTGGTTAGTGACCAGTTCCTTGAATCTGCTTGCCTCTGGCTAATGTAATACACTGGGTCAAGGAACTTCTAAAGCTAAGCATTACAGTACAAATCCACAGTGAAATTTCTATTCTATGAAACAAAATGTGAAACTGAATTATAAAAATCAGGTACAAATGAGACAGTATTAAGTGACCAATTTTTCTAATTTCTAAGCTTAAAAAGCATGAGGAAAAGACATAAATCAATTTGATTATGTTTAAACGTCTACAGAACACTAACAATAATTTAAAAATAAACAACAAACTAGGAATATATCTGAACAAATAAAAAGTTTAACAACATCTTTGCAGGACATGACTGGTTTAACTTGATCACAAGGCTACCAAATTTATGTACTTTTACCGTCATCATGAATTCACAAAAATGCCAGAAAAATAGGTCCGCAAAAAAAATCTTCAACAAAGCAAATACTTATTTACAGTGTTTTGCACTGTACAAAGAATTCCTCACTTAACGACTAGAGTTATGTCATGTATGTTTAAAAGAAAAAAAAAAAAGACTTGGCAGTGGTAGCCTGTAAGTCCACCAGATAACAGGTAGGTGACAAGACACAGGAAGACCGCAGCAGGGATTTAAGCAATACCTCCTTCACTTGATACCATCAAAGGAACAGGTGAGTATTTTTTTTTTTTTACTATTTACTTATTTGTAGGCAACATCTGCATGTGGATACAAAAGGCACAGTAGGATGCACAGTAAAAAGTGAAGTCTCTCTGTACTCTGTTCTCCCCTTCCCTGCTACAAGGCTGCTATTTCCACCTGCTTTTTGTGTCCTTCCCTAAGTAATTCTGCATATACAAACACATATTTGCATATTCCTTCTATGCAAATAATAGCAAAGATATATACCCGGGCAAATTGCTTTTCTACTTAACAAATCTTAAAGCTCATTCTCTATAACCTTGCGAAGAGAAAATCTCATCCTTTCAACAGCTGCACTGTATTCTTTTATATAAGGACACATACATTTATTAAACTGGTCCCACAGAAAGGCATTTGGGTTGTTTCCAACCTTTTGTCTTTATTAACAATGTTGCAATATACTTTCTGGTACATACTTTATTATCATTTTACCCTGGGCAAGTTTATCACCAACTCTGACAGAATCCTAAAACATTACATAAACTAAAGAATATACTGAAAAAAAAAAAAAAAGGACAAGGACACATTGATCTTGGTCTTTCTTAAATAACCTACAGGACAATTCTTACTTGGTTTTTATGGCTTTTCTTTCATTCTATCCCTCATGCCAATATTAGCCTTTTTATCACAACTTTCTGTGATTTAGGAAACTTCCCCCAAGTTTCAGGAAAAATATTTTCAGAGTATGAAAACTCATTAAAATTTCTTCAAATCTTAGGAAAATGTTAATTTGTTATTGTAACTATTCACTCTAGATTGTTAAAAACACTAAATTTAATGATTTCATAATAAACTGTTATAAAGTACTGGTGACTTTGAAACAATCAATAAAATGTTATTATTTAAGCAGAACCAGTTTTCTTTTTAATTCATCATTTGCTTAATATAAAACAAACTATTTTGTAATTTTGATGTAGACTTTTAAAATAAGTCTCTTTACACATTCTTTTGTACACAGTTGTTTTTAGATATACTAATATAGTCATTTGGATAAATTTTTAACTCAGTTCTTGTGTATAACAAAGTCTACTACTCTCTTAGATAATATCTTACTAAGACAGGACGTAATGATGGAAAGATAGTGGCTGATATATTTGTTTGTTTGAGACAGGTCATTGTGATTGGTGATAAATGACTTTAGGGCAATATATTCTTTGAGTTCTTCCAAGTTTACACACAGGTGGTGGTTCAGGCTGGAAAAGTTCAGCTGCAAAAGGTTTGAAATCACACTTTTGTGAACAGCTTGCTCATTCAAACATTAACCAAGATTGTTCAGTAATCAATGCCTTATTAAGGATTACTATATGGTTTAAATCCTACTTAAATTGTTTGATTGAGTAGGAAAATATGGTTAAATATATTCAAGAATAACCTTAAATTATCCTGCTGAGGAGTTAAAGGAGAAAATGTGTGTATTAGCTAGTATGTTTGATCACTAGTGCCCTACGAGGGTTGGAGTGTAAAAGCTTCTAATCTTGAAACACTTGCTGTAAAGAAGAGTCCTGAGGTGAACTGAGAAGGAGCTACTCATAAGGCATTTTTTGACAAATCTATATATGATAAAACTTTTAGTATAGGGTCATTTCACAAAAAGCCTCAGATGAAGCTTCAAATTTCAACTGCCTATTTGGATGCCAACCTAAAATATGTGTAAGTTTTGTGTGCAATGTGCTTAGTCACTCAGTCGTGTCCAACTCCTTGTGACCCCATGGACTGTAGCTCCTCTGTCCATGTGGATTCTGCAGGCAAGAATACTGGAGTGGACTGCCATGCCCTCCTCCAGGTATCTTCCCAATCCAGGTATTGAACCCAGGTCTCCTGCATTGCAGGCAGATTCTTTACCATCTGAGCCACCAGGAAGCCCATAAATTGTGTGGAATATACAAAATTCTTCTTGGGAGCTGAGGAAATTGTTCTGAAACACAGGTCCAAGCAGGGGTCACATGTTAGCAGCAGACAGCAAAAACAAAGAGGTTTCAGTAGAACTACCATTGCCAGTCTCACCCCACCACCAACACCTATGACCACATTACCAGGGCAGATAGTCCTCCTTCTGTATCCACAGGAGATTGATGCCAGGACCCCCAGAGACACCAAAATCCACAAGTGTTTAAATCCCTTGTATAGTGCAACATTTGCATATAACTTATGCAAACCCTCAGGGATACTTTAAATCATCTCCAAATTACTTATAATACCCAATACAACATAAATGCTATGTAAATAGTTGCCAGCATAGCAAATTCAAGTTTCGCTTTTTGGAACTTTCTGGATTATTTTTTTCAATTTATTTTTGATTGACGGTTGAATCCTTTGATACAGAACCCATGGATGCAGAGGGCCAACTGTACTCTAAACTACAGACTCCCACATTTGTGATGAACAGCTTCTCATATGGGCAACTCTCTGCAGTATGTACCTAGATAAGTAGCAAGAACATATATGTTTAATTTTGTTTAATGTTTCTCCTAACTGGCACTGAAGGCCAGATAAATGATGGAAGATAAATATATCTTTCATTCTACTTTTAACAGATACCTCAAAGCAAATTTGGAAAAGTATCCTCCCAGATACAATATTAACCACATATTTATATTAATAGTTATATGTAAACTACCTCTTGTTGCTTTGCTAAATTCCCATAACACATGATCCCACTCATTCATGCAGCATTTAACAAATACTTCCAAATATCACAGCTGTATATTTTATACTACTTAACTAAAAAACAGAATATGTTCAATTGTTACAAAAACAAGGAGCTGTGGAACAGTAATTAATGCTGTTTTGCAGATCAACCGTATCATCGAGAAAATATTTCTTAATGAATCTTAGATGTCTTCACTTTTGAACATTTTTAATTTTGAAATATACCATCTAAAACCCCATTAAACAAATGAGTGGGGCTCAAAAGTGGCTGCATATTGTGTAGCAAGTCTCTTTGAGGAAAAACATAAGTTTATAATGCCTTATATATTTTTCTTACATTAAATAACAAGAACAAATGTAAAATTCAGCGGGGATATAAGATGACAAATATAAACTCTTTAAATACAAGGGCTCAATACTTTGCTTCCCCCACAGTGACCAATAAAGTTCTAGACACTGTTAGTACTTATTTGATATGCACTAATTAATGAGATGGTTGATATAGTTGATATGGACTAATTAATGAGATGGTTAGATAGCATCACCGATTCAATGGACATGAACTTGAGCAAACCCCGGGAGATAGTGGAGGACAGGGAAGCCTAGTGTCCTTTGGGTCAAAAACAAGTGGACAAGAGTTAGTACCTGAACAACAACAACAATAATTTTAAAAAGTAAAACTCTACAATTCTTTGAAAATAAAGCCATTCTACCACCTCTTCAAAACAAAAGGAAATTAACAATATTAAAGTGAAGAATATTAAAAGGAAAAAATCCAGTTATCCAATCAGCACTCACCACAATCACAAAAACATCCTCTAATTTGGTGTTTATTTTACTGATTTTCTTTGACCATTATTCTTACATTAAGATTGAATGTAAATATTCAACAAGCTTCTTAATGAACAACAACAACAAAAAAAAAAAACAACACTGTACCTCACTGAAATAAATTAGAATATTATTATGATGGAGGTGGGGGAGAGCAGAACTAAAATTCTATGTTCTCCAAGATGAAGAGCAAAATTTCTTGTATATACTTTTAGGGTTTAAAAACCAATACAGCTAAGTCTCATTATTTTAATTATAGTTAAAATAATAAAAACCTATTTAACACCACACATTTTCCCTCCAGAAAAGCACCAAAGGTCTACAATATATTAGAAAACAACTTACAAAGAGAATAACCCTGAATTGTTTCCTCATTTCTTATCTTCCCATATGAAATGAACTGAAGGTCAGTTACACCTTCAGTCCATTGAGTCCCTCTGCCTCCCCTCCCCCTTACCATTTACCATAAAGCATAATGTGTAATCATCCCCTCTGGCCACAGTAATTGATCCAGAGGAGGAAACCTGATCCAGGCCTGAGTCAATCAAGCTTCCCTTGGGAATTTGATTGTGAGAGATGCCTATCACCTAAGAAGAGCATCCTAAAGAGAAAAATGGCCAGTTCTGCCTGCTGAGATCCAAGGAGCTGCCTAAGGCCAGGCCACGCCAAGTTTTAGCCATCTGGGTATTCCTTTAAACATAGCCCCATTTTGCTTAAGACAGTCTCTTTTCCATTGTTTGTAAAGAATCCAAATTATTCACAAAACAAAGTCACTGCAAGATGGTATGTATACAGCCCATTCTCTAAATTCACATCCTATGATTAACTTACGTACACCTGAAACTAATACTGTAAATCAACTATATTCAATTAAAAACTAATTTCTAAAAAAAATTAATTTCTAACTTTTAATATCTATGCCGTCAAGAATAAACCTCTAAAACATGGTACTGGAGGACACAGGGATAATATAATATTATTTAGTTGTTTTGTAACTGTTCTCTTAAATATCATAAAAGTCATTATAAACTTATGATTTTCCTCAAAGACTTGCAACACAATATGAAGCCACTTTGGGGCTCCACTGGTTGGTTTGTTTCTTGAGGTTTTAGATTGTATATTTCAAAATAAGAATATTTAGCTCTTTTATATTTTTTTCATGTACACTTTTTTCCCCAATTTGATTTTAAACTTAATAAAGTCAGATGACAAGTGTTTTAAATTTTCTTTCCATAGTTCCTCAGAACCAGAGGCTATCAAGCCCAACTTTATAATAAAAGTTTGGATCAGGAAATGTTATGTGTAAGTTTCTAAGAAGGTCCAAGAGAGGAAAGGAAAGGAAAAGAAAAAAACTTTTTTTTTTAGACTGGATGAAATGACACTAGTCTGCAAACATGACTCCTTCCTGAGTCTTGACTTAGTTTGCTACTAGGTCTTCTTCTTTCCAAAATCTCTCCAACTAAGTGAGTTTCTACTGTGAGAGGAGATGGAAACAGTCAAAGTTACAAGCCTGAAAGAATGGTATCTCTTTTCTATCAATTAGCAAGAGTGTTAAGGGCTAACAATTTCATGCACATAGCCCAGAGGCATCATTCAGGCCACTTTCCTTGTTCCTCTGAATACAGGAATACTACACTGTAATCATAGAGCTCAAAATGAACAGCAAAAAAAAGTCAGAATAAACACTATGGATTACAGCACAGAGTAGCAATGCCTCAGACCCATACCTTTGAACTATTCTAGCAACTAAAAAAGGGTTCCCACTTCATATCTAGCTCCTTAGAAACCTAACAGTCTTGAGTTGTGCTGATTACCTGTGCTAATTTTCTTGGTAAAGACCGATCCGACCCATGTCCCGTTGTTGATTTCACTATTTGCCAATACTAAAACACAGCAATCCACAGCAATAAAGGAATTATAAACGAGGATGACTGTTCTTTTATAAAAACACTTAAGTAACTGCAATTAGCTTGTGATTCCAAAGTAGGGCAGGTTTAAGTTACCAGCAGCAAGCTGATCAAATTAAACTATTCAACAGTAACCAGACACACTACCTAGGAAAACATATACAGGGTATCTGAATTTCTTTTTAGCAAAGACATCCAAGTGCACTGCTCAGTTATCTCTTAAAGGCTTAAGACATCTGCTTTACCTTACAGTATTACATTTACCTTCCAGTTTCATACACAGATAAGTGTCACATGGGTGACAAAAATCTCAGGTACCTTGTATTTTGTACCTTAAATTACATTCTAAAACTCACAAGGAAAAGGGAAAGAGGAATAGACTTGGAGGATCTCAGGTTCCTGATTAAGAAGCTCCAGATTCTAGGTGCATGTGTGTGCTCTAATATACACACTTAACAAGGGTCAGAGATAGACGGATCAGACATCAACCAAAAAAAACGCATAAACCAATGTTATGCAGCTCTTTATAAATGCCAGATAAAAACTCCCTTAATCATTAAAACATTTATGGAGATATTTTCTTAAAACACACTGACATTGAACTGCAGATTTCAAGTCAAAAAAAATTTATCTCATGAATAAAACCCTTTAAACGGGTTTTCAAAACATAATACAGACAAAAGACCCATTTTTAAAAATGTCATGGACCTCCCATTTTTTAAAGAAGAATTTTATTACATTGAATTAAATATAATTAAAAGTTGGTTCAATGTAAAGAACCATCTACCTTGGAGTCAGAGTAGCCATGGGAACTGTCCTCTATTAACTGTCCTCTCCCCTTTTTTTTAATTGAAGCATACAACAAACTGTGGGAAATTCTTAGAGAGATGGAACTAGCAGACCACCTTACCTGCCACCTGAGGAACCTGTGTGCAAGTCAAGAAGCAACAGTTAGAACTGGACATGGAACAACGGACTGGTTCAAAACTGGGAAAGGAGTACATCAAGGCTGTATACTATCCCCCTGCTTATTTAACTTCTATGCAGAGTACATCATGCAAAATGCTGCGCTGGATGAGTCACAAGCTGAAATCTTCAACCCTGAATACTCATTGGAAGGATGCTGAAGCTAATGCTCCAACACTTTGGCCACCTGAGGCTAAGAGCTGACTCATTGGAAAAGACCCTGATAGATAGATTCAGGGTGCAAGGAGCAGGGGGTGACAGAGGATGAGATGGTTGGATGGCATCATCGACTCAATGGACATGAGTTTGAGCAAACTCCCGGAGATAGTGAAGGACAGGGAAGCCTGGCGTGCTGCAGTTAATGGGATCACAAAGAGCTGGACACGACTTAGCAACTGAACAACACCACATAGTTGATTTACAACGTTGTGTTAGTTTCAGGTAGATAGTGAAGTGATTCATTACACACATATATATACCTTTTTTTTCAGATTCTTTTCCCTTATAGGTTATTACAAAACATTGTGTTCCCTGTGCTATAACACTTTTCTGTTCTTTTCAAATGCTTTCCCCAGACAATACTGAATACCTTAACGTCCCTTTTTCAACTGATAAAAAGTGCTCTAACATCACCCATCTTCACTTACTGTTATGTAGCTAATCCACATTAATCTTTGGTGTCAACACTGACTTAGTCCCCAAAACATACGTAGATTTGTATCCAATTACTGTTAAGTAAGCCATTAAGTATATTATCAATTTACAAGTTCACTCTAGATTTGTTCTAGGCAACAATTTTTCCTAAAGATACTTAAAACTACCAAACTAATCCACCCTTTCTCACCAAAATTAAAGAAACAGAATAATATTGGTCAGATTCAGTTCAGTTACTCAGTCGTGTCCGACTCTTTGCGACCCCATGAACTGCAGCATGCCAGGCCTCCCTGTCCATCACCAACTCCCAGAGTTCACTCAGATAATTTCATATAATTTAAAAATTTATGCCTCAAAAATAAAGATAATGCCATATTATCTATACTAATACAGTAAGCTTAAATAGTGAACAACTTTGAGATCTACTGCTCTCAGCAAAGAAAAACTGTTTAATAGAAACATGGCAGTCAACTGAAATTTGTTGAGGAAATGCACAAAAATTATACAATTATCAGTTACCTATTTTCTCATAGATACAGGGGATAAAACTTTAAAGGAGTAAAGCCTTTGAACATAATAGTACAAAATAAAAAAATACTAGCTAAAAATACTATGTAACAATTGTTAATCCCAGGAATGCTGGGGATTCCACATTAAGCTCACATCAATAGTCAATTAAACTGCCCAGGAATATATTAAAAATAATAAGGCTTCCCCAGTGGCTCAGTGGCAAAGAATTCGCCTGCAATGCAGAAGACACAGGAGATGTGGGTTCAATCCCTGGGCGGGGAAGATCCCCTGGAGGAGGGCATGGCAACCCACTCCAGTATCCTTGCCTGGAGAAGCCCACAGACAGAGGAGCCTTGTGGGCAACTGCTCATAGGGTCACAGTCAGACACAACTGAAGCGCTGAGCACGTATTAAAATAATACAGGAAAGGGCTAAACTACAGAATTCAAAGAAATTTCTAAGGGTGATCCAGGTCACACAACATATATTTGTTAAGCATTTACTTCCTCTCTGCCTCACATGGCTTCCCTAGTGGCTCAGATGGTAAAGAATCTGCCTGCAATGCAGGAGACCTAGGCTCGATCTCCGGGTTGGAAAGGATCCCCTGAAGGAGGGCATGGCAACTCCCTCTAGTATTCTTGCCTGGAGAATCCCATGGAGAGAGGAGCCTAGCAGGCTACAGTCCCTGGGGTCGCAAAGAGTCGATACAACTGAGCGACTAAGCACACACTGCCTCATGTAGTACTGGGTGCTATGGACGAAAACAAAAAGGGAATGAGTCCTCTGAGAACCCTGCATTCTAATAGTACTAAATCACGTCAGTTGTGTCCCATTCTGCATTGGCAGATGGGTTCTCACCACTAGCGCCACCTGGAAAGCATTATATTAGGGAAAGCACAATAATCCAAGAAAGCAAGATTTAACCAAGTACACCACACAGTGGTAATCAGTTATGTACGATCTTGGAAAATACTATATATAGAAAACAATCCTGATATGAGACAAGAAACAGCAATTGTTATAAAACTGGAAGAATGGCTTACCTTAAACGCCAATTCTCCACCAGCTTCAAAATCATGGAAGGTGGTTTAGAAGATAATTTTAGCTGGGTAAGGTCAAGGCATTAAAAAAACACTGAAGTTATTTTCTTTTAAATTATCTCTCAACCTTTCTGACTATTTCAAGGAGAAAGTCTCAGCTGCTGCTGGTGCGTCTTTTGCATTTCTTCATCACTTGCTAATAGCTGGCTTCAGACCCTTCAGGAGATACCCACGTCTAGCTACAAACATTTTTTTCATTGTGCTTAGTTTTATGGCCAACTTTACATACAGCATGTGACAGGACATACTTTTCCTTCATAATTAATTTTACTTAGTATTTCCTCTTTATTAACATTAAAACCCTGGGGAAAAACACAAAGAAGGAAATACTGTTCTAGCTACTCTGATCACAGGCAACTAACCTCCTGCCTGTCATAGCCAAGACTACCAAGCTTTACTTTCACCAGAACAATAAACAAACCCATGCGTAAGGCCTGATATAAAGTACAATAGTCAAAATCTCTGTAGTTTCTATTCGACGAAATAAAATAGAGACTAATTTACTTTGAGGGAATTGGGGTGGGGGGACAGTAACAGAACTTTTAATAAAACTATTTTTGAGTTGCCAGGAAGGGGCCTTCCTATTCCCATATTTTAACCTTTTGAAAAACCCACACTAACACCCTTCTCCATCCCCACCCTGGCAATACTTTTCTACGTAACAGTTGTCCACTAGACTATAAACGCCTTGTGAGCACAAGCACTGCCTTTGTCAGCTAAAACTCTGGGGCTAAGTGGTCCCCTATAGATATTTATTATGTGATTGTTGGATGAATGAACTATGCCAGAAACTGGTCCTATACTTAATTCTCCTTCTCTTTTTCTTACAAGACCTATTGAATTAAGTCATCCATCCATGCAAGTCCTACACACTTATCTAAGGATCTAAAGTATAAGTATCTAACAAGTTATAACTTCCTATAAGTCCCAAATCTAAAATGATGATGAAAATGCCACAAGCTTTGCACCTATTCTTTCCAAAAAGACATTTTATATTTAAAATAAATAGTTAAATGCAATGTCAGCTTTTCTTTTAAAAAACTGTATTTTTATTGGGAGAAATTCCTTATTTTATGATTCCATTAGACACATTATGTGTATACCACTTCTGGAGAACACTATAAACTCTGAGTTTATGGCATGAATATGACAAAATATACTGATTAAACTCTAAAAAGTGCATATTATTTTCAATAATACACAAAACTTAAATCATCAAACAGAGCAATTCAAGTCCAAAACGGCCTTCCAAAAGTTAACTTTTCCCAGCTCTCTATACATCTTAAGAATTTCAACAGTCCATAACTATCAATTCTATAAGTCAAGAGAACTTCACTAAGAGAGTCAGCTTACTGGGACTGACCAAATAATATAGTTACCAAAGTGAATCACAACGGATATTCTTAAATCTATTCATTATTTATCTACCAGCATTAACAAGACCTAAGAATCCTTTGGGTTCTTAAAACACTAGAAGAATATAAATTTTTAAAATTATATAAGGAAGGTAGTAAGTCAAAATTTTACAGGTGAGTCAAGTCTGCCTAACAAGTTTGCTCATACATGTCTCCTCTATCTTCAGCTAACATTCTAAAGCCAAACTTGGCTCCTTCTCAATCATTTCTCTCCAGACTTTCCAAGGGCATCAGATCAGATCAGCCCATGACCTCCTTCAAGACTACTTTTTACAGTAACATGGTAATACCCTCTCCAACCAACAAGCAAGTTCTACTTCTTTTCAAAGTGATTATTAAAATTGAGGATCTTTTAGAATAAATGCAAAGTGGTTACATCCCCCCCAAATTCTTACAATCTATATTTATTCTGTTATTTATGTTAGCTATTTCTGTGTAAAAGAATTTGCCTGCAATGCAGGAGACCCGGGTTCGATTCTTGGGTTGGGAAGATCCCTTGGAGAAGGAAATGGCAACCCACTGGAGTATTCTTGCCTGGAGAATCCCATGGACAAAGGAGCCCAGTGGGCTACAGTCCATGGGTTCGCAACAGTCAGACAGGACTTAGCAACTAAACCACGACCATTTCTGTATTAGAAAGATATCAGAAATGACAGTGAAGTAGATAAAGGGGTCTCAACCTCTCCTCCCCCTCAGAAAGAGTTAGGTATTCCCATACTTTGCTATAGCACAGCAATCTAGGATCTTAAGAGAAAAGGAAGGCGATGGTCAGTCTTCTGGAGCAGCTCCTACGGCAGTGTGAGGCAACACCTTTAGGGGTGTCATGAAGTAACCTCCTATGTTACTTATGTGTGTAGCCAGAGAGGTGGAAGAACAGAAGACTTGGAAGATAAGTGGTGGTAGTGTTAGTGGTTAGACTACGAAGCAATTGGTGCACAGCGATCTTAACCAGAAACGGGCAGGATGGATTTCCTCAAGCAAAAAACAAGATTTTCTCATTTAACTTTTGATGTACTTATGATTACTTTTTTCTGCCTGCCAAAATGGTATTCAACTTTAGGTAGAACACTTCTAATCAAGCAGGCCTACGAACTTGTTAGAATGTACACAGCATTATTATGCCATGTACACAGTTCACGAAGAAGAAACATTCTTGCAACCTAAACAGCAGTTAACTTCAGACATTACATTACCATTCGTTCTGAAAGGGCTTATTGCTCAACTATTTCGAATTTTGAAATTCGTAACAGTTACCTATGAGCCTTTAGAAAGGCCTAGCCTCTTGGCTGCTTCAAAGCAAACGACAAATAGGAAGAAGGTTTATACTGAAAACCACGTGTCTTGTAGGAAGTATATTATTACTATTCCATTTCCCGAAAGTTCACTCTAGGTGTGAGCGTTAACAATGTAAATATTTCTAAATACTAGATTTGACACTTGTGGTGTTCCTTCATTTGCCTCACTGGTAAAAGAGCTGGGATGCCTACCTTTAGGACCAACAAGTAAAATTAACCTTCCTTAGTATACCGGATACCGAGTAAAAAACGGGGCCATTACACGGTTATAAACCGCCCTTAAGCCCCAAAGTGGGTTCTCCTGTCAACAAAGTGGACCCGGAGGCAAAGCTCGGCAAGCTCGGGCCTGCAGGTGGGGGAGTGGCGAGTCTGGCTTTCTGGGCGTTTCGGCCCACTTGGTATCCCCTGGGCGGAGGGGTGATGACGGGGACGATTTTGCGGCCCCTGAGGGTCTCTGCCCCGAGTCGCCAGCAGGCCTCGGGCGGTAGCTCCTCAAACTCGAGCGGTCTCCCATCTCCGCCCCGGCCCCAGTCCTGGGTTTGGGCAATGGTCCTCGGACCGAACACTGCACCTCCCCAGGCATCGCGCATCTCAAAGGCTCCCAGAGTCAAGCCGCATTTTCCTCCCGAGCCATCTCGAGCCCGCAGCCCGAGACCCAGGTCAGGGGTCTCCGACCTCCGCCATTTCCCCACGCCGCCGCAGCTCGCAGTAAGAGGAAGGAACCTCAGGGTGACACCTTATTTCGGACGGTGGATGCGAGTTCTGGGCCCGAGCTAAGGGGCCGGCTTCCCGCCAGAGCCCTGCCGCCTCACCTGGCAGCGGCACACGATGTCGGCGTCCTGCGCCAGCAGGTCCACCACCTTGCCCTTGCCTTCATCGCCCCACTGCGCGCCGAGCACCACCGTCACCCGGTTCCCTCCAGGCCGCGCCCTGGGGCGGCCGCAGTCGCCGTTGGGCAAGGAGGAGGCCGCCGGGTGGGTCTCGGCAAACGCCATGGCTCCGGAGACACGAGGAGAGCCCGAAGGGGACGCGAGTCGCTTGGAGGGCGCGGACTGAACTGCCCTACGGCCGCCAGCCACATGCGGAGGAAGAAGGAGCCAGAGCCAGCCCGCCCCCGCCCCGCCTGCCGGGTCGCCACCCTCCCGCCAGGCCCGCCCCGCGCTCCCGCCGCCCTCTCAGAGGGGCACCAGGACCTCCCCGCGCACGCCGGCCTTGGCAGCACCGCCCCAGGAAAAGGCCACGCCCCTTCCGCGGCCGGGCGCGCCCCTCCAGTGCGAACTCAGAAAGGAAAGGACTGGGGCGGGGCTTCGGGCGTGCTTCAACCCCAGCGCCCCGCCCACCAGCCCTTTCTCGGGCTTTTCAAACTGGAGAGGCGGGGAGGTACGTGCGAGTGCGTCAGACTACAGCTCCCGGCAGCGCTCTGGACAAAGAGGGGTATTCCGGCGATTTCGTGTCTGCCATCTGCACGTTTCAGTTTGTGAAAAATGTTTGTTTCTTAATTTGCTTTTATTAAGGAATGAGATAGTGTATACAAAATACGAAGGGCGGAATTTCAAAATACAAATGGGATGAAATTGGAGCATACTATAGAGTTAGAATTGGAAAGTAAATGTCTGAAAGTAAGAACAGAGATGCGAACGGGCATCAGAAAAGGGCAAACTCGAATGTAAAGCAGTAATGTAGGGGTCGTTAGGTCTGAAATCTACAGAATATGTAGAGTCCTGTACTTTCTTACCAGAATTAAATGCCGATGTCATTGTAGTGGATGCCAGAATACAGTAACAACCCTATGAGGTAGGTAATTCTATTTCATCCTTATTTTACAGGATTTAAAAGTTAGTTAACTACCTCTAGTGAGGAGTGAATTGGTACCTAGACGGTCAGTCCAGAGCCCAGGTCCTTTCTCTAGTGTTTAGTGTTTCAGTTGCCATTAGATATCCAAGTATACTATCAAAATAAAGCTCATTTTAAACGGAATCAGGAAGCCCCAAAGGGGGAAGCTCTCATGCGGCTACCACTCCGAGCAGATTGCTGAAGAAGGAAGATAAGAATATTACTTTTCTTTTAGGATAAGGGAAGACATTTTTCACATAGGAATTTTATCTCCTGCTTTTAAAAAATGGAGGGCAGTTTCCTCCTTTGCCCCAGCAATAATGCTCTAAACTTTGAAATCTTTTTGTCACTTTAGTTAAATGAATAGCTAAATATTATTTTATAATGATCTGTGATCCAATTTAGTCACATCCAAGATTTTTGATATTTTTGAAAAACTTCCCCCAAATCAAGCTATAATTGAAGTCTTTTTGACCTTAAACTATGGGATTTTTTTTGGAGGGCCCCTGGAGCATCTCAGAGGATCTGTTCTGTTTATAAAAAGGGAGATATTAAACTAATTGGACCTATTTGGGAAATTACATGGGAAGCATTGTCAAGTAAATAATACTAAGCCTTCTTTATATTGCATCTGTATGTGTTATAAATGCTTCATAAATATAACATTCCTTGAAATCTGATATTTCTGGTGTATTATTACCACTTGTGAGGGCTCCCCAGGTGGTACTAGTGGTAAAGAACTTGCCTGCCAGTGCAGGAGACATGTTTTACCCCTCGGTTGGGAAGAGTCCCTGGAGGAAGACACAGTAACTCACTTCAGTATCCTTGCCTGGAGAATCCCATGTGCAGAGGAGCCTTGTGGGCTACAGTCCATAGGATCACAAAATGCAGACACAACTTAGCACATACACACACATGCACCATTCATAATTCTAGCTATTATCTTATACTGTGTGTCATAGAACTTACCAAATTCCCTTGTCCATTCTATAATGAGCTCCTCTTGGATCTCTAATAATGGACATTTAAGGCTTTTGTCACCATAGAGAGTTACTGTTTTACTCCGATGCTTTGCAAAAATATTCCTATAAAAATGCTTCATCTTCAAGGAGAATCGTGGAAAAGATCCCCCCCCAAATAATTAGAATGCAGATTTCTGATAACTTTAAGATCATAACACTGAACTAGGTAAAAACTTATAAAGCTTTAATGGAAAATTGATTGATTCGTAAAGCCACTAACCCAAGATCAACAAAATTACAGGAGACTGAATGAACAAGTGAGAATGACTATAATTCATATGATTTTTTATGCTGGTTCCCTAATGTTCTACTTTTCCTGAATGAAGTCTTTTAGAGGATGATTATAATCTTTATGACTTCTTGTGCTAGTCTCCTAATTTTTACTTTTCCACATTTAAGGAAAATTTTCTCTTAAGCATCTGTCACTTACAGTAGTTGTAAACAAAGATGAAATACTCATCTTTTCCTACCTGATCCCTTCAGAATTTGGGAACTCTTAAATATTCTTTTCCTGACAGTACTGTTAGTTACTTACATGAATTCATTGAGAACCTGTTTTTATAACAGTATACAACAGGAAATATTAACTACATTGCCAAGGCTTTGACTGGAATGTCATATTTGAGAGAGAGATACATAGACTCAGATATGATCAATTTTAAGGAATTGCTTGGAAAAACTAAGCCTAGCACCTTGCTTGTAAGGTTCCAGCACAGTAATCTTAAAAAGAACTATGGTCAATCACTATTCTTGCTACATTTATGTAAATAATCAGGCCAAATATAATACAAACAAATTAGTTTTACTATGATTTTTTAGATAAAAGGGAGAAAATTATGGCAAGAGAAATTATGTTTGCACCTTTGTAGATATTAGATTCTTGTCCTGTAATTTTCTTTAAAGTTTTGTTATATACCTATAAGCTGGACTAGATCCTAAAGTCTTCCTTTTTCCTCAAATATCTGATTACAAGTCTCCAAATTAACATTTCCAACTTTTTCCAACCCTTCTGGTTTGGAATCAATAATAATAAAATTTGTGAATTTCCTTGGACACAAAGGTCCTTCTCACTACCCAGATGTGCCAAAACACCATAAACTTGAACCTTGGGTAAACATCTCACAAGGAAATGGCAACCCACTTGAGCATTTCTGCCTGGGAAACCCCATGGACAGAGGAGCCTGGCAGGCTACAGTCCTTGGGGTTGCAAGAGTCCAGCACAACTTAGCGACTAAACAACAGTAAACCGTCTCACAGCTAAAGAAGACCCCACCTGGCATCCCATCCTATAACATGCTCTGAAGACCACTGAATCAAACTGACCAGGAACTGCAGTAGATAACAGCTGAAGGACACATCTTTTCTCCCAAGATGACTGGACCAGACTTGTGTAACTTTTTCCTCTATTATTATTGCCTTATCCTCTCCCTCTTGGAAAGACAATGCTCTTGTCCACATTTTCAATCTACTACAAAAGGGGGAAACTTACCTAATTGTTGAGTTTGCCCCTAGAGACATCAATCTATTCACAAAAGTGGTGACCCTTTTGTCCATCCTGTAACACATTTTTTCACTTGTCCCAAGCACTATTGCTAATTTCACTCATCAATTACTTGACATCAGCTGCAGAGTAAAACATTTGAAGCTTCCCATTCATTCACCTCTTAAAAGAAGCCTACTTAACCCTGAGTCTGTCTCCATAGGGAGAGACTTTCTCCTCTAGGTCAGAATAAGTTCCAATGAAAGCATGATTCAAACTCCCTAACATTAGGAGAGCTAGTCAATTCCACAGCCAAAGCATAGCAGCCCAGCAACGATCACCTGACTCATTAGCTAAAGTAGTTTTGGAAAATTACATATCCCCTCATTACCTACTTGCTGAACAAGAAGGCATTTTTTTTTCAGTAGCAATACTACCTGTTACACATAGTTAAATGCCTCTGGAGAGATTAAAAACTCAATCATAAAGATCAGGAAACTAGCCCATTGGTTACAATAAATTTCACCTGATGATCCTTAGGTTTTGTTTTGTTTTTGTTTGTTTTAAACTTGTTTAGTGTTACCTTTACATTTGGGCTCCTGGTTTAGAACCATAATACAAACTGAACTTATATTACTCTCAACTCTGATTTGCATAATCATTTTTGTGTTCGTTAAACATTTGTAAGAATGACACATACCCAGTGTAACTGAGCAGGACTCTATGAGGCCTTCTGGGGTAGATCTCACCCTTGCATGTCCTCTACTTGCCTTCCCTAAGCTCCAAAGAATAAATTTAATCATAGAAGTGAGAAAATGCACAAAGAAAGAAAATCAATAAGACAAAATAATAACAGTTTAGCCATAAAGTCGAGAATCGTTAGCTCAAGGGCTATAGCTAATATTCTGAGCTATATCCCTTTGGGTTGTTCTGCAGCTAATGAAAGCCCCTCCAGGTGGATGAAGTTAGCTATATGTTGCTCATAAGCACATAGAAACCAAGTCAGTTGGGAACCAAAAGATTGATGATGTTGACTCCCAATTAGCTTAACACCAACCAATCAGAAGAATTTCCATGAGCTGAACATGGACCCCACAACTCCCCTCCCTCAGCTTATCTTTAAAGACCTTTCCCTGAAAGCCATCAGGAAGTTCGGATCTTTTAAGCACCAGCTGCCTGGACTCCTTTTTGGTACCCTGCAAGAAGCACTACACTTTCCTCCACCACAGTCGGGTGTCAGTAGCTTAGCTTTATTGTGCATGGGTGAGTAGACCCAAGTTTGCTAGGGTGATAATAGTCTACCAGTTCAAGATGATCTCCAGTGTTTACGGCCTTGATAAGATATAGACTACAGATGGGAAACGCCTGAGAGTTATCCCTCCTACTTTTCTTTGTTCCTCAAATGTGGCCTCAATGATTTTCAATCTGCAATTTCCCTCCGACATGGGGCACGCCACCAATAAAGCTCCTCCCTGGCACCGAGGACCAAAACCTCTAGATCTGGAAAACTTGACTCTTGGTCAAGCATGCTCTCAAAGGAAGATGGTGACCAAAGGGGGAAATATGAAAAGAAAAGAACCGTCATCTTCAGTGGAGTCAGCCCTAAAGAGGAGCTCTCACCCACCTGTCACTTGTTGCAATCTGCATAACCAGCAGCAAGAAGGAAGAAAAGAATGTTATTTTTTTTCTGGTATAAGGGAGGACATTCTTCATAGAGCAATTTTATCTCTTTTTTTTTTAAAGATTTGTTTATTTTGGGGGGCGTGTCAAGTCTTAATTGCAGCACACAAGATCTTCATTGGGTCAAGTGGATTTTTTGTTGTGGTGTGTGTGCTCCTTAGTTGTGGTGATTAAGCTTAGTTGCTCCAAGGCATGTGGGATCTTAGTTCCCCTACCAGGGATCGAAACCACATCCCCTGCATTGCAAGGCAGTTCTTAATCCCTATCTCCTGCTCTTAAAAAAGGAAAGAAAATTCTTCCCCCACCCAGAAAAAATGCATTAACTCCCACTTGCATCCAATGAGAAACTGCCACAGCCTCTGACTCTGGCTCTTCTCCAATGAATGTTTGTTCAAAACAACTCTAGCAATTTCCTTCTAAAACTTAACAAAAGCAAAACTCTCTTTGTTCTCGAGACTTACCCATGACTCACCATAACTTGCCTGTCCTGAATTGTAATTCTCTGCTATTCCCAAATAAACCCATTTTGCTGGTAAAATAGCTGACTTTTATTTTTGAGGTTGACAGGTGATGCAAAGAAAAGGAGAAGGAAAAGTTAGAAACGAAAGTATAGGGACTTTCCTGGTGGTCCAGTGGCTAAGACTCCATGCTGCCAATGCAGGGGGCCTGAGGTCGATCCCTGGGCAGGGAACTAGATTCACATGCCACAACGAAAGAACTTGTGTGCCACAGAGAAGATCAAAGGTCACACATGCCACAACTAAGACCTGGCGTGGCCAAATCAATAAATTTTTAAATTACTATGGCAAAAGAAAAAAATTACTGTAGGACTTTCCTGATGGTCTAGTAGTTAAGAATCCACCTGCCAATTCAGAGCCCAGGGGTTTACTCCCTGGTCTGGGAAAATTCCACATGCCCGGGGGCAACTGAGCTGTGTGCCACAACAACTGAAGCCCATGCACCTAAGTCCCATGTTCCACAAGAGAAGCCACTACAATGAGAAGCCCAGGCACCACGATGAAGAGCAGTCCCTGCTCACTGCAACTAGAGAAAGCTCATGGCAGCAACAAAGACCCAGCACAGTCAAATATAAAAAAAATAATAAATAACTTTCTGAATTACTATTAGAAAATCCTATCAGGCATTAAAAAAAAAAAAATCTATGGAATTCCCTGCTGGTCTAGTGGTTGGGACTTGGTGCTTCCACTGCCAGGAGCCCTCGTTCAATCCCTAGTCAGGGCACTAAGATCCTGCAATCTGCAGGGTGCGGCCAAAACAAAGGGTTTCCCTGATAGCTCAGTTGGTAAAAAAATCTGCCTACAATGCAGGAGACCCCAGTCCAATTCCTGGGTCAGGAAGATCCCGTGGAGAAGGGATAGGCTACCCACTCCAGTATTCTTGGGCTTCCTGGTGGTTCAGCTGGTAAAGAATCTGCCCACAATGCAGGAGATCTGGGCTTGATCCCTGGGTTGGGAAGATCTCCTGGAGAAGGGAAAGACTACCCACTCCAGTGTTCTTGCCTGGAGAATTGCATGGACTGTATATCCATGGGGTTGCAAAGAGTCACCAAAACAAACAAACAAAAGAAAGAAAAGTCTAAACTTGGAAGCAATTTAGATAAAAGAAATAAATATAAATACCTTGTTAAAGGACTAATTTTAATAGGTGTGATGTAAAGAAAAACATCAAGAAAGGAGGTTTTGTGATGTATGACAGAAATCAAGCCAGTATTGTAAAGCAATCATCAATCAATTAAAAATAGATAAATATTAAATAACAAATAAATAAATCTAATGAGAAAAAAGAGAGAAGGGTTGTGTAATTTCCACAAAATAACACTAAGGATGTCACTGTTTCAAATGTATTTATAATCCCTTGGTTAGAGTACAGTCTCTTCAGTGGAGGGGTGGAAGGACATTTGTAACTGGCTGACTCTGCTAGCAGGTGGAGTGGATGCCCAATGAGGACAGGCAAGGAAGAGAAAATGGTCTTGAGTTCAGCTTTTTTAGTTTATGGCCAAGTAGCTTCATTTTCATCATTGGTATGCCCACCTTCAATAGGACACAACATTTGAGTTGTTTTGTTCGGGGCAGTGACAGGCAATGAATAATCATGACTTAGCTTTGTACATACAAGAGTTTTCAAAGTACTTTCTTGAATATTCACTTTCATCTTATCCCTTCACCAGAGGCATCCAGTTTAGAGCTGGCAACCTCAGAAAACCCAAGGGTTGAAACCAAAGAGCAGTTTTCAGAGTTCCAAAGTTAACTTTTGCACCCTGGACTTAAACCTCTTTTGCCACCTGAGCATTAAGTTTAAAAATATGTCAGGATACAGTTAGTCCGTTACGTATGAACCTTCAGGTTGTGAACTTTTGAAGTTATGAACACACATTCCCATGTCTGATCACATAAGTTAGTTCACATGTCTGGCATACATTGTCATGTACGTGCAAATCCTCTGCGAGTGGTTGTGCTTTTGTGTCCTTTACAGCACTGTATAGAGTACAGTAGACAGTATCTTTATTTCAAGTCCAGTTTGTCCGGAAGCAAGAGTGAAAGCAGCGGTGATGTAGCTAGAACTGCTAGTAAAGCTGTTGCATTCCCAGGTAGCGCTAGTGATAAAGACGACTCCTAGCGACCCCATGGACTGCAGCCTTCCAGGCTCCTCCATCCATGGGATTTGCCAGGCAAGAGTACTGGAGTGGGTTGCCATTGCCTTCTCCAGTGGTAAAGAACCTGCCTGCTAATACAGGAGATATAAGATATGTCTGGGTCATCTTCCTGTCTTCCTGGGTCAGGAAGATCTCCTGGAGGAGGGCATCGCAACCCACTTCAGTGCCACTCTTGCCTGGAGAATCCCCTTGGACAAAGGAGCCTGGTGGGCTACAGTCCACGGGGTCACAAAGAGTCAGACACAACTGAAGCGATTTAACATGCACTGTACTTCTCAAGGTACCTTACTATAATATTAAAAATGCTTTCTTTATTTTTAATGTTTGCTTATTTTTTATGTATTCTTTTGTGTGAAAAGTATTATAAACCTATTACATTACAGCCTGTCCTTTGGCATAGGGGGATAAGCCCTTACCCTGGACACTGTTCCTGGCCCACTGACCACGGATTTGTTAATTCAGATAACTGCTCGAAGGGTCACAAAAGAAGCAGAAAATTCACCCTACCTGTCTACTGTCCTCACTGAGGTAGATCCTATGATGGACAGATTCGCCAGACTTCTGTCTCTCCACCCCAATCCACCCTAGACTTTTCTAGGTGCAGAGGGGAGTCTTCTAGAATATTGGCAATAGTTTCAGAGTTCACTTTAGTTAGGAACAGTCCTCCAGGACAGCCCCAGAGCCTCCACAGGGGTGCAGGCCAGAGGTGGGGATCCTGAGATTCTGGGAGGCACTGGGGCCTGTGTCCACGCACAGCCCTTGGTGCAGATGAGCTTGTAAAGTGTTCTAACTCCAGAATCTCTGCCTCCATGAACCCACAGCCCTGAACTTCATCTTCTGCCTCCTCAGGGTGCGGAGGACGCAGAGTCCCGGCCCTGGAGACTTGTTCTCCTAGGGCTCCAGGGTGCCCCAACTTTGCATGTGGGGCTCTGCACCTTCCCAAATCACCCCAGCCAGCAAGACAGGGCACTAGGCAGTGGGGTTTGGCTGCTTGGTATTGACTTTCTCTAGAAGATCTAGGCTTTAGCCACCTTTGTTCTCTTTTACACACACACACACACACACACACACACACACACACACACACACACATGCTTTATTCTCTTCTTTAATTAAAAAAAAAAAAAAACCCACACCAGTATTCTAAAAGCAGAAATGGCTCTGGAGCCAAGTAGTCCTGTCTGAGATCTCCTACACCAGCCTCCCATCACACAGGTGAGGGACACATCCTGACTTCACTCCCTTGTGATTGGCAGCCAAACAGCAGACTCTTGGAAGTTTCCATATTTGTTGAGTGCCAACTATGCCAGAAGTGTTGCCTTGCCAGGTGCCCCGTGGGGTAGACTCTCCTCGCTCCACCGATTTTGCAACTCCTTCCCCTTAACCCACACCTGCCAACAGCCCGGGTAACCAGAAGTCAAAGAAGATGCTCCTGAATCTTTGGAGGAGTCAGTTTCTTGCACCCTTCTCCAATCTCCCCTTCCCGAAAATTCGATCAGCTTTGTGGATCCCATTCCCACGTGGAAAAGCATCCAGTCTTCAGTGGGGGTATGCTCAGGGACCTCCAACCAACCCTCATCTCCCCCCACATTCCAGAATGAGCCAGGAGCAACTTTCCTTGAACCCTGGAGGTGAGGACTGTGGTGTGGGGAGCCCAGAGCTGGGTCCCAAACTGGCAAGGAGATTTTTACATTATATGACTAGCAAGCGGGTTTTTATCGCATGCAAGTGTATGTGGGATTTTCCGGTCCTGCTGTGACTTGTCTCCAGTGGGCCAGAGAAGATGTCGCGTGACTCCCAAAGCCATCAGACCTGTGGTGCACCAGGTTCTGGGTGCTGGAGATCCAACAGTGAGCCGCTGCCCTCCTAGAGGTGATTGCACTCTGGCTGGGCAGGCCTTATTGATGCTATAAGATTCGGGGGATGCTGGGTCCCAAACTGGCAAGGAGATTTTTACATTATGTGACTAGCAAGCAGGTTTTTATCGCATGCAAGTGGATGTGGGATTTTCCGGTCCTGCTGTGACTTGTCTCCAGTGGGCCAGAGAAGATGTCGTGTGACTCCCAAAGCCATCAGACCTGTGGTGCACCAGGTTCTGGGTGCTGAAGATCCAACAGTGAGCCGCTGCCCTCCTAGAGGTGATTGCACTCTGGCTGGGCAGGCCTTATTGATGCTATAAGATTTGGGGGAAGCGTGGTCCAGGAGGGCACAGACTAAAGGGGAGAGAAGTGGTGTGTCTGGGGTTCTTTGCACCAGGAGGCTGCCACCCTTGTTCTCAAGCCCTGAGTAAATGAAGAGAAAATGAGGGCCATGTGAAGTGTAAGAAGGCCTGAAAGGGCAGCCAGTAAAGGGAACTGGGTAATGCACCACTAGGCTTCAGCTTCAGGGGAGCAAAGATAAAGGGGTGCTCCCAGGAAAGGCTTTTGAAACCCCCCTCCCTTCTCAGATCATACCACTGCTCTGCTTCCCCCAACAGCATGAGTGTGACTCTATCCCTGTGGGCCAGGCTGGGGTGCAGATGGGCAGTGCCTGCTGGGTTTGTTCTCAAGCCCTGAGTAAATGAAGAGAAAATGAGGGCCATGTGAAGTGTAAGAAGGCCTGAAAGGGCAGCCAGTAAAGGGAACTGGGTAATGCACCACTAGGCTTCAGCTTCAGGGGAGCAAAGATAAAGGGGTGCTCCCAGGAAAGGCTTTTGAAACCCCCCTCCCTTCTCAGATCATACCACTGCTCTGCTTCCCCCAACAGCATGAGTGTGACTCTATCCCTGTGGGCCAGGCTGGGGTGCAGATGGGCAGTGCCTGCTGGGAACTCAACTGCCAGGAGCACAGATGGCACTATGCCCAGCAACTAGGGAGCTAGTAGTGACTCTTTTCATACCATCAGTGAGACAGGGCTGGCAAGCACTGGGGAGTTCCCCACTCCCAGCCCATATTTTTCACGATCCCCAAAATCTGCTGGGGGCGCTGCTTAGGGGAAAAAACCTCTTGTACTGCAGGCAATGAGGTTTGCTGCTTTCGTCTAGACTCTGTCTTCCAGGAGGGGTCCTGGGGGCTTCCTGTGCTGAGGGGGAGATTAGTCAAAGAGCTCTTCCTGGGAAACTGCTAAATATTTGAGTCAGGGGTCAGACTTAGAAAGAGGATTGCAGAAAAGAGTGAATATTAAAGCAGAAACTTTAAACTATGTATAAAACAGATAAACAGTAAGTACCTTCTGTATAACAGAGAGAACTATATTCAATATCTTGTAATGCTCTATAATGGGGCAAAATCTAAAAAAGAATATTTATATGTATATACAATAAAGATGAAAAAGAATACTGATTACTTTGTTCTATCATCTTTTTTAACTCAGTCTAAAAATATGAAGATTGATATTGATTAAAAAAAATGAACATTCAGAAAACGAAGATCATGGCATCCGGTCCCATCACTTCATGGGAAATAGATGGGGAAACAGTGGAAACAGTGTCAGACTTTATTTTTCTGGGCTCCAAAATCACTGCAGATGGTGATTGCAGCCATGAAATTAAAAGATGCTTACTCCTTAGAAGAAAAGTTATGACCAACCTAGATAGCATATTCAAAAGCAGAGATATTACTTTGCCAACTAAGGTCCGTCTAGTCAAGGCTATGGTTTTTCCTGTGGTCATGTATGGATGTGAGAGTTGGACTGTGAAGAAGGCTGAGCACCGAAGAATTGACGCTTTTGAACTGTGGTGTTGGAGAAGACTCTTGAGAGTCCCTTGGACTGCAAGGAGATCCAACCAGTCCATTCTGAAGGAGATCAACCCTGGGATTTCTTTGGAAGGAATGATGCTAAAGCTGAAACTCCAGTACTTTGGACATCTCGTGTGAAGAGTTGACTCATTGGAAAAGATCCTGATGCTGGGAGGGATTGGGGCAGGAGGAGAAGGGGACGACAGAGGATGAGATGGCTGGATGGCGTCACTGACTCGATGGACATGAATCCGAGTGAACTCCGGGAGTTGGTGATGGACAGGGAGGCCTGGTGTGCTGTGATTCATGGGGTCGCAAAGAGTCAGACACGACTGAGCGACTGAACTGAACTGAAACATATTATAAAAGACATGAGGGGTTACAGAAATTAAACTCTGCTTGTTCCCTAAATTCAGGAATGTTAGAATTAGAGGCACCCCTCCAAGCCTGAAAAAGGTGACTTGAAAATAAATAAAAGAGAGTGCCACTTTACACAGCTGGGGCAAACATGAAACTCTATTTTGAGAATTGGTACAGACTTGAAGAGATAAGTAGATTCCAAGAAGGACTTAGGATGATGGTTCCAACATAGTGTTGAATAGACATTAAAGCTATTTACCTTATCAGCAGAGTGCATTCACGCCTCACTTCCTGCAAAGGTGCCACATGCATCCTTGTCACAGCCACAGCATGAGCAGCACACATCCGGCTTGGTCAGCTTTAACCTTGCATGGCATTTGTAGTGCCTTTATACTCTAAAACCAGAGCTCTGTTGTTTGGGGAAACTTTACTTTCTTGAAACAGAATGCAGTTCTTTCTGTGACTCATCCTACATAACTCAATTGTCATCAATCACTGGAAATAAAATATCTTCTAAAAGACTAAGTTCATTGAACAAGGACAGGATGGAGGTCAAAGAAGACTGTACCCTGGCCAGGAGCTGAATATCTTTCTGAACCATGAGTCCTGGGGGAGGGAAAAACTGCATTCTCAGGTACACTAAATGTGCAGTAGGTAGATACTGACCCATGTAGGAAGGAAAAGAGAAAAATGAGAAAGAAGTTAGCCAGAACCAAATAGCAAGTTTGGTGCACAAAAGTTTTATTTACAAATGTCATCATGCAGAATCTTGAAAATACAGTCAATTCAGTCCAGTTCAGTCACTCAGTCATGTCTGGCTCTGCAACCCTGTGAACCGCAGCACACAGGCCTCCCTGTCCATCACCAACTCCCGGAGTTCACTCGGATTCATGTCCATTGACTCGGTGATACCATCCAGCCATCTTATCCTTTGTCGTCCCCTTCCCTCTTGCCACCAGTCTTTTCCAGCATCAAGGTCTTTTCAAATGAGTCAGCTCTTCACATCAGGTGGTCAAAGTATTGGAGTTTCAGCTTTAGCATCAGTCCTTCCAATGAACACCCAGGACTGCTCTCCTTTAGGATGGACTGGTTGGATCTTCTTGCAGTCCAATGGACTCTCAAGAGTCTTCTCCAACACCACAGTTCAAAAGCATCAATTCTTCAGCGCTCAGCTTTCTTCACAGTCCAACTCTCACATCCATACATGACCACTGGAAAAACCATAGCCTTGACTAGACAGACCTTTGTTGGCAAAGTAATGTCTCTGCCTTTGAATACGCTAAGTTGGTTATAACTTTCCTTCCAAGGAGTAAGTGTCTTTTAATTTCATGGCTGCATTCACCATCTGCAGTGATTTGGGAGCCCCTCAAAATAAAGTTTGACACTGTTTCCACTGTTTCCCCATCTATTTCACATGAAGTGATGGGACTGGATGTCATGATCTTAGTTTTCTGAATGTTGAGCTTTAAGCCAACTTTTTCACTCTCCTCTTTCATTTTCATCAAGAGGCTTTTTAGTTCTTCTTCACTTTCTGCCCTAAGGGTGGTGTCATCTGCATATCTGAGGTTACTGAGATTTCTCCAAAATAAAATATGTATGCTACAAATGGGCTTTTTTTTTTTTTTAGCTCCTCCTCACTTTCTGCCATAAGGGTGGTGTCATCTGCATATCTGAGATTATTGATATTTCTCCCAGCAATCTTGATTCCAGCTTGTGTTTCTTCCAGTCCAGCATTTCTCATGATGTACTCTGCATATAAGTTAAATAAGCAGGGTGACAATATACAGCCTTGACGTACTCCTTTTCCTATTTGGAACCAGTCTGTTGTTCCATGTCCAGTTGTAACTGTTGCTTCCTGACCTGCATACAGATTTCTCAAGAGGCAGGTCAAGTGGTCTGGTATTCCCATCTCTTTCAGAATTTTCCACAGTTTACTGTGATCCACACAGTCAAAGGCTTTGGCATAATCAATAAAGCAGAAATAGATGTTTTTCTGGAACTCTCTTGCTTTTTCCATGATCCAGCGGATGTTGGCAATTTGATCTCTGGTTCCTCTGCCTTTTCTAAAACCAGCTTGAACATCAGGGAGTTCACGGTTCACATATTGCTGAAGTCTGGCTTGGAGAATTTTGAGCATTACTTTACTAGCATGTGAGATGAGTGCAATTGT
>SJXQ01003056.1:79103-123480 GCA_006408695.1 Aepyceros melampus | reverse complement strand
GTTCACGTATTGCTGAAGCCTGGCTTGGAGAATTTTGAGCATTACTTTACTAGCATGTGAGATGAGTGCAATTGTGCAGTAGTTTGAGCATTCTTTGGCATTGCCTTTCTTTGGGATTGGAATGAAAACTGACCTTTTCCAGTCCTGTGGCCACTGCTGAGTTTTCCAAATTTGCTGGCATATTGAGTGCAGCACTTTCACAGCATCATCTTTCAGGATTTGAAATAGCTCAGCTGGAATTCCATCACCTCCACTAGCTTTGTTTGTAGTGATGCTTTCTAAGGCCCACTTGACTTCACATTCCAGGATGTCTGGCTCTTCGTGAGTGTCACACTATCGTGATTATCTTGGTCCTGAAGATTTTTTTGTACAGTTCTTCCATGTATTCTTGCCACCTCTTCTTAATATCTTCGGCTTCTGTTAGGTCCTTACCATTTCTGTCCTTTATTGAGCACATCTTTGCATGAAGTCTTCCGTTAGTATCTCTAATTTTCTTGAAGAGACCTCTAGTTTTTCCTATTCTGTTGTTTTCCTCTATTTCTTTGCATTGATCTCTGAGGAAGGCTTTCTTATCTCTTCTTGCTATTCTTTGGAACTCTGCATTCAGATGCTTATATCTTTCCTTTTCTCCTTTGCTTTTCGCTTCTCTTCCTCTCACAGCTATTTGTAAGGCCTCCCCACTCAGCAGGTTTGCTTTTTTGCATTTCTTTTCCATGAGGATGGTCTTGATCCTTGTCTCCTGTACAATATCACAAACCTCCGTTCATAGTTCATCAGGCACTCTATCAGATTTAGGCCCTTAAATCTATTTCTCACTTACACTGTATAATCATAAGGGATTTGATTTAGGTCATACTTGAATGTTCTAGTGGTTTTCCCTACTTTCTTCAATTTCAGTCTGAATTTGGCAATAAGGAGTTCATGATCTGAGCCACAATCATCTCCTGTTCTTGTTTTTGCTGACTGTATAGAGCTTCCTCATCTTTGGCTGCAAAGAATACAATCAATCTGATTTTGGTGTTGATTATCTAGTGATGTCCGTATATAGAGTTTATTTCATTAAAGCTGCATAATAGTCCTGCAGAATTGACATTATAATCCTTTAAAAAATGGATACATTATGACTGATACACAGACTACTCTTTTCTTTTTTAAAAAACTGAAATACAGTTGGCTTACAACTATATTACTTTCAGGTGCACTAAATAGTGATTCAATATTTTTATATACCACAAAACTATCATCATTATCACCTGTCACCATACTAAGTTATTACAATATTATTGACTATATTCCCTATGTTGTACATTATATTCCTGTGGCTTATTATTTTGTGACTAGAGTTTGTACCTCTTAATCCCTTTTCCTTTGACTGTGTGGATCACAAAAAACTGGAAAATTCTTCAATGGATGGGACTACCAGACCTTACCTGTCTCCTGAGAAACCTATATGCAGGTCAAGAAGCAACAGTTAGAACCAGGCATGGAGCAACAGACTGGTTCCAAACTGGGAAAGGAGCGTGTCAAGGATGTATATTGTCACCTTGCTTTTTTAACTTATATGCAGAGTACATCATGAGAAATAATGGACTGGATGAATCACAAGCTGGAATCAAGATTTCAGGGAGAAATATCAACAATCTCAGATACACAGATGATACCACTGTAATGGCAGAAAGCTAAGGGGAACTAAAGAGCCTTTTGATGAAAAGTGAAAGAGGAGAGTGAAAAAGCTGGTTTAAAGCTCAACATTCTAAAAAACGAAGATCATGGCATCCGGTCCCATCACTTCATGGCAAATAGATGGGGTAAAAATGGAAATAGTGACATTTTTTTCCTGGTCTCCAAAATCATTGCAGACAGTGACTGCAGCCACGAAAGTAAAAGATGCTTGCTTCTTGGAAGAAAAGCTATGACAAACCTAGACAGCATATTAAAAACAAGAGACCATTTTGACAATAAAAGTCTGCCTAGTCAAAGCTATGGTTTTTCCAGTAGTAATGTATGAATGTGAGATTTGGACCATAAAGAAGGCTGAGCACTGAAGAATGGGTGCTTTTGAACTGTGGTGGTGGAGAAGACTCTTGAGAGTCACTTGGACTGCAAGAGGATTAAACCAGTCAATCTTAAAAGAAATAAATCCTAAACATTCATTGAAAGGATTGATGCTGAAGCTGAAACTCCAATACTTTGGCCACCTGATATGAAGAGCCGACTCACTGGAAAAGATCTTGATGCTAGGAAATATTGAGGGCACGAGGAGCAGTGGGTGATAAAGGATGAGATGCTTGGATGGTGTCACTGACTCAATGGACATGAGTTTGAGCAAACTCCAGAAGATCGTGAAAAACAAGGCAGGCTGGCTGCTACAGTCCATGGGGTCACAAATATTCAGACATGACTTAGCGACTGAGAAACATCAATTCCTTTTTCCACATCCCCTTACTCTGCTTCTCTCTGACAACCACCTGTTTGTCCTCTGTACCTATGAGTCTGTTTCAGTTTTGTTATGTTTGTTCATGTGTTTTGTTCTGTTTTGTTTTGGATTCCACATATAAGTGAAAACATACTGTATTTATTGCTCTCTGTCTAACTTATTTAGGTTAGCACTATAACCTCCACAGGACCAGAAGTTTCTTGACTGCAATGCTCTGATTATTCTCCTGTACTTTAGTCTTCAGTGTATAATATTGTTGTAGAATCTATTTTTTTACTATTATACTGGATTAAACATCTGATAGTCTATAGATAATTATGAAATAGATTCCCCTTTTAAAAACAAAATTAAATGGAAATCACCTCTTGCATATCTTAAGGTGGAAATGTAAATTGGTAAAATTATTCTGAAGGGCCATTTGACAATGTATTTCTCTCCATGGGATGAGTGTAGTTTTCTGCCTCCTTGAAGTTAGACTTGGCCATGTGAGTTGATTTGGCTGAAGGATTTTAGTGAGATAAAAAGAAATTTTAAAAGTCGTCTTGTGCTTTGCTACTCTCTCCTTACTGCCTCAACAACCAGCAGTGCCTAAGATAGTGACTGCTCTGACAGCCTGGTTCCAGAGTGAAGATGACATGAAGAAGAACTCAAGCAACCACTGATGGTCAACTGTTGTGACCCACTATCATAAGCCTCTGTTTGAGTTGCTGCTAACTCAATATAAACTATCAGAAAATTTTCACTGAGAATGTATCCTAATAAAATCATTGTATATGTTCACAAAATTTAAATTTATCTTCATATCAGTGAACTTGGAGATAAGCTCAATGCCTATTTAAATGTTCCAAAAAATTATAGTACATCTAAGTACATCTAGAGTTGGTGATGGACAGGGAGGCCTGGCGTGCTGCGATTCATGGGGTCGCAAAGAGTCAGACACGCCTGAGCGCTGAACTGAACTGAAGTACATCTAGATATTCAAGATAAAATTAAGTTTAAAAGTTCAAATCTTAATTATTATATCACATATATTATGAAATTATTAGATAATTGTAAGCTTCCCTGGTGGCTTATATGGTAAAGAATCTGCCTGCAATGCAGGAAATACCAGTTCAATCCCTAGGTTGGCCCTAGAGAAGAAAATGTCTACTCACTCCAATATTCTTGCCTGGGAAATCCCATGGACAGAGGAGCCTGGCGGGCTACAGTCCATGGGGTGGCAAAGAGTCAGACACAACTGAGTGACTAATACTTTCAATTATAATTTTAATTATTATAAACCAACTATTTCTTTCAGAAACAATATACAACACAGTGTTCACAGGGCTTTTTCTAGATGGTTTGCATTTGGTTTTAAATCTTTGTTGTTGTTGTTTTGCATTTCCCAAATTTTTATCAGTAAGCTTTTTCAGAATAATCATGAGAATATCAGCAACAGTAATAAGAAAAAAAAATCTTATACTTTCTGATCCCTTATACTTTCTGGCTATTCTCTTTGCATTATATCATGCTATGACATTAATGGTAAGCATGTGTATTTCTATTATGAATAGAGGAGAATCCATGAAGCCTTGCTTTTGGCCCCTAGGACTTTATCCTCTTGAACCAACAGTTGGACACTACTTTGAGGAGTCCAGTCATAATGATAGCAGTTTTCTCTGAAAAGTTTGCAAAACTGGAATCTAATGCTCTGGCAAGGTAAGCAAAGATTTTGCCTCTTTGTCTTTGTTTATTGGCTGTAAAAAGAAATGTGATGTACTCAAGAGTAGGAACAAACTATCAAAAATCTGTCTTCTCTGCTAAGACACTTCAGTCCGACTCTGTGTGATCCCATAGATGGCAGCCCACCAGGCTCCCCTGTCCCTGGGATTTTCCAGGCAAGAGTACAGGAGTGGGGTGCCATCACCTTCTCTGGTACTCCTCAAATTGTGAAGGTCAAGAAAAGCAAAGAAAAACTCCGAGATCGTCACAACTAGAGGAAACTCGGAAGACATGATAACCAGATATGGTATGGTATACTAAACTGGATCTTGAGAGGAGAAAAGGATAGTAATAAAAAATTAGTAAAAAATCCAAATCAATTCAAAGTTTAGTTAACAATAATGTACCAGGGTCAGTTTCTTGGTTTTGGCACATATACCAGACAGGGTAATATAAGGTGTTAACTGTGGAGGAAGTGGATAAGGGATGTGGTAGGCAGAATAATGACTTACCAAAAAGCCCATGTTCCAAGTTCTGGAAGCTGTGATTATGGCAAATTGTATAACAAATGGAGTTCGGGTTGCTAATAAGTTGATCTTCAGTCAGTCAGTCAGTTCAGTCGCTCAGCCGTGTCTGACTCTTTGCGACCCCATGAACTGCAGCACGCCAGGCCTCCCTGTTCATCACCAACTCCCAGAGTTCACTCAGGCTCATGTCCATCAGGTCAGTGATGCCATCCAGCCATCTCATCCTCTGGCATCCCCTTCTTCTCCTGCCCCTAATCCCTCCCAGCATCAAAGTCTTTTCCAATGAGTCAACTCTTCGCATGAGGTACCCAAAGTACTGGAGTTTCAGCTTTAGCATCATTCTTTCCAAAGAAATCCCAGAGCTGATCTCCTTCAGAATGGACTGGTTGGATCTCCTTGCAGTCCAAGGGACTCTCAAGAGTCTTCTATAATAGAGAAAAAACCTGGGTTATCCAGCTGGATATGGTATAATCACAAGGATCCTTAAAAGAAGAAAAGGCAGGTAGAAAAGTCAGTCAACTATGCAGTAAAAGAAAGACAAGATTGGGCATTGCTGGCTTTGAAGATGGAAAGTGACCACATATTGAGGGTGTGTGGAAAAAGGCAAGGATCTGAATTTATAGGGCTCTCAGAAGGAACACAGACTAGTCGACACCTTAATTTTACCCAATTAGCTACATTTCTGACCTCAAGAATTATAAATTTATTTAATTTCAAGCCACAGAATTTATGACAATTTGCTATAATATCTGTAGAAAAGTAATAAAGAGGTATACAGGAATTCTCTGGGTTATTTTTGCAACTGCTATATAATTATAGTCCTTTTAAAATTAAAAGTTTATTTATTTTTTAAATAAGCAGTGTGCCTTTAGGAAAAGTCAGGTTTCATTTACAGACCTGCAATCAGTCAAAGGATTCCTCAAAAGAATACTGTACTCTCATATATGTTTGAAATTTTTGCCCACGAGCCCTGGTTTCTCAGTCTCATCTCCTGTTCAGTCTCCTCAGCGCTGACACCTCAGTTGGATGCAACTACCCATAGCTAGGATTTGACACCCCTCCCACCTCTCATGGATCCCTGACCCCTGCCTCTTCCCTAGTTCTGGCTTTGTCACATCTGCGTAGGTGCTAGCAGCTCAAATAGTTGCCACCACCTCCCCTGAAGCTGGCAAAAAAAAAAAGCCTTTTTTAAAGTAACACATTTACTAAGGGGTAGAAATTCAGAAAAGAGCTGAGCTGTATTACCATGGCAACCAGACAGAAATGAACACATGCAGGCAACTCATTTGTTGGGGCTACAGAGTATCAGAAAACTGGGGGACCATCTAACTCTTTTGAACAGGCTTCCCTCTTCAGCAGACTTCAACCAGCCCTCTGGTTTTGGCCTATGCTGTCCGCTTGATGTTTTTAGCTGGAAGACAGTATCATCTTTAAAGATACAAAGAATAAATATACCTTAGGAATAAAAGAAAATCACCTTCCAGAAAGAAGGCATTCTCAGCCAAAGGCTTTCCTCAGGTTTTGCTGTGCATGTTTGTTTTTCTTTTTGTTCTTCACATCTGCAACCTGGTTATTTTCTATGTACAGGGTCAGCCTTGGCCTGATACAGGCATTATGGAGAACAGTATGAAGTTTCTCTGCTGCTGCTGCTGCTGCTAAGTCACTTCAGTCGTGTCCAACTCTGTGCGACCCCAGAGACGGCAGTCCACCAGGCTTCACTGTCCCTGGGATTCTCCAGGCAAGAACACTGGAGTAGGTTTCCCTAAACAACTAAAAATAGAGCTACTTATGACTCAGCAATCTCACATCTGGACATATACCCTGAGAAGACCATAATGGAAAAAAATACATGTATCCCAATATTCATTGCAGCTCTGTTAACAGCGTCAGGATGTAGACGCAATGTAGATGTCCATCAACAGATGAATGGATAAAGAAGGTGTGGGACATATGTACAATGCAATGCTATTTATCCATAAAAAAGGAAAGGACTGAGTTATTTATAGAGATGTGGATGGACCTAGAGTCTATCAGAGAGTAAAATAAGTCAGAAAGAGAAAAACAAGTATTGCTTATGAATGCATATATATGGGATTTAGAAAAATGGTACAGATGAACCTAGTTCCAGGGCAGGAATAGAGATGCAGATGTAGAGAATGGACCTTTGGACACAGCAAGGGAAGGGGAGAGTTGGATGAATTGAGAGAGTACCATTGACATATATACACTAGAACATGTAAATGGGTAGCTAATGGGAACCTGCTGTGTAGCATAGGGAGCTCAACCTGGTACCTGATGACCTAGGGGGTAGCATGCCGGGAGGGAGATCAGAGGGAGATCCAAGAGGGCGGGTATACGTGTTACACATATAGCTTATTCACTTCATTATACAGCAGAAATGAGCACAACCTCACAAAGCAATTATACACTAAATAAAAATTTTTAAAGTGCCTGTCCACAGATTGCAGGAAGTGTTCTCTATCCCTAATTATTATTCTCAGTCTTATTCTAGGTACCTGAAATGCCATCAGTGGTGTTTTAGGCTTGTGTTAGAATTTCATCTCCACCGTATGTATGCACTACGTTCAGGTTAGTATAACCGGCAGAATACTCCTGGGTATAATCTTTGCCTCTAGGTTTCTGTGAAGCATCATTGCCAGATATCAGGTCCTCAAGTTACTGTTGATTCTCCTCTTCTCCCCTTCCTTCATCTTGATGGTTTTCAACCATACCTATGAAATACAGGGGAGATAATCAGGAAAGACAACTAAGTTCATGAACTCTCATAACTTCAAACATCCCTAGGGCTCATGAATTCAAATCTTCACCATATAGATATGGAAACTGAAGCCTGTGGATATTATGAGCTCTTCCAGAGAGTCAAAGCATCAGTTACTGGCTGACAGGATCAAAAGCTGGGGTTTCCAAAGCTTTCTATTTCCTCCTCTAGCAGAGATGATACTAACTAACACTACGAGTATAGGGCATATGGTGGTAATTAGTTGACAAATCCCTAGGAATACACAGGAAGGACATAGCCCAAGGGAAAGGCTGGATCCCCGAAAGGAGAATTGCATGTGTGCGTGCTCTACTGTGTCCAACTTTTTTTCTTAATTTGCTTTTGGCTACTCTGGGTCCTTGATGCTGCGTGTGGACTTTGTCTAGTTGTGGTGAGCAGGGGTTACTCTTGAGTTGCATGTGGAATCTTCCTGGATTGAACTCGTGTGCCCTGCATTGGCAGACGAACTCTCAACCACTGGACCACCAGGAAAGTCCGTGTCCGACTCTTTGCTACCCTATGGGCTACAGCCCACCAGGTTCCTCTGTCCATGGAATTTTCCAGGCCAGGGGCTCTTCACAACCCAGGAATTATACCCACGTCTCCTGCATTAGCAGGCAGATTTTTTTTTTTTTTTTTTTTTAACCACTGAGCCAACTGGGAAACCCTGCAAAAGGGGATTAGGAACACATGAAATATCATGACTCCTTCAAGGTAATTCAGTTTACTTCATTCATGGTAAATAATTACCATGCACCTAATTTTCTGGCTTCCCTACTACTTTTTATGTGCCCCAGGAAAAGAAAGCGTGGTGATCTTGATTATTTTTGTAATACCAATGCCTAGCACAGTGTTTGTCCCATATTACAGTCAACATTTTGTTTGCATTTTTTCCTGATAATTTATGCTTCTGTAGTGAAAAACCTCCCTAAAAGGAATGCAATTAATTATTGTGACTCTATATACTTATATTTATTCATTCAAGATTTAATCATACATTTTAAATTCTCAAATATGGAAATTAAAGTATGAAATTATGTATGGTGTGTATTGCATGCATGTAATCAAAAAATATTGAGTGCAATTAATAAGTCTAAAATTAGGATTCGTGTCAATGTATGGCAAAACCAATACAGTATTGTAAACTAAAATAAAGTAAAATTAAAAAATTAAAAAAATCATATTTAGAGTCAGTAAAATTTGAGTTAAACCTGTAAAATTGTGAATTTCAGTTGGTTCTGATTTAGTAGCTCTATAAAAAAATAAAAAATAAAAACAAAATATTGCTTTTTGATAGTTTCCATCATAATTTGTCTTATTTTATATGATACCACAAGATATTTTTTGTTGGTTAAAATAACCAGGCTACATCAGATTAACTCTGTGGAAGAACAAAAGAATACCTGGCTGGCATGGTCTAGAATCTGCAGATCTTACGGCACTAGAGTATTCTGAGGGAAGAAATTATTCATCATTCTCTAACTTCATCTTCATTGGGTCAACATGAATGGAAAAAAATGCCAAGAACATTTGTTTAATCTTATTAATAGTGGAGAAAAATAAAATATGCTTGACAAAAATATCCACTGAAAATAGATAACACTTTTTCTTGGATACATTTTATAAGGAAAGACTGGTCATCCGTGTGGTCATCAGTTATTCCTTATTCTCTTTTCTAAATAATCTGCTGCATCCTTTAATATGGGTTTGTTTGTATCATTGTAAAAATATCAAGGTGTGGATCTACGATTTGTTTTTCACCATAAACTCTTTGTTGGCGTATGGGGAAAGGAAAAGTAGAAGGAATGGATTTCGCCCCATTCACATCAGTCTAAATCTTAAAATAATATGTCCTTTGGCAATCGCTAAATCTTGCTATTGGTTTGAAGCAATAAATCTTCCAAGGTGTTGGGAAAAAAAAAAGAAGGAACACCATTGTAGTAATGAGATTACTCTGAAAATAAAGCGGTGGATTAGTAAAATCTAATTTGGAAGTGATGAAGTACATGTGATGTCCAAGTAATTATTCCTGCACAGTCTCTGCCCGTGGGGAGCTCAGAGTTATTGGACACTGACTGTGTTAATGATGCCACTGCCTGACATTTGGGTGAATGTGCTGACCGTCTGCTGTTTCTCCTCTCCTATTGTTAATACTCAACGTTGGGTCCTGCATTCGTGATGCTGCCACAGACACAGCCAGAGCTGAGCCTCTATGTGTATGTTTCAAGTGTCTTCTCCCTTTTAAGCCAATGATTTCTTCCATTTTATTTTTTATTTTTTTTGGTTGTATTCCTAGTTTTTATTTTTTATTTTTTTGCTTTACAATACTGTATTAGTTTTGCTATACATTGACATGAATCAGCCACGAGTGTACATGAACTCCCAATCCCGACCCCCAAAATCTGGGCTGAGACAAAAGTGCTACCCTGAACACTGTTACCTGTGCATCAAAGATCAATTACATTTCTCTGAGTTTTATTTAATTACCAAGGCCAGGTAGATTATTTGAGTTCTCTTTGCACTCCCTTGTCTTTCAAAAGCATAAACCTAGACCCACACTTGGCCAAAAGCAGGTTTTCAGGTATGATTACCTCTTGCGATCAGTAGAAATATTTCTAAAAAGTTGTTTTACTTTATATTTTGATAATGGGAATCTCTATTATAAGACATAGAAAAGTACTTTTTTCTGATACAGAATTCTGTAACTTTAACACACAACTGGTCGCAAAAGATTCGGACATGACTTAGCGACTAAAACAACACCACAATACATAACTAACCTGTCTCCAGTGTCAGGATTGCTTAGGGAAGTTGAAGGATTGAACAAACCCAAAGTAAAGAAAAGACAAATTACCAAAAGCCATTTTCCTTTCAATCCATAGGGTTTAATCAAGCTTCCCATAAAAGACGTCCCAAGAGACTGACATCAGATAGGTTCAGGATGGACTTCTCAGAGGAGGAGACACTTGACTGAGTGGGTTACCAGAGGCAGAGGCAAAGGCAAAGTTGGAGAGGAGAGAAGGAAGTCCCAGGCAGGAGAATGATTTCAGCAAAGGCTCAGCAATCACATTCAGCTTGGCATGTTGAGAGTTAGACATTTTTTTTTAATTTCAGCTACCAAATTTAACTAGAACAACCTAAAATAAAAATAATTATAAAATATATGGGGTGTCTCAAAATTACAGTTACCACGTTTCTCTCTCTCCTTATTTGCACGTCCATTCTTCTCATTCTCAAAAGACTGGCTTCTTTCTCCTTGTACATAACAAGAAACATATCCAAGATAGACCCTGCACATTTTTTCTTACACTTTGGACCCTAAGTCCAAATGCCCTGGAGAAGAGATTGTTTGGCATAGTTTGGGTTAGATTGTTTTCCCTGGGACAAATAATAGAGGCTGAGGGAAGGAGAAAAATTAAAAATTACAACATAGCTGCTGCCACTGCAAATGTAAACTTGGGTGGAGGAGCGATTCCTAGAAATGGAGTATTAATCAAAAAAACCCATGATGTCTACTATACACATTTTTATTTAATTGCTTCATTTCTGACCATTTGAAGGCCACAGGAATCCTATTAAAAAAAAAAAACAAAAAACACCGCTGCTTTCTTTGGAAAGAAATAGCTCTAGTTTGTACCTCCCATTCTTTGTAGCAAATGTCTACCCTCTGTTCTTAATTGGCCTTCACACATACTGTGATGCTTAGCTTCATGGCCTGATTCTCTCTGTGCCCATCCTCTTTGGGATGCTGAGTGATTGGAAAGTCCCACTTGACTAAAAAACAGTCATTTACTAGAAAACAGCTTCTCTGACTGCTCCAACTTTAGGCTTAATCTCAAGTTTGGCAACTTTATTCCTTCTGTCTTGAGTGTTAATCCACCAATACATGACTATATCAAGCCTGGATAGAAAGATGCTATTTAATCAGAAGCATATTCAGGATTGACAACTCCGAGAGATGGTAACATATTCGGAATGAAAAGAAGGGGAAAAAACCCAAAAGAAGGGAAATTGGTGACCAGAGAATGCAAGAAAATGAAGTGAGCAGTACAGCATGGGTCAGTCATGGAACAAGTTAGAGATTCAGGGTGTCAACTATCCAAGCATAACACATATAGAGAACCGCGATTTTACACCAGGTGTGTCTGATCTATATAAGCTATCAATCATGTAACACTGAAAAGAAAGTGAAAGTGAAAGTCACTCAGTCATGTCTGACTCTTTGCGACCCCATGGACTATACAGTCCTTGGAATTCTCCAGGCCAGAATACTGGAGTGGGCAGCCTTTCCCTTCTCCAGGGGCTCTTCCCAACCCAGGTCTCCTGCCTTGTGGGCAGATTCTTAACCAGCTGAGCCACAAGGGAAGCTCAAGAATACTGGAATGGGTAACCTATCCCTTCTCCAGGGGATCTTCCTGACCCAGGAATTGAACCGGGATCTCCTGCATTGCAAGCAGATTCTTTACCGACTGAGCCATCAGGGAAGCCTGTAACACTGAAGGCTGATTAAATTATTACCTCTGAGACATAGTGTGGAATTTGTATCCTAATTATTCTGTAGCAATTCTGTGTGTGTGTGCATGTGTGTGTATGTGTGTATGTGAGAGAGAGAGAAAGAATGAGAGAGACTAAGGCACCATTAAGGGAGAATTTTTGAAACACCTCTGCCTAAATAGTAGAAGTATCTCTTCTTTACTACCTTAGCTGTCTTTCCAAACAAGTTTTCCCAGCTTGCCTTTGGGTATTCATGAAGTAGAAGCAAAATAAACAAATCTTTTATTCTAGTCCACGTCCTTTTCCCCATTTCCCATTTTTCCCTGGTGTAAATCCAGGCAATTATTTCGTAGTAGAAATAGTAGAACGTTGTTTCTGCTTTCTTTATAGCCTTCTTAAAAGGCCCAAACAGTGGGTACAAGCTACCTCATCATATTGCCATCCCGACTATGTATCCTACTCATGCAGCTCGGAGTCTGACTGATTTGCACACTCACTAGTTTTGGAGCCCTGCGCTGGAGTCACGTAAACCAAGGCTGCCTGCCTGCTACCAGTCAGCTTCCCTTGGCCCCTCCATGTGAGCACGTAAAAAAACAGTTCACTTAGACTGACACAAACACTCACACACACACACACCTTACTTGGAATCAGTTTCTTTATTTTTACCAAGATTTTGTGGTTATTGTGAAATACGTTTCACACTTCACCTCTTTTAAATCTCTGAGCAAGACAGAGAGGAGAAATCATGAGCTCTGTTTCACTGGTAAGGGGTGTAAAGCTCAAAAAATTTAAGAGGCAGTGTGGTGACATAGTTTATGTCAAAAGCAACCTGGATTTGCATTCAGGTGCCACCGAGAAGCTCTTTTACCTTAACACATTAGTTAACTTTTCTAAGTCTCAGTCTACTCACCTGTGCAATGGAAATAATACAAAAACTTACAAAACAATTTCTTTGCTTCTATGGGGTTGTTCTAAGGATGAATAAAACTGTATACACATACTCTGTGCCCATTATCTTATTAAAGTTTCCAAATAGTAGATATTAATTTGTGGATGAGTCAAGAATTGAATTCAAAACAATGTTCTAATCACTCTACTCTATTGCTGCTAAGTCGCTTCAGTCGTGTCCGACTCTGTGCGAACCCATAGACGGCAGCCCACCAGGCTCCCCCGTTCCTGGGATTCTCCAGGCAAGAACACTGGAGTGGGCTGCCATTTCCTTCTCCAATGCATGAAAGTGAGAAGTGAAAGTGAAGTTGCTTAGTCGTGTCCAACTCTTAGCGACCCCATGGACTACAGCCTACCAGGCTCCTCCGTCCATGGGATTCTCCAGGCAAGAGTACTGGAGTGGGGTGCCATTGCCTTCTCTGCTACGCTATTGAGTCCTTCTAATTGCTTAACTATTCCAGAAGATTTGAAAGCAAAGGAGTAATTTTGCAAAAAGAATTAGAGACTGCTCTGCCTTAATCGGCTAACGTCAGATTTCATCCTTCTCAGGGCTCACTGTCTCTATCTTGTCCTTTAGCTTCATGCTTTTAGCATAAGCAGCTCTAAAGAATGTTTCTCAACCAGTCCTGCTAAACATCCCATACTTCTCTTCGCCCTTTATCTCACTGAATCCTCGCCAAACTTAGCCCACTTCATAATTGTTTTTAAAAAAGAGGTTCAAACACTTGGTGGGTGACTTGCTGAAATTAAGCCCTTCCTTTTTCTGTTTGTTACATCACATAGTATGATGAGACATTGTCAGCAAAGATTCTCTTTCCTCCAGTCTGGAAGAATATCAAGTTATCAATCCATGACCCATTTGTAAAATATTTCAAATAATTTGACTGATGATTGTACATTTTCAAAATGAGGGGGGAAATAAGCCACTCTACAAAACCTTATAATGTTAGACATTCCTGTAACACATCCAAGCTGGTAATTATAGTGTCTGGCAGCTAATCATGGGGAATGTCCCTTAATTAAATCAGATTCCTTATAAATATTCCTCTTTAACACACTGAAATATCTGGCCAAACCAATTTTCTGCGCAGGAACATGCTCCAAAATGTCATAAATCTTAACCTTGGAATCTCTAACAGCATTTGACTCCATGAATGACTTTCAGAGCCTCTGATTTAATCAACAACAGGACGACTGTAAGACTCTGAACAGTTGCTAAGAAACTAAAAAGACTTTTAAACAACGACTGCATTTTAGGAAATAAACTATATTCTAGGAATACAGAGAAGACTAAGAAACCACTGCGTGTGTGTTACTCACTCAGTCGTGTGCAACTCTTTGCAACCCTATGGACTATAGCCCACCAGGCTTCTCTGTCCCCAGGATTCTTCAGGCAAGAATACTGAAGTAGAATGCCATTCCTTTCTCCAGGGGATCTTCCCAAACCTGGGATCGAACCCAGGTGTCCCACAATGCCAGCAGACTCTTTATCATCTGAGCCACCAGGGAAACCCAGGAAATCATTGGTGCTCTTAAATCTAATATCAGAGACCCACATGTCAATAAATAATTGTAATAGAGAGTGGTCAGTGCTCTGTAGAAGTGTGTACAGTATGCTGTAGGCAAAGAGGTAAGTGAGTAATGTGAGCGGAATGAGGAGAGGCAACGATGGTGAAGTCACTCCCAGAGCTGGCTCTGTAAGGCGCTGTGAGAGCTCACAAGGACAATGGAATAGGAAAGGGGAAATCAAATAGGCCAAGACCTGACTCAACATGGTATGTTTTAAGAAACTAAAACTTCTTAGGGTCTTGAGGTCGGAGAAAGAAGAGTGGAGATGAGCCTAAAGAGAGCAGAGGCACACAGAGGGAGACACGGCCTATCTGGGGGACAGTACAAGCCATTTAAAGGTCATCTTCACTTTTCTGTAAATTGCAAAGTCTTTAAAACCAGAGTTCTTCATCTGGTTATTATGGGTCACATAAATCCTCCAAAACTGCCCAAAATACTGCACAGGGTACTACGTAGCGGTGTTTGGAGTTCCAAGTAGGGTGGTGATAGGAGAAGGCAAGAGGGCTCATAGCTTCCTCAGGGTCTCAAAGTCTCCATGGCTTAGAAAGGGACTGATATAATAAGGTTCATTTATGATCCTAGAGTTTCTTGGGGATAGTGGACTCAAAAGGGATTTGGAATTGAGGGAATTGCTTTAGCCTCTTTCAGCACTCTGGACTGTCCCAAATTTATCATAGAAAGTAGAGGTGATGCCCTAGTAGAGGTAGATGCCACTTTCAACCCTGATTGGCCCAGGAGAGAAGTGAGCAGAGCAGTATTACTATCATTTGTGTCCCCAGGCCTATTCTCACTCCAGCAGCCCTGCGTTTACCTTCCCATATATCTCAACCTCTTCTGGAGCTCAGCTTTCCACGGCTTGAGCAACAGGCAGGCTCACTCCTGCTCCACTCAGCCCACTGTGGCTTCAAGCCTGGAAGCAATAGACACAAACCAAAACAAACAACATGTTTCTTAATGACAGCCTTTTAAAACATCAGCTCTACTTTCTAGTCAGTTGATAATCATAACATATCCGCACTCTGAGCTCCTGCTAGAGAATATAGCATAGGTTATATCCTGAGTTCTATAACTGAGTTCAGTTATAATCAAAAGTTTGTTTGTAAGAAATAACGTGCATAGAGGACTAACTTAGTAATCTTCCAATCATTTTTCTCCTATGAATTGTTGACATTTTGAACAAAGAGAGTACCTGGACATGTTGTTTTAACTCTCCTCAATAAAAATACTTTTATTAAATTGCAACTGATATGAAAGTGATTAACATTCCTTCAAGTGTCTTTAAAGAATTTGTTGTAATATTGATTATAGGCATGCGATTGAAGATGTTGATTACTATTATATCACTGAAAATCCTCTTACTGAGAACCCTTAAAGTGTAGCTCCAGAAAAACTTATCTCAGATCTTAGTGCCAGGTAAAATATACTGCTGATAAATTATACAGCTTATATTTTATGTCTATAGCAAATGTTAAATCTTGCCTTGTTTAAGTTTGTGCTTCAGCTGCTAGGAAACTTAGAATCAAATATATGACATTTTTCTAGCAATGCCGTAGAATTCTATAGCATATATTTTGGGAACAACTCTCCTTTATTTCCTACTCTAAATTTTCTGTCACCTCTCTTTGTCTCGTATTTATGTCACCCAATGACATCATATGTACTTGTGTAAACTGACAATTTGGAACAGATTGGATGTCACCAATGTACCCCACAAGCGGATAATTTTTAACAGTATGTTTTGCTTTAAATTCATGAGCTGAACATGAGCTAAACAAAACTCTGGGTGTCAGACCTGAGTATTATGTTTCATCTTTAAATTCCAAATACCTTTCATCTGTAATCACTCCTCAGAGGTGTCTTTCACAGTTCAGTGAAGCACCCAGGGGTCACGGCAAGTGACCTGTGAATTTACATCCCCATAAATAATAATTCACAAACAGGCTATGTCTCCAGTTCTCACCCTAAGCACAAGGGAGCCTTGCATGGGTTAAATTAACCAGCCGGGAGAACATGTGAGCTGAACATATGGTGAAGTGTTTTGAGGTTTAGAAAAACAAGTTTCTGGTACAAACAGAGTCTGGCCTCTGAGACCCCACTGTCAGCAGGAAAAAAGATCTTTTCTACCAGAATAAGAAGAGAGAGAGCTTTCAATTATTTCACCTCTGTAGCTGTACACAATGAAATGGGAGGAGAAATCGCACATTCATAGAGAGGAAACAACTTCCCTAAGTTCCTCAGGGAAGTCAGAAAAGGCTGCAGAAAGCATGTAAAAAGTAGTTTACAGCTCTGATTGGAAGTGAAAAGGGAAGAAATCAGAAGTGAAGCACCACAAATTAAAATTAAATTTGTGGTTCCCACCAGCTCTCTGGTCTCCATGCTAGCAGACCATCCCCCACACTGCTCTAATTGTGCCACTTCAGACTTAATGAGTTGGGTTTGGGATGTACAGAGGCCTGTAAATGAAACCGTTTATCACTGTAACATTCTTATTAGATATTTGATTGAGTACTTGTTTTGAAAGCTTAGGAATAAAACAGAGAAATTGGCATTGAAGTAGCACCTTTTGTATTTAGAAAAAAAAAATGAGAAAATATGCTTGCTCTAGGAAATAGTGAATTGTTAGCGACCCTGTTTGGCTGACTCTTTAATTTGTCTTTAGGAAGATTTGAAGCTGGGAATTAATTTTAATTTTGTTAGACAGGATTGACATTTTAGTTTGGTTTTTGGTTGGTCCCAGCATGTGAGAAATATGGGCAGTTTCCTCTAGGAGCTGGACAATTAGGCAAATATCTTATTTTCTCTATCTATTACCAATGCTATAGAGTTGTGGTGATAATTAAATGATATAATATGAGAAAAGTACTTAGGGCAGTGTCTGGTGCATGGCAAAAGCTTCTCATGTGGTAGCTGGTACCATTGTGCTGACAGCACTCACGCTCAACCTTCTGGAAGTGGAATAGCAAATCAGCACGTATTTGATATCATGACATCATTCTAATCCTTCCAAATGAGTAATTAAAAAAGGCAAATTGAAACAAGAGAGTACAATGCTTTTAACACTGACAAAGAAGTAATCATTTGCTGGTACTTAGTATTACTGAAAGTAAAGATGCTTTTTTTTAATATTTATAAGTAAGATGCTTATTGAAACTTTTTGGAGGGCAACTTGACATATGTATACATATGAATATATTTCTATATTTCTTGTACTCATGATATTTATAAACTCACTTAGCAATCTGGTAAAATTTTTGGCGGCTTCCATAGGATTTTCTATGTAAACATTAGTGTCAATGATGCTAAAGGTGAAGCTTCAGTGCTTTGGCCACCTCATGCGAAGAGTTGACTCATTGGAAAAGACCCTGATGCTGGGAGGGATTGGGGGCAGGAGGAGAAGGGGACGACAGAGGATGAGATGGCTGGATGGCATCACGGATTCAATGGACATGAGTCTGAGTGAACTTCGGGAGTTGCTGATGGACAGGGAGGCCTGGAGTGCTGTGATTCATGGGGTCGCAAAGAGTCAGACATGGCTGAGCAACTGAACTGAACTGATACACATGTACTTGTATTTTAGCAGGTAAATCAATTGTATTTCTCTCTACTAGCAAAAAACAGAAATTCTACCGAAAAACAATAGCAACACAATTATGAAATACCTCTAAATATATTTAACAAAGTAAGTGGGGTTTTTTAATTTAATTTTTTTTGGAAAATTTTATTTTATTTTTATTTAAATTTTTATTTTTACTTTATTTTGCTTTACAATACTGTATTGGTTTTGCCATACATTGACATGAATCTGCCATGGGTGTACACGAGTTCCCAATCCTGAACCCTCCTCCCACCTCCCACCCCATATCATCTGTTTTTATCTGTGAACTGAAAGCTATGAAATATAGCTGAGAGAAATTAAACAAAATCTAAAATATATTATCAGATCTGTAGACTCAAGATCATTAAGATATATGTTCTGTCCAAATTGACAAAAACAATTCAAATTAAAATCTCTGTTGACTTCTTGGGTAGAAATTCATAAACTAACTAACATGTATATAAAATTTAAAGTACATAATGGGACAAAAATGAGTTTGAAAAAGAATAAAGTTGGAAGACTTGTACTACCTGATTTTAAGACTTGATACGAAGCTACTGTAATCAAGGTAGTATAGTTCTAATGTAAACATAGAATATACACTGTGAGCCAGAATAGTTCAGACTTAGGCCCCCTCAAATACCCTCTATTGATTTTCAACAGTCACAAAATAACTCAAAACAGTATTTTCTAATTGTGCTGGAAAAATTATATATCCATGCACACAAGAAATAAACCTTCATTATTACTCTATAAGACATAAAAAGATTAGCTTGGATAATAAAGTTAAATGTAAGCACCACACTTATAAGAATGTGTGCTCTAGTGGTTGGTACTTCACCTTCCAATGTGAAAGGTGTGGCTTCGATCCCTCATTGGAGAGCTCAGATCACACAAGCTTCGTGCCCAAAAAAACAAGAAATGAACAGCAGAGGCAATGTTGCGACAAATTCAATAAAGACTTTAAAAGAAAGAGATGGTCCACATCAAAATGATCTTATAATTTAAAAGTCACACATATGAAACAAAGAGGAGAAAACCTATGTGATTCCAGGTGAAGCAAAGACATCTTATCTAGGACACAAAAACATTAGATAATAAATAAAATAGCTATAAATTCGATGCAATTAAAATGTAAAAATTATTCCTCAAAAGACATTTCGAGGAAAATCAAAAGGCAAGCCACAGATTGTAATATTTGGAAAACATATACCTATCTGACAAAGGATTTGTATTCAAAATATATGAATAATTCTTACAAATCAATAACGATAAAAAATAATCTGATTAAAATTGAGCAACAGTTTAGAAGAAACATTTCATGGAGGAAATACTGGAATAGTACATAAGCATATTCAAGATGAACAGTTATTAGTCATTAGAAAAGTGCAAAATAAAGCAAACATGATGAGACATCACTATATAGCCACAAGCAAAGCAAAAAGTTAAAGAGACTGACAACTCCAGCTTTGGCAAAGATATAGACCAACGGGACCTTTCATATATTGCTGCTAATGGAAACTTTTTGTAAGTTTCTCACGGACACACACTTACCAAATAAACCAGCAATTACATCTCTAGCTGTTTGCCCAAAAGAAGTGAAACCATATATACGCTAATATTTGTGCTTGAATGTTCACAGTAGTTTTATTTATAATAGCCAAAAACAGGACAGCATCCAAATGTCCTAAGATAATAGGTGGATAAACAAATTGTGGTATATCCATACAATGGAATAATATTTGATATAAAGAATGAACTCTTAATTATCATGTGTTGCTGCTGCTGCTGCTAAGTCGCTTCAGTCATGTCCGACTCTATGCAACCCCGTAGACGGCAGCCCACCAGGCTCCCCTGTCCCTGGGACTCTCCAGGCAAGAACACTGGAGTTAAATATATGTAAAAACTTGAATGAACTTCAAGGATATTTTGCTGAGTGAAAAAAAAAACAGTTACAATAGATTACAAGTTGCATGATTTAATTCATTGAATTTCTAGAAAAGGTAAAACCAATCGAAATAGAAAGCAGATCCATGGTTTATAGAGACCGGCGGTATGAGATAGAAATTGATTGAAAAAGAATACAAGGAGATCTTTTATAACAATGTAAATATGATTGTGCCAATGACTATATTAACTATGCATATTTATCAATATTCATAAAATGTTCACTTAACACTGGTGAATATTATTATATGTAAGTTAAATTTCAATAAAGTTGATTCATATTTTGTAAGATTTTTTTAATATGGACCATTTTACCTCTCTATTGAATTTGTTATAATATTGCTTCTGTTTTATGTGTTTGTTCTTTGTCCACCAGGCATGTGTTATCTTATCTTCCAGACCAAGGATTGAACCCCCATCCCCTGCATTGAAAGACAAAGTCTTAACCTCTGGACCACAAGGGAAGTTCCCTTGATAAAGCTGATTTAAAATAAGGTAATTTAAAATGTTTTGATTGTGGAAAGATAATCAGGATATAGAATTAAGTGTCAAAATCATTATGGAACAATGTGCACAAAATGATCTTTTTATTTTAAAAATCTACATGCATATATATGTACCTTTCTAGAAGTATAAGCAGCTGAGCTATTTCAAATCTTAAAAGACAATGCTGTTAAAGTGCTGCACTCAATATGCCAGCATATTTGGAAAACTCAGCAGTGGCCACAGGACTGGAAAAGGTCAGTTTTCATTTCAATCCCAAGAAAGGCAATGCCAAAGAATGCTCAAACTATCACATAATTGCCCTCATTACACATGCTAGCAAAGTAATGCTCAAAATTCTTCAAGCGAGGCTTCAAAAGTACGTGAACCGAAAACTTTCAGATATTCAAGCTGGATTTAGAAAAGGCAGAGGAACTAGAGATCAAATTGCCAACATCCGTCGGATCACAGAAAAAGCAAGAGAAAAACACCTACTTCTGCTTCATTGACTGTGCTTAAAGCCTTTGACTATGTGGATCACAACAAACTGTGAAAAATCCTTAAAGAAATGGGGAAACCAGACCATCTTAACTGCCTCCTGAGAAATCTGTATGTAAGTCAAGAAGCAACAGTTAGAACTGGACTTGAACAATGGACAGGTTCAAACTTGCGAAAGGAGTACAACAAGGCTGTATATTGTCACTTTGCTTATTTAACTTATATGCTGAGTATATCATGTGAAATGCCAGAGTGGATGAAGCACAAGCTGAAATCAAGATTGCCGGGAGAAATGTCAATAACCTCAGTTATGCAGATGACACCAGCCTTATGGCAGAAAGTGAAGAGGAACTAAAAAGCCTCTTGATGAAAGTGAAAGAGGAAAGTGAAAAAGTTGCCTTAAAACGAAACATTAAAAAACCTAAGATTATGGCACCGGTCTCATCTCTTCATGACAAATAGATGGGGAAACAATGGAAACAGTGACAGACTTTATTCTCTTGGGCTACAAAATCCCTGCAAATGGTGACTGCAGCCATGAAATGAAAAGACCCTTGCCTTTTGGAAGAAAAGCTATGACAATCTAGTTAGCATATTAAAAATCAGAGACATTACTTTACCGACAAAGCCTCGTATAGTCAAAGCTATTGTTTTTCCAGTAGTCATGTCTGGATGTGAGAGTTGGACCTTAAAGAAAACAGAGTGCTGAAGAATTGGTGCTTTTGAACTGTGGTGTTGGAGAAGACTCTTTAGAGTCCCTTGGACTGCAAGGAGATCAAACCAGTCCATCCTAAAGAAAGTTAGCCTCAATATTAATTGGAATGACTGATGCTGAATTGAAGCTCTAATACTTTGGCCACCTGATGAAAGAGCTGACTCATTCAAAAAACCCTGATGGTGGGAAAGATTGAAGCAGGAGGAGAAGGGGGCAACAGAGGATGAGTTGGTTGGATGGTATCACCGACTCGATGGACATGAGTTCGAACAAGCTCTGGGAGCTGGTGATGGACAGGAAGTCTGGCATGCTGCAGTCCATGGGGTTGCAAAGAGTTGGACACAGCTGAGTTACTGAACTGAACTAAAACAAGTAGGTATTTACTTCTGGTACAAACAAGTAGCTTTTGAGGGTGGAGAAGGGGGACTTTAATTTTTTTTCCCTCATTCTCTTCTGTACTCATTGAATTTCTTGTTACCATGAACATGCTTTACTTTAATGATAAAAAGTAGAAACTAATGGAAAAATCAATAATGAGTGACTGGTTTGAATACTAATGCCATATTTTTTCATTAAAAATTAGGAGATAGGGACTAAGTACATGATGTGAAGTATATATTTCCCCAATAGTAATATTTGGTAATCATGAATTTTAGTTGTAGTTATATGTATAAATATAACTATAATTGCTTATTTTCATGGCATTATATTAATGATGGTGAATTATGGTTTGTACAATTTAGAAACCCTCTTGACACACATTTGGATGCTGTAAAAATAAGAATGGCAATCCCTAATTTGTAACAAGTCAAGCAAGTACTCACCATTAACAATACCTATTAACTTTGGCTTAATGTACTAGTAACCTATCATTTTGGTATAAAGATTAATTCAGGAAAAAAGAAACACTTATACTGTAATTCTGATCATGACTGAAAGCACTCTATTGTGAGATGCACTAAATATCTAATTTAAAACGTGGCCTCTAAATCAGCATTTCCAAGAGAATATTTCATGACCTAGTAAATCTCGGAAATATAATAAACAAAATTCAGTGGCAGACCTTAGAGATTTTAATAGACTTATGACCCTGAGAATTTTCAAAAGAAGTTATGAATTGCAGCATTTTCCACACTTTCTTGACTTTTGAACCTCTCATTGGCCAATAATTTGAATTAGCATTTTGCAATTATATTTTTAGTAAATACTGCACTAAAATCAGCTCTTGAACACTGGAGAAATTAAAGAGTTGAAAACAGTGGTCATTAACTTTTTTCAGGTAGGGGAACTTATTCTCTCCAGAAACATTACCTTGTAAATAAGATATAGTGGAAAAAGCATGGTTTTTGCCATCAAATAAATCTGGGTTTTAACCTGACTTCCACAAAAGATTTATTTGATGGCTTTTTGAGCCTCGGTTTCTTCATTTATAAAGGGGGAATGTAGTACTGACAGGCTTCACACCTGTGCTAGTGAATAGAGCCCAAGCCCACCTGCCAATGTAGAAGACGTAAGAGATATAGGTTTGATCCCTGGGTCAGAAAGATGCTCTGGAGGAGGGCATGGCAACCCACTCCGGTACTCTTGCCTGGAGAATCCCATGGACAGAGGAGCCTGGCAGGCTGCAGTCTATAGGGTAACAAAGAGCAGGGCACCACAGAAGTGACAGCATGCATTCGGTGCTGACAACGCAAGGACATAATGACATATTGCAAACACCTATCACTGTGCCTGGACATGGTTATTTTTTGCAAATGAAGATTCTCCTTATTTTAGAGCCCATTTCTTCAGCAGATGGTAAACTCCATAAAGCAGGTACCAGTTCTCCAGTGTATTCATCTGGGTCTCTATTTTAGACATTGGCACGTAGCTGGAGCCCAATATACACTATTGCTGTTGTTCAGTAGCTCAGTCCTGTCTCTTTGTGACCCATGGATGGCAGCACACTAGGCTTCCTTGTCTTCCACTATCTTCCAGAGCTTGCTCAAACTCATGTCCTTTGAGTCAGTGATGCCATACAACCATTTCATCCTCTAACACCCCCTGTTCCTCCTGCCCTCAAATTTCCCAGCATCAGGGTCTTTTCCAATGAGTTGGCTGTTTGCATCAAGTGGCCAAAGTATTGGTTACATTATTGGCTTGATGTAAAGCAACGGCACCCTACTCCAGTACTCTTGGCCTGGAAAATCCCATGGACAGAGGAACCTGGTGGGCTGCAGTCCAGGGGGTCGCCAAGAGTTGGACACGACTGAGTGACTTCACTTTCACTTTTCACTTGCATGCACTGGAGAAGGAAATGGCAACCCACTCCAGTGTTCTTGCCTGGAGAATCCCAGGGATGGTGGAGCCTGGTGGGGTCTACAGGGTCACACAGAGTCAGACACAACTGAAGTGACTTAGCAGCAAATCAACTTTAAGGGTCAGATAAAAGACATGTGACAGCACCCAAATTTTATTCTTTCCTGTTTCTCCTTCTCTCTTCTGTTTTCTTTCCTTTTTCTGTCTCCAGCTTCTTCTTTTTTCTTCTTTACTGTTTTTGCCTATTTTTATTTTCTCCCTTTTTATTTTCCATTCTGCAATCAACTTTTCTCTTTAGTACTTTCTCTGGGCTGGACTTTGTTGAATAAGCTTTCCTTTTCTTTAATAGGAGATAAAAATTAATGTTTCATGGTTTGTGTATGTGTGTGAAAATAAATACAACTAAATAAAATTTTTCAACTCATTGATTCATTCTTGTTTATTTTCTGTGTGACCCTTTAAAGACTTGATATCTTCTGGAAAAGATTGGCTCAAATAAAACAAAGGAGCTTCATCCTGGTTGTACAACGTGAAAATTAAACTATTATGCTGATTTTTTTCTTAATGTTGACTGGCAATTTTGGCAAAGGGGTCAACAAAAACAGCATGCTTAAAAGATACAAATATAGTTCCAAAAGAAGATCTGAATTCTCTTCTTTTTGAAACTCTATTTTTCTCCTCTTTACCCGAAGAATAGATTCTGCAGATCTCAAAGGGAGGAGAAGTCCAAATAATTCTAATGGGGATTATTATCTCCCTGGTCTCTTGTCTGATGGTCGTGGTTTTAGATGATTAGTAACTCAATGGGAAATTCATTAGTTTTGGATCACAGCCCAATTCCCAGAAACATTTTATTTTACCTTCGCACCTTTTGAGAAAATTCTGCTCTCAGGTGCCTGGGGTTTGGATCTGAGTGAAACTGTCATATCTTAATTATATTCAAAGCTACCCTCTTGACTTTTATTTCAGCTGTGACATTAGCCTTCACACTTGGATTGGCTTGAATTCTTCTGGCTTGAGAGTGAGAATTTCATGTGTTTTCTTTTCATCTGCAGACATCTGTATTCTGTTTAACTCAGGATTGTAAAACTCACATAGCAGGAAGGGCTGGAATACATTGTGATCACTGTGGGATTTGTCCCTTCTAGGCCAAAAGCTACAAAAATCCTCTTACTAGTGCTTTTTAAAAATATCCTCATAATAAAGCCCAAGGACAGAGAACATCAAATTATTGCAATTATAGCTTTAAGACCCCCTTCTCTTTAAAAACAAATATTTTACTCATTCCTCACTGTGTCCATACCTGCTGTGTAAACTGAATTATTTAGAAAAAATATAAGCATAATTTTTAATAATATATAACCTCTTTTGGTGCTGAAGAGACACACACACACTACTTCATAACAAATCATATGTATTTACTGAATGTTTGCTGGTGAATATGGAAGAATCGCTCACATAACCTGTACAGAGTTTTGTAATCCATAACCTACATTTTTATAGACTACCTCACATGGTTCTCACTGTAACTTTATAGAGGAGGCAATGGGTATTATAAATAAAATATATGACACTAAAAGATTAAATGACTTGTTAAGGCTGCATATTAGTGATGAGTTAGTCTGAGAATGGATTTTTTATGCCTTCTTTAATTATGTCTACAATTTCATGCTGCCTGTTAAAAATATGGTCACTAACTTGAGGAAATAAAAACAACCGAAAAGATAAATAAAATAAGAAAAAATGAAAATCTAAGCGAAACCATGACACCTCACTTTAGCTCATTTAATGAGGTATTGTCAGTCCATTAAACTTGATTTGTGCTTCCAATTTTTGCCCAAGATTTTTGGTATTAAGTTGGGTGTTTGACATCTTCACTGTCTGTACCCTGTAGAAACAGCCATAAAAACCATCTTACACAGCATTAACAAATAGTAATAATGTGTTTTAACATTAGCAGGAGTTTCTGCTGTTCTCCAATCTAATAACATTCAACTGGAGCTGTCTAGTGAATTCAGTTGATAACCTAACAGAGGACCAGGATAATGGCCATACTGGAATACTGGAATATCATGGTTTTTAATAAACAACTGAAGAATCAAGGGACATAGTAGTATATCTATGTAGTATGTCATAGTAGTATGTCTTCTTTGAGGAAAAAAAAAAAAAAAAAAGAAGGCTCTAAAGGATCCGAGTATCACCTTACATTTTTAAGTGAGCATCCCATGAAAAAGAATATAGATTTAGTCACATATTCTCTATGTTTGAAAAGCAGTGATAAATATTTTCAGTATCATCAGAAAAGATAAGAAATATAAGATTTGTATATATGAATATCCATATCCATTTTGTAATGCTCTTGCATTATTTGGTAGTCATTGAACTTTTGAGTTTTTCAAATATCATTAAAAATTTTGTGCCATTAACTTTCATGGAAGGATAATACCAGAAATGCAGTTTTTTTCCTGTATATAACTTCTAGCCCAAGAGAAGATATGCATAAACTGCAGTTTGGATTGAATAAAGAATTGGGATTTCTTGGAAACTGGCCAATTAACAATGAAATACTAAATACTCTGGGTTGTTTTGATATTCTTTGATAAATCAACAGTGCTCCGCACCATGGACTCTGATAGCTGGTTCTTGCAATCTTAAGAATGAATTCTTTTCCATGATAGATTTCTTTGTTAAATGAATCTAACACATAAATCTCAGCTTTGAGAACCTCACTTGAGCAATTGTGAATTTCCAGTGATGAGAAACAACCTAGGCAACAGTATGCAAGGGGAATTCTGGTTTTTTATTCCTGTATAAGAAACACCAAAATGATTGGATGAGAGTTATCTGGGAAAGAATAAGGCAGACGTGGTGGAACTGTGATGATGTCTAGGAATTATCATTACTTCACAGGAGTTTGATAAACACTTATTGAATATATATAAGTGAATGACTGAATGAGCCACGTCTTTTCAAATTAGAGGAGGAAATTTACAAAAGCGAACTTCAAAGAAAAGTGTGAAGGAAAATTTAAAGAAAAGGGATCGGATGAGAGATTTTATGACCAGTGAAATGTAACTTTTGAGAGTTTATTTAAGCTACTCCATGGCATTGTCACTTCAATATGTATTTGTTTGGCCAAGAGACCTACAGTGGCCGGAAAGTGACACTTGCCACCTCGTGCAAGTTCATTCTGTAAGTAACAGTCCACAGAGTCACATGCAAATCAGAACATGAGTTACCGATATGACTCTCCGAACAGGCCTATGATTAACAGTCTCTTCCACCTGCCAGGGCCTTGCTCATGTGTGTCCTTCAATTAGGTCTCATGGAGCTTACCAAAACCCTTCTTGTTTTCATTTAAATTGACCAATTTGGCCTTGGTCTAAGAACCCAAAAGCGCTATATGCATGAACTCCAAACACACTTGAGCCCAGGTCCAGCCTCTGTTCCCACCTGCACTCTGACTTGACTTCTATATGTGGCCCCTCAAGAAGAGTCCTGTACTTCCTCCAGGGCCTAAAGTAATGCATTCCTTAATATCAGTTTCTCTTGTGGTCATTTGTTGAACAGAGGCTGGCCATTTGTCATCCTGTGCTCCACTTAAGAAACATTAATCTCACAAAGTCATAACAGTAACATTATTTGACTACTCCAAGTGTTTTATAGCTTTGGAAAGAAATTAAAGATCCTTGACTAGGACAGCATTTTTCCAGGCCAGAGGTGGCAACGCCAAATAGTTTAAGATACTGTGTATAGGCAAAGTGACTGGTGGATATGGTGAGCAAAGGATGAACTTGGGTAGAAATTGAATAAAACCTAGAAGGCATGGACAAATGTCAGATTTATCCACTGTGAACAGTTCTCTTTTCAGTATAGAGTCCATCCAAGTCTTATTTCAACTTTCAAGGTTTGCATCCTACATATTCTCTCGATGAACTCTTGTTTACCCTAGATTATTTGCTCTTTCTTCAAACTACTTATAAAGGTAACTGTTATTCCTTCCAATTGGGATGTATTTCTTACTCTTCTTTTCCTATCTGGAAAACTCCTACTCACTCCTTAAGGTCAAATTCAAAACTTGTATTCAATGTTATTTTACTCTTCTTCCTGATCCTCCAGCAGAAACATGTTTTTCCTCCAATATAGTTTCCAGTGTGTGTGTGTGTGTGTGTGTGTGTATGTGAGAGAGAGAGTCACTCAGTTATGTCCGACTCTCTGTGATCCTCTGAACAGTAGCCTGCCAGGCTCCTCCATCCATGGAATTCTCCAGGCAAGAATACTGGAGTGGGTAGCCTTTCCATTCTCCAGGGGATTTTCTCAACCCAGGGATCAGACCCAAGTCTCCCGCATTGCAGACTGTTTACCATCTGAGCCACCAGGGTAGCATATATAGTTCCCACCATGGCCTTAGTAATCTAACCATGTCATTTTGTGATCACATATTTGCATCCTTTCCTACTAAATTAAGATGTATTTGAGTCTTTCTATCATCAGTTCTGTTCAGTCACTCAGTCGCGTCTGACTCTTTGCAACCCCATGAACTGCAGAATGCCAGGCCTCCCTGTCCATTACCAACTCCCAGAGCTTACCCAAACTCATGTCCATTGAGTTGGTGATGACATCCAACCATCTCATCCTCTGTTGTCCCCTTCTCCTCCCACCTTCAATCTTTCCCAGCATCAGGGTCTTTTCAAATGAGTCAGTTTTTCGCATCAGGTGGCCAGAGTATTGGAGTTTCAGCTTCAACATCAGTCCACTGGTTGGATCTCCTTGCAGTCCAAGGGACTCTCAAGAGTCTTCTCCAACAACACAGCTCAAAAGCATCAATTCTTGGGTGCTCAGCTTTCTTTATAGTCCAACTCTCACACCCATACATGACCACTGGAAAAACCATAGCCTTGACTAGATGGACCTTTGTTGGCGAAATAATGTCTCTGCTTATTAAAAGCAAAGACATTATTTTGTGTCATACTTATATCTGAATCTTTGACATCTATCATAATGCTTGACATAGAGTAGGTCTGATAAATACACGAATAGATGTTTTGAAGTAGAGATGGTGAGTATACACCTTTGAATCATTCATGTACTCTTACGTCATCCATTCATTCAAACATGCATTTAATCAGCAAAAAAAAAAATTGTGTATTGAACACCTCTTATGTTATTGCCTAGAAATATTATTTACATCACTAGATTGAGAGGATTGATTTTTTTCCCCAACATTCAGTACTCACCATTCTCGTCTAGACCGTCCTCAACATTATGAGCTGTTCTGTCTCCCAGGCCACAGTAGCTGATAGCTTTCTCCCATACTCTACCCTGGTGGCTATTGCTGCTGCACAGCTTAGTAGCTGAGTTCTCCAGGGAATCTGTTTCCAGATTTGATTTATGCCTGAGTGCAACTGTGTAGCCATTTGGAGGTAAGGTCAATAGTTCTGTGAGGGTTTCTGCTCTTTGATGCTGTGGAGGGCCAGCTATGAGCAATGTGGCAAACCGGATCTAATAGAAGCTAATGAAGCTAGCATACATTTCCCTGGTAGACACCTCAGCTACAATTCTTCATTTATTTGAGCTAAGATGCTTCCTGCTTAGCCTAACACGGCTCAGAGGAGATGGCACTGACTGCTAGGAATAGGGCCGAGTGAATGAGCATAAAGCACTCTGTGTGTGTACTTCATAACCATGTAAACAGTTCTCAGCCAAACAGCATGATAACCCTCTGCCATAGGGAAGATGATCCGGGTAACAGAAAAGGAAAATGAGGTACAGAGATACTGATAAGTTAGCTCCGCAGCCAGTAAGTGATAATCAAATCTAATTGATTTCAAAGTCCAAGGGTGCACCAATTTTTTTTCCCCTGGAAACCATTTCCTGCTTAGCCTAACACGGCTCAGAGGAGATGGCACTGACTGCTAGGAATAGGGCCGAGTGAATGAGCATAAAGCACTCTGTGCGTGTACTTCATAACCATGTAAACAGTTCTCAGCCAAACAGCATGATAACCCTCTGCCATAGGGAAGATGATCCGGGTAACAGAAAAGGAAAATGAGGTACAGAGATACTGATAAGTTAGCTCCGCAGCCAGTAAGTGATAATCAAATCTAATTGATTTCAAAGTCCAAGGGTGCACCAATTTTTTTTCCCCTGGAAAACACCTACCATTCTAGGAAGGCAGATTTCAATCAATAAAGCAAGATTTTCCAAAAATTAGTTATCCAATGAATATGTCTTTAAAACTTAGGGAACTTATTAAGTAGAGTTCAACCAGAAGTCAGAGGAACATGAGAGAATAAAAGTGTCAAGGAAGTTGGAAAATAAATTATTTGTCAGGATATTATTTTATAGATTCTTCTCTTTGTCTAAAATTCTATGATCATTTATCAGTTATGGGAAAATTGACACACATATGCATGGATACATAGGAGATCTTCATGGTCATGAGGCAAATAGTAACAAGCTTAAAACTATATGTGCTTCAAATGCAAGTGTGCATAACAATTACAATATTATGGCTATTAACACTACTACTAACAGTGGAACTTCTAAACTATACCAGGAGATGTGCTTAACATATTCCATACACTAACTCATTTAATGGGCAAAATAATTGTAGCTACTTACAGGGATGTTATATGAAGTAAATTAATACATATAAACATAGGACATAATGTTTGTTCAAGACTTACGCATTGTTAATTGTTATAATTGTTAAATGTTATAATTGTTGAACTAACAATTGTTCTTACTATTACCATTATGCCTGTACCAAGGAAAATAATAGAATACCAATAAGCTACAAAGATAATGACATTCATTGTTCTAAAATAAACTTTCATGATTCTACTAAAAAAACAATTTAATAAGAATTTATTGAGTACTTATTATGCTATAACAGTAGTTGTGAAGGACATAGGAGTATATGAAAAATCACAGCATAAGAAAGTCAGACTATAATGTAGTAGAAAGGACTGGCTTGGAATCCTCAATATATGACATACTATTTGTGTGATTTCAGGCAGGTGTTTTAACCACTTTGGGCCACAGATTTCCCATTCATTAAAATGAGTATAATAGTGTCCATCACATAAGATCACTGTGAAGATTAGATAAAATATTCCTTACGTGTTGATGCATATTAAGAATCCTATTTATGTTAACCATTTGCTTCATTTATATAAACGACAAAAATGCTGAAATATATATTAGATTACACTGACAGTTCTTATGTGCATTTATGTACACATTAAAATATGTGAGATCTCAATTCTAAAAAAGGTAAGTTCAATATGCTGTTTACTCTCACTGGATGTAGCCCACACTCACAGCTTTCTGAGGACCGAGACCACATCTCTCCCATTCCACATTTTACTTTCAATACCCCACACTGTGCCTATTGCAAAGTTCTTGTTCAATGCATTAATTGAATTAATGAAAAAATATAAAAATGATGGTTATAAAGTCTTCTGTGGCAATATGAGACATCTATGCTACTCTATGAAAGAGAAAATTACCCAAGGAGGGAAGGTGGAGGTGGGATGAAATGGGAGATTGGAATTGACATACATACATTGTTGATACATATGTAACTAATGAGACCCTACTGCATAGCACAGGGACCTCAGCTCAGTGCTCTGTGGTGACCTAACTGGGAAGGAAATCTGAAAATGGGGTATATGTATGTGTATAGCTGATTCACTTTGCCATACAGCAGAAACTAACACAACCTTGTAAAGCAGCTATATTCCAATAAAAATTTTGAAGAAAAGCTTGTGCAGGTGATGCAAAACAATGAATCATGACTGGATCTTAACACGAGCCCATATACTTCTACACAAAAAGAGATGCTTGAATAAAACACAAAATCCACTGTCTAATCGAAGAAGTTGTCCAACTGTATTGCCTACAGATTTCAGCTATGGATTTCGCATAAAAATCCCATGTCGATCTCTAAGACAAAACGAAACACTGCTGCTTGGGGTACCTGAATCTCAAGATAGAGAAGAAGTTGGAACTCTTGCCAGAATGCTAGTGGTGTGGGTAATATGTAAATGTAGCATTGTAAATGCAGATTCCCCGGGCACACTCTCTAGAGACTGACAGTCAGTCTGGCATAAAGCCCCAAATGTTTCTTCTTACTCTGTACCCTGAGTGAATCAAGATATTAGGACTAAATTTGAATTTTATAAGTTTCTATGCTTGACACTGAGTAGAATATGGGGTAAGTTTTTAATTACAGATGAAATATTGTGTGTGCATTTTATGTAATTCAAATTGCTGGAAGATGACATATACTTATTTTTTAAAAAACAATGTATAATAAAGAGCTTCCTTAATATTAAAAAAGAACATTGCAAGATAGCATTCTAATTACAGATTACTAAATACTTACACTAAAAGGAATTAAAAGAAAAAGAAAGTTGATGTGCTAACATTGTCACATGTTTTGCTTTAACCCAGAGTCTTATTTCATCTTAAATACATAGTGGTCCAATGGGCTTATATTCCAGACAAGGAATGAAGCCTAGAGAGAAGTTTCTTATTTCTTAATCTCTTGGGGTTTTCCCCACTGGACCACACTGCCTCATTCTAGTTCTTCCTTACATGCATCCTTCACTCTGCACTTGCTCTCTTTCTCTCTCTCTCTGTCATATATACACACACATATACATACATACACACACACAAGTACTTGCTTTGAGTGAATTTTATTTTTCTCTCTTTACCCAAAATTTCTTCATGAGGTTAAGGAAAATAATATCTCCATATTGCCCATCCTAAATATGTATTTAAAGGCTGATTTCCTTTGATGAAAAAAGAATAAGGTCTCCAAAGAAAAGCTTTTTAAGATCTAAAAGGTGAGAGAGAGTAGAGGCCATTTCAACTGATGAAAATTCAGCAACATTATAATAAATATTTACACTACACTTACCATATCAGCCCCTAGGAACAAGCAGTAAACAGAAACTCAAACTGTCCCTGGTTTCACAGACTTCTGCGTAGTAGGAGAGGTGGGATTAATTAATTAGTTTGTACAAGCAACCTACACAGTCAAAGGCTTTGGCATAGTCAATAAAGCAGAAATAGATGTTTTTCTGGAACTCTCTTGCTTTTTCCATGATCCAGCAGATGTTGGCAATTTGATCTCTGGTTCCTCTGCCTTTTCAAACTCCAGCTTGAACATCTGAAAGTTCATGGTTCACATACTGTTGAAGCCTAGCTTGGAGAATTTTGAGCATGTCTTTGCTAGCATGTGAGATGAGTGCAACTGTGCAGTAGTTTGAGCATTCTTTGGCATTGCCTTTCTTAGGGATTGGAATGAAAACTGACCTCTTCCAGTCCTGTGGCCACTGCTGAGTCTTCCAAATTTGCTGGCATATTGAGTGCAGCACTTTCACAGCATCATCTTTTAGATCTGAAATAGTTCAACTGGAATTCCACCACCTCCACCAGCTTTGTTTATAGTGGTACTTCCTAAGGCCCACTTAAATTTGCATTCCAGGATGTCTGGTTCTAGGTGAGTGATCACACCATCGTGGTTATCTGGGTCATGACGATTTTTTGTGTATAGTTCTTCTTTGTATTCTTGCCACCTCTTCTTAATATATTCTTCTGCAAGGTTCATACCATTTCTGTTGTTTATTGTGCCCATCTTTGCATGAAATATTCCCTTTGTATCTCTAATTTTCTTGATGAGATCTCTAATCTTTCCCATTCTATTGTTCTCTATTTCTTTGCATTGATCTCTGAGGAGGGCTTTCTTATCTCTCCTTGCTATTATTTGGTACTCTGCATTCAGAACTTTCCTTTTCTCCTTTGCCTTTCAGTTCTCTTCTTTTCACAGCTATTTGTAAGGCCTCCTCACACAACCATTTTGCCTTTTCACATTTCTTTTTCTTGGGGATGGTCTTGATCACTGCCTCCTGTACAATGTCATGAACCTCTGTCCATAGTTCTTCAGGAATTCTATCAGATATAACCCCTTGAATCTATATGTCACTTCCACCATGTAATTGTAATGGATTTGATTTAGATCATCCTGAGTGGTTTAGTGGTTTTCCCTACTTTCTTCAATTTAAGTCGGAACTTGGAAATAAGTTCATGATCTGAGCCATGGTCATCTCCCAGTCTTGTTTTTGCTGACTATATAGAGCTTCCCATCCTTGGCTGCAAAGAATATGATCAATCTGACTTTGGTATTGACCTTCTAGTGATGTCCATGTGTAGAGTCTTCTCTTGTGTTGTTGGAAGAGGGTGTTTGCTATGACCAGTGCATTCTCTTGGCAAAACTCTATTAGCCTTTGCCCTGCTTTGTTTTGTACTCCAAGGCCAAATTTTCCTGTTACTCCAGGTATTTATTGACTTCCTACTTTTGCATTCCAGTCCCCTAAATGAAAAGGACATCTTTTTTGGGTGTTAGTTCTAGAAGGCCTTATTGGTCTTCATAGAATCATTCAACTTCAGCTTCTTCAGCATTATTGATCAAGGCATAGACTTGGATTACTGTGATATTGAATAGTCTGCTTTGGAAACAGAGATCATTCTGTCATTTTTGAGACTGCATCCAAGTACTGCATTTTGGACTCTTGTTGACTGTGATGGCTACTCCATTTCTTCTAAGGGATTCCTACCCACAGTAGTAGATATAATGGTCATCTGAGTTAAATTCACCCATTCCAGTCCATTTTCATTTACTGATTCCTAAAATGCTGATGTTTACTCTTGCCATCTCCTGTTTGACCACTTCCAATTTGCCTTGATTCATGGACCTAACATTCCAGGTTCCTATGCAGTATTTCTCTTTATAGCATTGGACTTTACTTCCATCACCAGTCACATCCACAACTGGGTGTTGGTTTTGCTTTGGCTCTATCTCTTCATTCTTTCTGGAGTTAATTCTCCACTGATCTCCAGTGGCATATTGGGCACCTACTGACCTGAGGAGTTCATCTTTCAATGTCCTATCTTTTTGCCTTTACATACTGTTCATGGAGTTTTCAAGTCAAGAATACTGAAGAGGTTTGCCATTCCCTTCTCCAGTGGACCACATTCTGTCAGAATCTCCACCATGACCCATCAGTCTTGGGTGGCCCTACAAAGCATGGCTCATAGTTTCACTGAGTTAGACAAGGCTGTGGTCCATGTGATCAGATTGGTTAGTTTTCTGTGATTGTGGTTTTCAGTCTGTCTGCCCTCTGATGGAGAAGGGTAAGAGACTTATGGAAACTTCCTAATGGGAGAGACTGACTGCGGGGGAAACTGGGCCTTGCTCTGACATCTACTTCTGCTTTAATGTCTATGCCAAAGCCTTTGACTGTGTAGATCACAACAAACTGTGGAACATTCTTCAAGAGATGGGAATACCAGACCACCTAACCTGCCTCCTGAGATATCTGTGTGCACATCAAGAATCAACAGTTAGAACTGGACATGGAACTGCAGACTGGTAAATCAAGAAAGGAGTACACCAAGGCTGTATATTGTCATCCTCTTATTTAACTTATATGCAGAGTACATCATGAGAAATACTGGACTGGATGAAGCACAAGCTGGAATCAAGATTGCTGGGAGAAAAATCAGTAACCTCAGATATGGAGATGACACTACCCTTATGACAGAAAGTGAAGAAGAAGTAAAGAGCCTGTTGATGAAAGCGAAAGAGGAGAGTGAAACAGTTGACTTAAAACTCAACATTCAGAAAGCTAGGATCAGGGCATCCAGTCCCATCACTTCATGGCAAATAGATGGGGAAACAGTGGAAACAAGGACAAACTTTTTATTTTGGGAGCGACTGAACTGAACTGAACTGAAACAACCTACAGTTACACACAGAGAACAGTTGTCTTAAATGGTTCTTTGAAAGTATATAATAAGTGAACTTTTCACTAGGATGTGGTGCTTGAATTTGAGGTCTGAAGGACAGATAGGAGTTAGGGAGGTAAGGAAAGAGTGCAAGACAATGAATGAAAGCTCAGTGAGGAGATGCTCTGATAGAGTGATGGGTACATGGTGGTGAGGAAAGGAGTGTGGGATGAATGATATGGGTGAGAAGGAGGCTAGATTATGAAGGACTGTGAGGATAAAGGAAAACATTAACAAAAACAGGAGCCATTAAATAATAGTGAAAATAAAATAATAGAAGATATATGTGTAATACATTTATACAATAAATTATACTTATGTAATATGAACCAGAGAAAGTATGGGCATTATCTCCCTTAAATGAATTATCTGTGTGTTTATAGATGTAGAAAACAGGCTCAGAGATTCAAGACATCTTCCTGGAATACACCAATGGATAAGTGCTGACTTCAACGCATGCCAGCCTGCATTTCAGGAAAGGTTTTCCAGAAGAGGATTAAAGTGATGACAGCTGCTGATGGCTTGTAGAATGCACTGGAGGAACCAGAGCCAAGGGCTGATTCCGAATCCAAATGTGAAGAAATCTGGGCCTTAGACCAGAGTATTGGTCATGGGAATGAAGAAAAAAGGTCAAAGTCGGAGGAAAAACCACCACCACCAACAACAAAACAGATAACTGGGTAGATTAGGGAATGAAAGCCAAAAGTTAACTGTGGTTTTACTACACTGAATTTGGATGATTTAGAAGCAGAAGTTACCATTGTCTCTAGAAGACAATTTTGATAAGCTATTTTTCAAAGAGGGAAGTGTTACATTAGGTTAAATTAGTCTGTTGAAATTAGATTAGGCTAGCAAGACTATAAAGCTAATTTTAAAAACTAAGTTAGCAGCTTATGGTTCAAATTTGTCTGAAATGGGCTTTCAAATATTCATCAGTATTTATGAATGAATGCCAAATGCATTCAACTAATACATATGTTAAAATGCACACTACACATCTTACTTTTGACTAATGAGATTTCAAATCCACCCTGATTCACTCCCGTTTACAGAAGGAAATTAAAAAATTGATTGGTTACTTCCTCCGCTGCCTGTGGACACCTTGATTGGGCAGCTGCCGGTGGCTAGGCAACCGGGCGGAGAATCTTTGGAACAAGTAGCAGACTTCATCACAGCAGGAGCCGTGAGGCAAGAAGCTCTGGGATCAATTAAAATGCCAGGCTTTTCCAGGCTGGTTTCCAGGCATCTGTGCATGATTCCACATAAATTTAGGGAATTAGAGATCAGACAAAGGTAAACATTTCTGTGCTTTGCTTAGCATTGATTTAGAATGAGAGGGTGAAATATGCCACAGTCATCCAGCCTGGAGGGGGTTTACACCTTCAGCTGATTTTTCCCCCCTCAATTGCTTTATTGTTTTAGGTATGTTGTAATCGAAGGCTGCTTAAATCATCTGTGTGTTCCTTTGAGGAGGGGAAGAGAAAAAGAAACAAAAGGAAAACCCGTTCTTACTTTCATAGACTAAACAGTAGAATATGACTCATTCTTTAAATTCAGAGTCACACTTCTCAAAGAGAAAATTATTAATGCTCTTTATTTTCCAGCTGTTTGGTCTTCTGAGCTTAGTTTAGATAAAAAGCTCATTCATGTCCCCACAGAGAAGGAAAGACATTTTCTCCTCAAGAGTCCGTAAAAGTCTGACCTTTGCAGAACCTTTTCCACTTTTATTTTTCGTTTTTTTATTTTATCTATCCCTTGGAGTCCATAGTTATGGCTGTTTTCCTAGGCAGAAGGTCTTGTCTTGCCTATGTGTTGGGGAAGGATTGACCTTCCACAGAATCTTTTATACCTGGGCTGAGGTAAGGGGTTGGAGGTGAAACTCTAAGGTAGCAAGCATCAAATGAAAATAGTTCACAGAGATGGGGAAAATGCAGACAAGAAATTGGAAGTTAGAGACTAGGCAAATATCATGAAATGCAAATGATAACATTTTAAACTGTATAGAAAAAGACAATCACAGACATGGCATAGAATTACCTTTTATTAAATGACAGAAAAAACCAGATAGTCATTCTCTTTGTTTCACTAACCATAATACTCTGGAGGTCCCGCCAAAGTGTTGCAAAAGACAGCATTTTATGGTTTTTTTATGGTGGAATAATATTCCATTATGTATGTAAGCATATATGTGTGTGTGTGTGTATACACCATATCTTCTTTATCCATTCATCTGTTGATAGATACATAGGTTGCTTCTGTATCTTCTAAGTTGCCTCAGTTGTATCTGATTCTTTATGACCCCGCAGACTGTAGCCTGCCAAGCTCCTCAGTCCATGGAATTCTCCAGGCAAGAATACTGAAGCAGGTTGCCGTTTCCTTCTCCAGGGAATCTTGCTGACCCAACGATCTAGCACTTGTCTCTTATGTCTCCTGCATTGGCAGGTGGGTTCTTTACCACTAGCACCACCTGGAGAAAGACAAATACTCTACATTTTCACTTATATTTGGGTTCTAAAAAATAAAACTAATGCACATAACAAAACAGGCACAGACTCAAAGATGCTAAGAGCGAACTAGCGGTCACCAGTGGGGAGAGGGAAGTGGGGAAGGGTGAGATAAGGGAATGGGACTAGGAGACACAAACTACTGGCTATAAAATAAGAACAAGGAAAAATTATACATAGGGATATATAGCCATTATTTTGTAATAATTTTTAATGGAGTATAATATAAAGTTAGTTGCTCAGTCATGTCTGACTCTTTGTGACCCCCAGGCTCCTTTGTCCATGGAATTTTCCAGGCAAGAATACTGGAGTGAGTTGCCATTTCCTTCTCCAGGGGATCTTCCTGACCCAGGAATTGAATCCAGGTCTCCAGCACTGCAGGCAGGCTCTTTACTGTCTAAACCACCAGGGAAGTGCAGGAGTATAATATAAGCTATAAGAATATTGAAACACTATGTTGTACACCTGAATTAATATAATATTATAAACTATTGCCAATGGAAAAATAAGAAAAGAAAAGAAGGCCATCAGCTTTAGCTACATATTTAATGTGGAATCAGACATGGGGGCTTTGAGGTAACTTCACAAACTTGACCAACTCATTATCTCCTAGCCCCCAAGCCAGTAACAAGTGTTGGAAAAGAAACCTCCAACATTATTTTCAGATATATAGTTGTTAAATTTCATGAATTAATTTTTTAAAATTTTAGTAAAAAAGTAAGTTTTTTTAGTATGAGAAAAGAAATCACACAAATTGCAAGTTTGTAACCACTTACAGGTCCACAATTTGAGAAATATTAAATCATTCTAGTGATTTGAACCATTTATCTTATGAACTGACTTACTCTAATATAATGTGTTCTGTCCAAAACTTTACTTTTCTGATGATAGCTATGCCTGTTTTCTTTTTCCATGGTATGTCTTTTCTCATTCTTTTACATTCAACCTTTTTGAAAATCTTTCATTTTCAATCATCTTCTTATAAACAACCTATAAGGCATAATGGAAAATCTGTGTCTTTTAACTGGAACAGTTAATATTTTAGAAAAGCAAGGAACAAAAGAATATTTATTGAGCACATAGGTCTGAGTTCAGTGTTGTACATCTATTTTATTTTTTTAATTCCCACAACAGCCCTGAGAAGAAGACACCATATCTATTCTGCAAGTGAAGGAGCCTGTCCTGTAACATGCCAAAATTTCCACAGTGATGAATGACAAAGCTCCTGCCTTTCTGACTGTCAGGCCCATATTCTTTCTGCCTCATCACATAGAATTTTCTCACTCTCAAGAAATCTTATACAAAGAGGATTATCTACCTAATGTTAGACTTAAGTTAAATCAATCATTCATTCTGTATGTAATTTAAGCATAATATAATGTAAATTTATAATGACCAGTTCCAGGAAAACACAAAAGTTTAAGAAAATTTCAGTTTAACTCTCTCCTGCCATTTGGTCTTAACAGAGACTGTAAGAGAAAGGGCAATCTCACAACAGAAGACAATATGTGAAAAAGTTAAAACTTGGACTCCTGAGTCTAATGTTCCAACTTTAGGTACCTTCAGAGTAATGTCATACAACTGTTGCCAAAGTACACAGTGAAATATATTAGAAAGAGAGTTAGTGAAGGTTTAAAACTCAAGCAACTTGTAGAAGGGTATTTTAATTTTCTGTCATCCACAAGTGCCTGTAATTAATGCTGCTTATATGCAGTTGGCATATTTATGACTTGAGTTCTCTTCTTATATCCTCTCTTCATTTTTTTCCTACCTATTAGCAGCACTCAGATACATGGGAACAGCTACAGAAATTCAGTGGGAGCTGAAAAATTGTTTAAAAAGACATCAATAAAATAATTTCTAAAAAGCTGTGATTATTTCTGCCACATTCTTGGAGGTGATATAAATCAAATTTAGGAAATTTGTAATTAGTTTAGAAAAATTCTGCTTTTTTGAAAAAATTATTTTGTTTTCTCTTAAAAAGGGAGGTTATCAATAATAAGACTGGCAAATTATTATAGACTGTGAATTTAGTAGGATATAAATGTACTGGGTAAAACACCATTAACTACTGAGTTTTCAATGATTATCTTGGGTATGTTCATTGCAGTTGTAGTTAATTTTGCACAAAATGAATACATAAGAGGAGATATCTGATTTTGGCAGCATAAATACTGATCTAACACAAATTCTTCTCTTCCATAACATATAGTAATACTAGATAAAAATTTAACAAAAATAAGTACATAAATAAAATAAGTAATTGAACACAGAAGAAATAATAGAAGTCCCAGTTTCCAGAAAATATAAGGGAACTCATTGTGAAAAAGGAAAGCTATTTCATTAATTCTGCAATGTCCTGGGGAGGAGAAAATCTTGATATAGGTTCTATAATTTAGGACTCTAGGGTTTATTCCTTCCCTAAGGCTATGCTTTTTCCAGTGGTCATATATGTATGTGAGAGTTGGACAGTGAAGAAAGCTGAGCACCGAAGAATTGATGCTTTTGAAGTGTGGTGCTGGAGAAGACTCTTAAGAGTCCCTTGGACTGCAAGGAGATCCAACCAGTCCATCCTAAAGGAGATCAGCCCTGGGTGTTCATTGGAAGGACTGATGTTGAAGCTGAAACTCCAATACATTGGTCACCTCATGTGAAGAGTTGACTCATTGGAAAAGACCCTGATGCTGGGAGGGATTGGGGGCAGGAGGAGAAGGGGACAACAGAGGATGAGATGGCTGGATGGCATCACTGACTCGATGGACGTGAGTCTGAGTGAACTCCGGGAGTTGGTGATGGACAGGGAGGCCTGGCATGCTGTGATTCATGGGTCGCAAAGAGTTGGACACGACTGATTGACTGAACTGAACTGAAGAGCTGAAGAGTAGTGACTTAAAGCTGGAATGAGGGCTCTCTATAAATCTAAATAAACTAAACACAGTTACAGCAGCCTCCTTCATGCAAGTAGAACTAAAAAAATATATCAGTACAGAAAAAAGACAAGGAACCTTGTTTCTGAGTGGGGAAAAAAAAGGAGTTCCATTAGAAACCAAAATTTTGGTTAAAAGAAATTTCAATTCAGTTCAGTTCAGTCGCTCAGTTGTGTCCGACTCTTTGTCGGACACTTTCTTTTCCAAAGAAATCCCAGGGCTGATCTCCTTTAGAATGGTCTGGTTGGATCTCCTTGCAGTCCAAGGGACTCTCAAGAGTCTTCTCCAACACCACAGTTCAAAAGCATTAGTTCTTTGGCGCTCAGCCTCCTTCACAGTCCAACTCTCACATCCATACAAGACTACTGGAAAAACCATAGCCAATTTAGGAGAGTCCAAAAGACTGTTCTATACATCTGTGTCTCTTTTTCTGTCTCACATATATGGTTATCGTTACCATCTTTCTAAACTCCATACATATGTGTTAGTATACTGGATTGGTGTTTTTCTTTCTGGCTTACTTCACTCTGTACAATTGGGAGAAGGCAAGGGTGGGATGATCTGAGAGAATAGCATTGAAACATGTATATTATCATATGTGAAACAGATCGCCAGTCCAGGTTCGATGCATGAGACAGGGTGCTCAGGGCTGGTGCACTGGGATGACACAGAGGGATGGGATGAGGAGGGAGGTGGCAGGGGGGTTCAGGATGGGGAACACATGTAAACCCATGGCTGATTCATGTGAACGTATGGCAAAAACCACTACAATATTGTAAAGTAATTAGCCTCCAACTAAAATAAATTAAAAAAAAAGAAATTTAGGAGAAAGTGTAATAGTTCAATGTTCATGTCATACAACTTCTTAGATGAGTGAATAAAAAGAATTGAGAAGAATTAATATTTGAACAAATAATGATTAGAATATTTCTTTTTTTTTTTTCTTTTGGCTGTGTGGCATATGGATCTTAGTTCCCCAACCCATGCTCCCTGTATTGGGAACGTAGAGTCTTCACCAATGGACCACCAGGAAAGTCCCAGAAAAAGGAAAGATATTAAAATCATCCATATTGGGGGGAGAAAAAGAAGTATAATTTATTTAAAGCAGTTGAGAGTATTCTATATATAAAAACTAGTAAGGACATTTTTTAGTATATGAACTCATAAATGAGATCAGCAAGGTTGCAGGATACAAGTCCAATATACACATATTGTTTGTATTTCCATATACTAACAGTGAACAACCTTAAAATGAAATTATAAAATAATTTCACACACAATAACATCAAAAAGAGCAAAATACTTAGGAATAAATTTAACAAGGTAAGTGAAAGACCTGTGCACTGAAAACTATAAAACTATTCAGAAAAATTAAAGATCTAAATAAATAAAAGGTATTTCAGGTTCCTGGATCAGAAGACTCAATATTACTAAGAAGAAAATCCTCTAAATTGATATGTAGATTCAACATAATCACGATTAAAATCCGAGAGAGAGTTTTGTAGGAATCGACTAACTGACCCTATAATTTATATAAGAATGCAATCTCCCTGAACAGCCATAACAATTTCAAAACCTATGAGCAAAGATGGAAGACTCTTTATATCCAATTGAAAACTTACTAAAAGCTACAGTAATTAAGACAGTGTGGTTTTACATAAAAATAGACATCTAGATCAATGAAACTGAGAATAAAAAAATTAACCCTCACATTTATAATTGACTAGTGTTCAACAGAAGCAGCAAGCCAATTCTATGAGAGAAATTCCATTGGGACAATTGTATATTTACATGCAATAAAATTAATTTAGAACTATATCTTGTATCATACAAAAATCTAACCTCAAAATAAATTGTATATCTACATATAAGAGTTAAAACTATACTAATTCTAGTAAAAAACACAAGACATCACAGGTTAGGCAGAGAATTCTTAGGTAGAAAGTGACAACAAAATTCATAAAAAGAAAACTAGTGCATTTAATCAAATTTTAAATTTTTTATGCTTCAAAAAATACCATTCAAAAAAGATTTTTAAAAAGGAAAAGATAACCCATCCACAGCACACAGATATTTGTAAATCATATATTGATAAAGAGTTTCTGTAGGATTATATAGAAAACTCAACAATATGAAAACACATAGCAATTTAAAGTGGTTAAAGGCATAAGTAGATATTTTCCTAAAGAAAATAAATGGCTAATAAATACATGAATATATGTTCAATATTATTAGTCATTCAGTTCAGTTCAGCTGCTCAGTTGTGTCTGACTCTTTGCCACCCCATGAATCGCAGCACCCCAGGTCCCCTGTCCATCACCAACTCCCAGAGGTCACTCAAATTCACATCCATCGAGTCAGTGATGCCATCCAGCCATCTCATCCTCTGTCGTCCCCTTCTCCTCCTGCCCCCAATCCCTCCCAACATTAGAGTCTTTTCCAATGAGTCAACTCTTCGCATGAGGTGGCCAAAGTACTGGAGTTTCAGCTTCAGCATCAGTTCTTCCAAAGAACACCCAGGACTGATAGCCTTTAGAATGGATTGGTTGGATCTCCGTGCAGTCCAAGGGACACTCAAGAGTCTTCTCCAACACCACAATTCAAAAGCATCGATTCTTCTGTGCTCAGCTTTCTTTGTAGTCCTACTCTCTTATCCATACATGACCACTGGAAAAACCATAGCCTTGACTAGATGGACCTTTGTTGGCAAAGTAATGTCTCTGTTTTTTAATATGCTGTCTAGGTTGGTCATAACTTTTCTTCCAAGAAGTAAGTGTCTTTTAATTTCATGGCTGCAGTCACCATCTGCAGTGATTTTGGAGCACTCCCAAAAATAAAGTCAGCCACTGTTTCCATTGTTTCCCTTTCTATTTGCCATGAAGTGATGGGACCAGATGCCATGATCTTAGTTTTCTAAATGTTGAGTTTTAAGTCAACTTTTTCACTTTCCTCTTTCACTTTCATCAAGAGGCTTTTTAGTTCTTCTTCACTTTCTGCCATAAGGGTGGTGTCATCTGCATATCTGAGGTTATTGATATTTCTCCCAGCAATCTTGATTCCAGCTTGTGTTTCTTCCAGCCCAGCGTTTCTCAT
>SJXQ01003056.1:44250-78374 GCA_006408695.1 Aepyceros melampus | reverse complement strand
GAAGAATTGATGCTTTTGAACTGTGGTGTTGGAGAAGACTCTTGAGAGTCCCTTGGACTGCAAGGAGATCCAACCAGTCCATTCTGAAGGAGATCAACCCTGGGATTTCTTTGGAAGGAATGATGCTAAAACTGAAGCTCCAGTACTTTGGCCACCTCATGCGAAGAGTTGACTCATTGGAAAAGACCCTGATGCTGGGAGGGATTGGGGGCAGGAGGAGAAGGGGATGACAGAGGATGAGATGGCTGGATGGCATCACAGACTCAATGGACGTGAGTCTGAGTGAACTCCGGGAGTTGGTGATGGACAGGGAGGCCTGGCGTGCTGCGATTCATGGGGTCGCAAAGAGTCGGACACGACTGCGCGACTGAACTGAACTGATTCTCCCTGCAGGCCAGGTCCTTTCATCCGAGGAAGCAGAGTTTGAAATTGTATGCTTCTCCTGGCTATGTAATTGATTTCAATCAGTTCCTACTCATTTACTTATTTATTTCATATTACTTCATATTTAATAACATTATGTTTAAAGAACAAATAAAAATTACTTCATATTTAATACTTTATGCAGCAGAGGAGTCACATTACTTTGCCTTTGATTAATAGGTCACGCAAAAAAAATTAGAAAGAGGAGAAATCAAAAGATGGATGAAAGGCAAGAATTGAAATTAACCAATGAGCTCCAGGAGAAATAGATTTTGATTTTGTATAGCGGGTGAAGATTACCTTCCATTTGACCACTAAGAGAATAATTTTGAGAACTTTTGAGACTATGTAAATTGGACTGTGTGAAACTTTTAGCAAGAGGAGGGGAAAGATTTCCAATATAATTATGGCTATTTGGTTTGTGTTGATATTATGAAAAAATTTCAAAGGATTTGACCAATGCATTATATATTGCAATTAATGTAGGAATATTCTCTGCCTCCCTCTCTCTATATAAATATATATATTTCACATACATACAGTGTTTGAATTTAACACACAGGATTTTCTTCTGTGCCTATTGAGTTTACTTTGATTCAGAATATGTTGATCCATGGCAGTCACTTTGAAAGATGACTTATGGCTATCAAGAACTATTTTATATCTAGTTTAACCAGAAAGTCAATTGGCAAACTTTCATATATATGTATCCATATTTTGACTTCTACTTCCACACTGCTTAAAAGAATCATCTGTTTTTTGTTTTTTTTTTTTTTTGAGGCACAATTGACATTATAAGATTATATAAGGGCTGCCCTAGTGGCTCAGACGGAGAACGCAATGGCACCCCACTCCAGTACTCTTGCCTGGAAAATCCCATGGATGGCGGAGCCTGGCAGGCTACAGTCCATGGCGTCGCAGAGTCAGACACGACTGAGCCACTAACATTTCATAATACTATATTAATTTTTACAATGCAGTGATTCCGTATTTTTATATTTTACAAAATGATTGTCACGGCAAGTAAAACTAACATTTTTCACCACATGGCTACAATTCTTTCTTATGATGAGATCTTTTGACATCTACTCCTTAGCAACTTTCATATAGGCAACACAGCATTAACTATAGTCACCGTGCTTACATGACAGCCCGTGACTTGTTTATTTTATGACTGAAAGTTTGTACCTTTTACTGTTTTCTTTAATTAATTTTTGCTGGCGTATAGTTGCCTTACGATGTTATGTTAGGCCCTCCTGTACAGAAAGCTGCGTTTGCTATGTGTGTCCATGTGTCTGCTTTGCTTTGGATTTCCTTCCCATTGAGGTCACCGCAGAGCGCTGAGCAGAGGTCCCTGAGCTGTGGAGTAGATTCTCACTGTCTTCTTTTATATGTAGTATCAACAATGCTTATATGCCAATCCCAATCATCTTAGGTCTAAGAACAAAATTTTGTGGCGTGACTTACCAATCACAAACAGCTAAATTTTCTTGCCCACCCTTCCACAGGAAATAAACTCATATGGAGGTAAGTGATTTTCTTACTTCAAAAGTGACTTCAAAAGTTTTTAGCAGGAAAATATTTTTCAATGTAAAGAAAAAATTGCATAGAAGAAGCTTTATAACTTATTCTTCCTGAAGAAAGTAACCTAGACAAACTGTAAATTCGAGGAGAACTGAATACAAGTTCTGCAGGCTTTACATAGTAAGATGGAGGAAACATGGGTGTGCGTATGCCTTGCCTTGAAATAGACCATTCAGGTTATTGAAGCTTATGGTTAAGGTCATTATTTTCTGTCCAGAATTCTGCACAAAATCGTTATTTGATATTATATTTAAATTGGTTAAACACATTTCTTAGAGTGAAGCAATTCAGAAGACATTTTGAGACACTTAAATATAATTCTGCAAATGAAGTTTTATAGTGGAAGAAAATCTGGGTTCTACTTTTTAAAGTATATCAGTAAATTTTTCTTACTAGATTTTCATCTGAAAACTGCTTCCTATTATGCCTTTTTCTTTTTTCTTTTTTTTTATGTTTGACCTATAATTTTTAGCAAGAATTTTATGAAAAAATGCTCACAAAGAATACTGTTGCCTGTATATACATTAAAATTTTCAGTTGATCACCAAAAGTTTAAATTCATTAAAAAAAAAAAAAAGAATTGTGACTCTATAGCACGTCTTTGCTGTGTGCATGGTGAGAAGTGTGTGCATAGTGAGAAGCAGGAGGAAGCTACCAGGACTTTCCCTTCAGGTTATGACTGAGGAGCTGATGTACTGGAGGAGGAAATGGCGACGCACTCCAGTGTTCTTGCTTGGAAAGCCCTTGGACAGAGGAGCCTGGTGGGCGACAGCCTGTGGGGTCACAGAGGACGCAGCTGAAGCCGCTGAGCCCAGCACAGCACCACGGGTGGAATAGTAATTTCCTACCAGTGGTGAAACCAGTTACCACAAACACGGTAGCTTTAGCAGCACACATTTATGATTGTCTCTTACATTGCTGACGGTGAGAAATCTAAAGTGAGTTAGCAAATGTCTGATTCTTCTGGAGATCCCAGGGGGAGAATCCGTTTTCTTGCTTTTCCGGCTTCCAGATTTGCTCTTGTTTCTTGACTCGTTGCCACATCTCTCTGACCTCTACCTCTGCTGTTATAGCACCTCTTCAGTTCTTTTGCCCTAATATTTCACCTGGAAATATAACAAACTCTTACAAACTCTATGCTACTTGCATAGCATTTGATTCAACTGACCTCCAGTAGCCAAATGGTTACTGTTTATTCACTTGACTTACTGCCAGTGTTAATAAAAGTATATATTGTTGGTTGAGGCTCTTTTCCTATTAAACTAGAGACACTATTTCATATGTGAAATCATCAGTACTTTTGTTCTCTAGGAGATAAAATTTATAGAAGAATTAACTGTAAAATATTTTCCTTGAATTTATTTTTTCTCACTTTCTCTCTGTAAAAATATGTGAATAAAGGAGAGTATATCTGTGTAAATTAAATTGCTCTCCTAGAGGACTGGATGGTTTTAAAAAATATTCTATAAAGACAAATTATCAGTAATGTGTTTCTATAGTGGTCTCTAGAAAAAAGGGGACTTATAAACATTTAAAGCACATCAAAAAAATTTAGTATGCCACTTTTGAATCATCATAGAACTTTTATGAAACAATTACAATTTCAAATAAAAGGTTGCATGAAATATTTAAAGTGTTTATGGTGACTCTAAAAAATTTTAAGACCCTGAAATAAAATCCATTCCCTAGAAACCATCCAACCCTTGGAAATTTTGGTTAATGTACTAAAATAATAAATGTAATTATGTGCTGACTCTTTATACTCTTAATTAAATTTGTGGACAAAATTATATTTTATTCCATTTTGGCTTTAAGTTGTTTGATCCACATGTCTTTTAACACAGACTCGACTCTTCCCTTACTTTATGTGGAAGCTCTAGAGCTATATTTATGTATGACATTTTCCAATTTAATTATGACAGAGTTCAACCAAGTTACACCGCAATATAATCTTTTGTATCCTCTAACATCTTACATTTTACTGTTGACTGCATTTTCATGCAGCTCCAGCAACAAATAACTAAATAAGTCCTAATGTTTTTCATCCTCCCCCTCTCACCATGGAGATGCAATGAATTTATAACCTGCTGTGCAGTCTGAATTGCCCCTCAGAGCTCTGCTTGAATGAGGTCCACCTGAATAAGCTCTGTCAGGCCTGATTCTCCTGTCTTGTACATTATCTCAGTAAGAGGCTCTCTGGGATCATGTCCTGTATTCAGTGGTTTTAATTTGTACAGACACTGCGTTAGAGTATGGAAACAGATCTACTCCTCAGAGTTAATGCGAAGAAAGAAAATGCAATCGTCCACAGCCTTTACTAACCAAAGCAAGTCTAAAGATTGTGCTCACAATCAATCTTGTTTAGATGAAAAAATATATAAACCATAGCAAAATACAAAAATAAGAAAATATTTACATTTAAATACAGTAATATGAAAATGTTGAGTTAGCAATGAACCCAGAGTAATGACTCATGTGATTTTGGATTATTATCATAATTCTCTGACCCTTGTTTCTTCATTTACTAATACCTATTTTTCTCTTACTGCTGCTGCTAAGTCACTTCAGTCGTGTTCGACTCTGTGCGACCCTAGAGACGGCAGCCCACCAGGCTCCCCCGTCCCTGGGATTCTCCAAGCAAGAACCCTGGAGTGGGTTGCCATTTCCTTCTCCACTGCGTTAAAGTGAAAAGTGAAAGGGAAGTCGCTCAGTCGTGTCCGACTGTTCGTGACGCCATGGACTGCAGCCCACCAGGCTCCCCCGTCGATGGAATTTTCCAGGCAAGAGTACTGGGGTGGGGTGCCATCGCCTTCCCCGTTTCTTTCTTAAGATCAAGTTAAGAATGAAGCAATAGCATAAAACAATGATGCAGTAAGATAATAGGACAGTTGATAAGGGAGGAAATTCTAAACATTCTTATCTCAGGAAGAACCTTTTCTTTCTCTTTTTCCTGCCCTCCTCCTTCCTTTTCTTTTTATTGTAGCTTATATGAGAAGATCTTCGTTTTCTGAATGTTGAGCTTTAACCCAACTCTTTCACTCTCCTCTTTCACTTTCAACAAGAGGCTTTTTAGCTCCTCCTCACTTTCTGCCATAAGGGTGGTGTCATCTGCATATCTGAGGTTATTGATATTTCTCCCAGCAATCTTGATTCCAGCTTGTGTTTCTTCCAGTCCAGCGTTTCTCATGATGTACTCTGCATATAAGTTAAATAAGCAGGGTGACAATATACAGCCTTGACGTACTCCTTTTCCTATTTGGAACCAGTCTGTTGTTCCATGTCCAGTTCTAACTGTTGCTTCCTGACCTGCATACAGATTTCTCAAGAGGCAGGTCAGGTGGTCTGGTATTCCCATCTCTTTCAGAATTTTCCACAGTTTATTGTGATCCACACAGTCAAAGGCTTTGGCATAGTCAACAAAGCAGAAATAGATGTTTTTCTGGAACTCTCTTGCTTTTTCCATGATCCAGCGGATGTTGGCCATTTGATCTCTGGTTCCTCTGCCTTTTCTAAAACCAGCTTGAACATCAGGGAGTTCACGGTTCACGTATTGCTGAAGTCTGGCTTGGAGAATTTTGAGCATTACTTTACTAGCATGTGAGATGAGTGCAATTGTGCGGTAGTTTGAGCATTCTTTGGCATTGCCTTTCTTTGGAATTGGAATGAAAACTGACCTTTTCCAGTCCTGTGGCCACCACTGAGTTTTCCAGATTTGCTGGCATATTGAGTGCAGCACTTTCACAGCATCATCTTTCAGGATTTGAAAGAGCTCTACTGGAATTCCGTCACCTTCACTAGCTTTGTTCGTAGTGATGCTTTCTAAGGCTCACTTGGCTTCATCTTACTGTTATGAGAAAAGTGTGGGAATATTCTCTAAGACCAAGGGAATTGAAAATTGAAAATCTGAAACATTAAGATTTATGCTAAACAGTGTATTACATAGAAACAATCTACTTTAACCTCAATTTATTTTAAGGACTTCCAGAGTTTTTAAGTTTTTCCACACTCTACCAATTCCTTGTCATCTCTTGAAATTATTTTTGAAAGTGAGTAAGTATGGAACACGCTTTGCAGTTGTGTTGTGGACTACACTAGACTCAACATTTGTGTTCAGCATTCTGTACTCTAGTGAAGCCTTGGGGAGATGTGAAGGCCTTGGTATACATGTCTCTAGTTAATAAATAAGCAATACTTGGATGTGTCTGTATCTTGTATTTCATGTACTGATTAACTATTTTGTTCTCACAAAGATTTGAAGTATGTATAACACAATGAAGGTATGTTTCAATCTTATTATCATTTGTTTCATCTTTCTTCATAGGGTGGCATGGAAAAACAAGTGTCGAAACCGAGATCTCACGAGTTATGTTAAAGGTTGCGGAGTGTAACCGTGGAGTGTTGGTCTTCAGCTCATTTTGTCTCTTTTTCATATTGAGGAAATAATAGTTGAGTAAAGGGTTATACTAGCACTCTTTCAAACAAATAATGTTTTTACAGAAGCAGGAGCATGTGGTCTTTCTTCTAAGAGGCTTGATGTCTACCTCACGTGTTTATTGTTCAATATTAGGCCTACAAGATTTTTCAGCTTGCTAACAGAACTAATGCTGGTGAATATTTGTCTAAAATCTTCATTATCAAATGTATCTCTAGTACATTTACTTCTTCACAGAGATAACCCAGACTTAATCATGAATGATAGAAGTACTCCCCAATATTCAACAAAATATAACAAAAGAATATCTTTAAGCAAATTGATCTTAGGCAAAGTCCCACCTGTGTAGGCATGTGAACTCTCATTTGTTCAGTCAAAAAGAGCAGAACGTCAAATGGCTAAAAATGAGAACAGCCCAAATCAAAAATTTTGTTTTCATAAGTGTGATCTTTGGTTTAAATGTTTTAGTAGAAATGTTGCATATACACAGCTTTTTAAAACTAAACTCACAATTTATACATCAACCTATTTTAGCCTTTGTAAAGAACTCATTTATGCATCCTGCTGATCCTGAAGGAATATAAAGAAGGATTAGATGAGCTGTTGATTTCCCTTAGCTTTATTAGCTTAAATTCATGCATTATGACTAAATTCAGAGGCAGATAAGTTTGTAAGCATTGAATTAATTGCTATTAAACCAATGTGAAATTATGCATGTTGTAAAAGAAAAACAGTTTCATTAAAAGCTTTGCGATTCATACCTTGTCTTCCTTTGTTTGCAGCCATTTAATGCCTCTGAAGTAATATGTATGTATTGGGAAATAATGATTTGACACTTATATTTCCTACATCCTCTCCTGTACTGAAACAGGTGGATACTGCTAGAGAAATCCATAAGCATGCTGATATCTTACTTAATGTTTTAAATTTTTAATCTTTTTTGGCTGTGCCACACAGCTTCTGGGACCTTAGTTCCCCAAGAGGACTTGACTTCTTACTCTAAACAGTGACAGCATGGAGGCCTAACCATGGAACCACCAAGGATTTCCCCTCACTTAAAAATTCACAAATACAGATCTCAAATGGGCCCTCAAGTCTACCTGGTCATCATAGTCACTTCTCTGAAATCCTTCTGTGTTGGTGTCCTCACTCTCCAAAATGGCTGTCACTGTTTACTTCTCTCTTTTCAAAGTCCCAGCACACACACCAGCCACTGGCCTTCCATACTCTGCTCTCAGCAGATGACCTTAGAGTCTGTCTTACAGTCTTAAGTCATCTGTCAGATGATATTACACTGACAGAACAGAAGCATCCTCATGCAAAATCCTCCCCTCCTGGCCAGCATAACAGAGCTAACATCTTTCCCTGGGCCCATCTTCCCCTCCTTCCCCTTTATCACTGGGATGAAGGGCATCTGCTCCTCAAATGACAGTCTCCAAATACAGTCTTCACCACGGCCCTCTCACTACTCCAGTTTAGGCTGAGAGTTTCCTGTGTCCCGACCTTCTGCCTCTTTGCTGGATCATCCCATCACTGAATGAGCTGCCCTGGTAATGTTTCATCTTACAGAGAACTCTCCGTAGGCTCTATATAACCGTCCAACTGCTTCGGCCAGTGCAGCATGTAGGGATCAAAAGTGGTAGACGCACAGTCTAGGAAGAATAAACTAGAGTCAGAATTAAAGTTTTAGAGATGGGACCGGGGACTCAAGACCTCTTAGATCAAGAGCCCTGTTCTTCGGAGCATCACTTTTATTTAGTGTCTTGGCAACAGAAAGCATCTGTTGTGCAGCAATGAAGTCAGCCTCCTGTGTCCCCGGTCATGTCTCCCATTTTATTGATTACTTTAAACTATCTTTGCTTTTTCTTATACAAGGGGTATTGTCTAGCTGGAGGGCATAGACCTGCATGTGGAAAACATCTTGGTGTGTGCACAAGCAGTGATCTGAACTTGCGCTGACCTGGTGTTCCAAGGTCCACACCATGTTTTTCCTGAGATTAGCAGGGCACGATGACCCCAACTAATCAACCTGATGTACCTTTGTTTGGGTTATGCTGTATTGCTGTATTTTGCTTTTATTCTTTTCCCATGGTGATTTTCTCATGGCTTAGCCAGAGCAATGGGTGGCTGACTATTAACCCCTGCAACCAACTACAACATTTTCGACTCCCTTTTATGAAAACACTTCTGGGGTGAGGTATCTATATTCACCTGCTCCACGTCCTCACCACCCTTTCTCTTTTCATCTCTTCTTTATTTGCTGCCCTCACTCAGTTGAAAACGGCTCCAACATGACTCCTCCCAGGATGCCTTGGGGCCAGTTCTAGTGATCACCTGGTTTCTGTTCATCCTACTTGATCTCTCGGCAGCATTTGGCAGAGTGGACCACTTGCTACTTCTGAAAACTTTTTCTTCCTCAGCTTCTCCTGCTTTATATTCTGCCTCATTGATGGTTTCTTCTCAGCCCTTCTTGGCTGGCTGTTTCTCTGCTGATCAATTTTTAAATGTTGGAGTGTCCCAGGGCTGAAGCCTGTAACCATATGATAGACGTGTTTGATCTATTCGTATATTTCTCTCTTTCAAAATAGAGTGTTTCCTACTTTTTGAAGTGCTTCCCTGATAGCTCACTTGGTAAAGAATCTGCCTGCAAAGCAGGAAATCCCAGTTGGCTTCCTGTGTTGGGAAGATCTGCTGGAGAAGGGATAGGCTACCCACTCCAGTATTCCTAGGCTTGTGGCTCAGCTGGTAAAGAATCCGCCTGCAATGTGGGAGACCTAGGTTTGACCTCTGGGTTGGGAAGATCCCTTGGAGAAGAGAAAAGCTACCCACTCCAGTATTTTGGCCTGAAGAATTCCATGGACTGTATAGTCCATGGGGTCACAAGAATTGGAAATGACTGAGTAACTTTCACTTTTCACTTTGAAGTCTGAAATAATCTCAGCTTCCCACCAAATTTTCAAATACAGTGCAGCCTTCTATGTTTTCTGAACAGTTTGAGAATCCACTGCCAACATGGTGCCCAGTGGCTCTGAATTCTTCAGTGTGTAACTCCTCAAAACATCATCCAAACCAGGAGGTGAACACTGACAAATTCAGTTCAGTTCAGGCCCTCAGTCATGTCCAGCTCTTTGTGACCCCATGAATCACAGCACGCCAGGCCACCCTGTCCATCACCGACTCCCGGAGTTCACTCAGACTCACATCCATCAAGTCCGTGATGCCATCCAGCCATCTCATCCTCGGTCGTCCCCTTCTCCTCCTGCCCTCAATCCCTCCCAGCATCAGAGTCTTTTCCAATGAGTCAACTCTTCATATGAGGTGGCCAAAGTACTGGAGTTTCAGCTTTAGCATCAATCCTTCCAATGAAATCCCAGGGCTGATCTCCTTCAGAATGGACTGGTTGGATCTCCTTGCAGTCCAAGGGACTCTCAAGAGTCTTCTCCAACACCACACTTCAAAAGCATCAATTCTTCAGCACTCAGCCTTCTTCACAGTCCAACTCTCACATGTATACATGACCACAGAAAAAACCATAGCCTTGACTAGACGGACCTTAGTCGGCAAAGTAATGTCTCTCCTTTTGAATATGCTATCTAGGTTGGGCATAACTTTTCTTCCAAGGAGTAAGCATCTTTTAATTTCATGGCTGCAGTCACCATCTGCAGTGATTTTGGAGCCCCAAAAAATGAAGTCTGACACTGTTTCCACTGTTTCCCCATCTATTTCCCATAAAGTGATGTGACCAGATGCCATGATCTTCGTTTTCTAAGAGTTGAGCTTTAAGCCAACTTTTTCACTCTCCTCTTTCACTTTCATCAAGAGGCTTTTTAGCTCCTCTTCACTTTCTGCCATAAGGGTGGTGTCATCTGCATATCTGAGGTTATTGATATTTCTCCCGGCAATCTTGATTCCAGCTTGTGTTTCTTCCAGTCCAGCATTTCTCATGATGTACTCTGCATATAAGTTAAATAAGCAGGGTGACAATATACAGCCTTGACGTACTCCTTTTCCTATTTGGAACCAGTCTGTTGTTCCATGTCCAGTTCTAACTGTTGCTTGCTGACCTGCATACAGATTTCTCAAGAGGCAGGTTAGGTGGTCTGGTCTTTTTGCCTCTCTTCTTTTCACAGCTATTTGTAAGGCCTCCCCAGACAGCCATTTTGCTTTTTTGCATTTCTTTGCCATGGGGATGGTCTTGATCCCTGCCTCCTGTACAATGTCACAAACCTCATTCCATAGTTCATCAGGCACTCTATCTATCAGATCCAGACCCTTAAATCTATTTCTCACTTCCACTGTATAATCATAAGGGATTTGATTTAGGTCATACCTGAATGGTCTAGTGGTGTTGCCCACTTTCTTCCATTTAAGTCTGAATTTGGCAATCAGGAGTTCATGATCTGAGCCACAGTCAGCTCCCGGTCTTGTCTTTGTTGACTGTATAGAGCTTCTCCATCTTTGGTGCAAAGAATAGAACCAATCTGATTTTGGTGTTGACCATCTGGTGATGTCCATGTGTGGAGTCTTCTCTTGTGTTGTTGGAAGAGGGTGTTTGCTATGACCAGTGCATTTTCTTGGCAAAACTCTATTAGTTTTTGCCGTGCTTCATTCTGCATTCCAAGGCCAAATTTGCCTGTTACTCCAGGTGTTTCTTGACTTCCTACTTTTGCATTCCAGGCCCCTATAATGAAAAGGACATCTTTTTTGGGTGTTAGTTCTAGAAGATCTTGTAGGTCTTCATAAAACCGTTCAACTTCAGCTTCTTCAGCATTACTGGTTGGGGCATAGATTTGGATTACTGTGATATTGAATGGTTTGTCTTGGAGGCGAACAGAGATCATTCTGTCATTTTTGAGATTGCATCCAAGTACTGCATTTCAGACTCTTTTGTTGACCATGATGGCTACTCCATTTCTTCTGAGGAATTCCTGCCCTCAGTAGTAGATATAATAGTCATCTGAATTAAATTCACCCATTCCAGTCCATTTTAGTTCACTGATTCCTAGAATGTCGATGTTCATTCTTGCCACCTCCTGTTTGACCACTTCCAATTTGCCTTGATTCATGGACCTGACATTCCAGGTTCCTATGCAAAACTGCTCTTTACAGCATCGGATCTTGCTTCTATCACCAGTCACATCTTTCCCAAAAGTTCTACTTACAAATAATTAGTGAGAACACAGGTTTCACCACATCCTTAACAGGCACAAGTATGAAACATTTCTTTGCTTATCTGATACAAATATCAGTTCAGTTCAGTCGCTCAGTCGTGTCTACTCTTGTGACCCCATGAATCGCAGCATGCCAGGCCTCCCTGTCCATCACCAACTCCCGGAGTTCACTCAGACTTACACCCATCGAATCAGTGATGCCATCCAGCCATCTCATCCTCGGTCGTCCCCTTCTCCTCCTGCCCTCAATCCCTCCCAGCATCAGAGTCTTTTCCAATGAGTCAACTCTTCGCATGAGGTGGCCAAAGTACTGGAGCTTCAGCTTCAGCATCATTCCTTCCAAAGAAATCCCAGAATCGATCTCATTCAGAATGGACTGGTTGGATCTCCTTGCAGTCCAAGGAACTCTCAAGAGTCTTCTCCAACACCACAGTTTAAAAGCATCAATTCTTCTGTGCTCAGCTTTCTTTACAGTCCAACTCTCACATCCATACGTGACTACTGGAAAAACCATAGCCTTGACTAGACGGACCTTAATTGGCAAAGTAATATCTCTGCTTTTGAATATAACCACCCATTATTATCCGTTTTATATTTTAATAATTACTAGCAAGGTCAAATACTTTCCCTTTCTATTTACTAGCCATCTCTTCTTTCCTCTGTCTGTCCATGTCTTTTGTCCATTTATCAACTGCAGTTTAAAACTTTATTCTATTTAAAATTTTTTTGTTTTAAAGATTTTAATCCTTTCTCATATTTTCTACAAATTTCTTTTTCTTTCTTTTTTTTTTTTTTGCTCTTTTGAAATGTGTAAGTTACACACATCTTGCAAATTTTTTTCTGGTCTTTCTTTCAATATAATTTCTTCTAACACCTCATATTTAGAAAGTCTGCCCTAGCCAGGACAGACAATATTTCTCTAACTTTTTAACAGGTAAATAGATTTTAAAGAAACATTTAGGGACTCCCCTAGCAGTTCATTAGTTAAAACTGCATTTCCAACGCACAGGGCATGGGTTTGATCCCTGGTTGGGGAATAAGATCCCGTACGTCACATGGTATGGCAAAAAAACCAAGAAAACACCAGTTAACTATCATTAATAGAACTGGAATTTGTTTTGGTAAGTGCTATAAGCACAATCTAAATGAAGTTTTCTTCTCAAAAGTTATCAATTTTGCCAATAGCATTTACAGAATTACTTTTTTGTTCCTTATGAATAGTAGTGTTTCCCAATCTTAAATTAAAGTAGATAACCAAGGATTGCCAAATAACAGAAATGACTCTGGTATGAAAGATATAATCCAAAGTAAACAAACAAGGAAACATAGAGAAATCAGCTAAAACCAAAAACAACCGAACTGGTTATTTCTATGCTGTGTGCTGTGCTTAGTTACTCAGTCATGTCCAACTCTGTGACCCACCAGGCTCCCCTCTCTGTGGGGATTCTCCAAGCAAGAATACTGGAGTGGGTATTCTTCCCAACCCAGGTCTTCCACATTACAGGCAGGTTCTTTACCATCCAGGCCACCAGGGAACCCCAAGAATACTGGAGTGGGTGGCCTATCCCTTCTCCAGGGGATCTTCCCAACTCAGGAATTGAACCCAGGACTCCTGCATTGCAGGTGGATTCTTTACCAGCTGAGCTCCCAGGGAAGCCCTTATTATTACTACATCCAAAATGTAGTAAATATAGCCCCTATTAGTACTGTATACAAAATAAGAAATAGCAAACATGACTCAAGGAGAAAAGAATATTCAAAAATGAAAAGTTGTTGGAAATTAAAACTATGATAACAGAAAAAAAAAAAAACAACAAAAAAACTCAGAGCAAGGTTCAATTCAGTTCAGTTCAGTGGCTCAGTCGTGTCCGACTCTTTGCAACCCCATGAATCGCAGCACGCCAGGCCTCCCTGTCCATCACCAAATCCCGGAGTTCACTCAGATTCACATTCATCGAGTCAGTGATGCCATCCAGCCATCTCATCCTCGGTCGTCCCCTTCTCCTCCTGCCCCCAATCCCTCCCAGCATCAAAGTCTTTTCCAATGAGTCAACTCTTCCCATGAGGTGGCCAAAATACTGGAGCTTCAGTTTTAGCATCATTCCTTTAGACTAATGAAATTCTCGCTGCCTCTGAAAACCTGAGAGGAGATTTAATGGAAGACATAGATAGCAGTGGGGATTGCGAGGTACAAACTAGCGTGTATAAAATAAACTGAGACTCCCTTGGCTGTCCAGTGGCTAGGACTCATCACTTCTACTGCAGGGTGCATGTGTTTGATCCCTGCTTTGGGAACTAAGATCTCACAAGCCATGCAGCACAGTCCAAAATAAATAAGTTACAAGGATATATTGTACCATACGGGGAATATACCCAATATTTTATAATAACCAAATGAAATATGACCTATAAAAATTGTGAATCAATATGTCGTACACCTCAAACTTAGTAATATTGTACATGAACCATACCCCAATAAAGAAAAAAGAGACCTAGAGTTTGGGAATTGAACTAACGATAGATACAAATAAAAGTAAGCCAATATAACAATTATGCAGTTACTGGCTCTAGGGAAAATAAAATCTTGCATAAGAGAAGAAAGTAATTGTATTTACAGCTATGCAAATACTGAGTATTGATCTTAAAAAGTATATGTAACTACATTGGAAGGATGGGTTTTAGGGAAAGGTGCCATGTGTGATGAGATACAGGAGGAGGAAATAGAACTTAATCCTTAACTTCCACTATAGGAACCAACATCAGGAACAATACAAGTCTGACACTTTAAACCATGGGAGAAAATGTAAAATTCTTTTTTTGGGTCATGTCTCACAGCTTCTGAGATCTCAGTTTCCAGGCCTGGGATTGAATCCAGGCAATGGAACTGAAAGTACTGACCTAACAGGTAGGCCACCAGGGAACTTCCTAGAATTCTGTTTTAAATTAATTAAATTTATTTATTGGCTGCACTGGGTCTTTGTGCTGCGCAGAGGCTTTCTCTAGTTGCAGCAAGCATGGACTACACTCTAGTTGTGGTGCTCAGGCTTCCCATTTCAGTGGCTTCTCTTGTTGGAGAGCATAGGCTCTAGGGCATGTGGGCTTCAGTGGTTGCAGCCCAGGGGCTCAGTAGTTGCGGTGCCTGCTGCCTACGATTCCTAACATTAAGCTAAAAAAGTGAACACTGTTGCATGTGAAGAGGGAAAAATGGGGAGTTACGTAAAAATCTTGTAGAACTATCTGACTATAAACATTAACTTATAACCTCATAAAATTTTTAAATTATTTAAAATATAATTTGTTTAATAGACATATATTTAATTGGAAACATTGTATCTATATATGATATTAATCACTCATGATTATAACTTTAGTAATTCCCTTTGTGCCTGCTAAGTCTCTTCAGTCATATCTGACTCTGTGTGTTGCTATGGACTGTAGCCTGCCAGGCTCCTCTATCCATGAGATTCTCTGGGTAGGATACTGGAGTAGATTGCCATGTTCTCCTCCAGGGGATTTTCCCAATCCAGTGACTGAACCTGCACCTCTTACATCTCCTGCACTGGCAGACAGATTCACTTGGGAAGCTCCTTAGCAACTTCTAAAAAAATATTTTTAAAGTCTCCTAAATACGAGTGATTAGAAAAGACTCTGATGCTGGGCAAGATGGAAGGCGGGAAAAGGGGATGACAGAGGATGAGATGGTTGCATGGCATCACTGACACGATGGACATGAGTTTGAGTAGGCTCCAGGAGTTGGTGACGGACAGGGAAGCCTGGCATGCTGCAGTCCATGGGGTTGCAAAGAGTCGGACATGACTGAACGACTGAACTGAACTGAACTGAAATACAAGTGAAAGAAATGTGCTCAGAGCTCAGCTATAATTAGTGCCGCATGAAAGCCCAGTTTTAATCTGTAATATCACTCTGCATTTCAAGTAATATCCTGATGTGAAACTAAGCAACATCGGAATTGAGTTTCTTTTGAAAATGATGAAATTTTCATATTGGTTTTTACTTTGTTCTCTAAATAAGGGTGAAAATTTGGTTTGGGAACTTGATTGCATTAAAATAACAGGTATAAGTAAGTCATGACACTTACCAAAAACACTAAACAAAATCTCCAACAAGAATTGCTTTCTCTCTTAGGCCAACTTTTGCTAATCTCTGGTTATTTCTTCAGTCAGTCATTGTTATGCATAGTTCTGGTGCTTCTCAGATATATCTTATCTCTGCATCTGAGCTCTTATTCTTCAAGCCTCTCTCCCCTACCTTGACTCATTCTTCCTGCACCTCTGGATATCCTGATATGAATAAACCCACATTCTTTCCTGTTGATTCATATCAAAATGGTCCCAGAATAAAGTAGGAAGCCAGGGGTCCATACTGATATAATAAGTACATGCAAAAACTGACATTTTGATGAGGAAGAAAATTTCTCAAATTTCTCAGATTTCAAAGTACCTCATCCTCTCCCAAGTACCTCACAGTGGAGGTGACTTGCAGACAGCATCTTAATCAAATGATCAATGTGAACATCATCCATAACAGAACATTTCAAAACTGCATGTCACCTGAAAGGACACAATGAGAAGTGCACAGTATCATATCTGTGGCATCCCTGCCAAAGACGCATAAACCTAATCTACTCCAGAGAATATCAGAAAAACCGTAGGCCATTTTACACCATAGGTGGTTGAGGTCGTCAATAGGGTTAAGGTCACAAAAGTCATGGAAAAGATGAAGAAGTGATCTAGACTGCAGGAAACAGGAAAACATAACAACCACATATGACATGTGATTCTGAACTGGACCTTTTAATTAAGGGTTTATGGAACAATCGATGAAATTGCACAGATCAGATGACTAGGTGGTCTTAATTTGTCAATGTTCACTTGATGGTTTGGATGATGTTTTGAGGTTCTGTAGGAGTTAAACACTGAAGGATTTGGAGCCACGGGCACTGTGTTGGCAGTGTATTCTCAAACAGTTCAGAAAACATAAAAGGTTGTACTGTATTTGCAAATTTGGGGAAAGAATGAGATTATTTCAGTCTCTTTAAAAAGTGGGAAAAACTATTCCTTTGAAAGTTATACTTCATCAAAAAGAATAAATAAAAGAATAAAATGTGTATCAAATGGTTACAAGTTTGAGCCCTGGGAGACTCCAACACTTAAAAATCAGTCAGCAGAGAAACAGCCAGCAAGGAGAGGCTGAGTAGGACCATCAATGAGATAGAATATAAAGGAAGAGAGCTGAGAAGAAGAACTTTTCAGAAATAGGAAGTGGTTCACTCTATGAAATGCTACTGAGAGATCAAGTAGGGTGAACAGAAAACAATTGATCCTAGAATTGGCCCCAAGGTATCCTGGAAGGAGTCATGTTGGGGAGCTGTTTTCAGCTGAGTGAGGACAGCAGTCAGATTAAGGAGAGATGAAAACACAAAGGGAGGTGAAAGCATGGAGTGGGTGAAATAGATATCTCATCCCAGAAGTGTTACTGGAAAGGGAGCAGAATGATGTTGCAGTTGGAGGGTTATGTAGAGCCCACGGAGAGTTCTATGTAACAAGCCAGGTTACCAGGGCAGTATGGTGATGGACTGCATGTGGAGACCCTGCCACTGGCTGGGGCAGAGGCCCTTCATCCTAACAATAAAGGGGAAGGAAGGGAAGGTAGGCCCAGGGAAAGACGTGAACTCTATTGCGGTGGCCAGGAGGGTAAAATTTTGTATGAGTTGCTTCTGTTCTGTCAGTGTAAAATGAGGTTAGATCATCTAGCTGAGTGCAGGTGTAGAAGGCCAGTGGTTGGGCATATGTGCTGTGACTCTGAAAAGAGAGAAGTAAACAGTGACAGTCAAAAAAAGAAAAGAAAAAAAAATTAGTGACCATCATTTTGGTGAGTGGGGACACCAACACAGAAGGATTGCAGAGAAGTGACTAAGATGACTAGGCTGACTTGAAGGCCCATTTAAATTTATGTTTATGAATTTAAGGTGAGGGGAATTCCTTGGTGGTTCCATGGTTAGGCCCTAGAGAAGGAAATGGCAACCCACTCCAGTATTCTTGCCTGGAGAATTCCATGGACATAGGAGTTGGGCGGGCTATAGTCCATGGGATTGCAAAGAGTGGACATGACTGAGCGACTAACATGAACACCCATGGTTAAGACTCCATGCTTTCACTGTTTTGCTCCTTTTGACTGAACAGATGAAGGTTTACATGCCTACACAGGTGGGACTTTGCCTAGATCAATTTGTTTAAAGATACTCATTATATTTTTGTTGAATACTGGAGAGTACTTGTATCATTCAAGATTAAGTCTGGGTTATTTCTTTGATTAAGAAATGAATATACTAGATACATTTGATAATGAAGATTTTAGACAAATATTCACCAGCATTAGTTCTGTTAGCAAGCTGAAAAATGTTGTAGACCTAATATCGAACAATAAACACGTGAGGTAAACGTCAAGCCTCTTAGAAGAAAGACTGCATGCTCTTGCTTCTATAAAAACATAATTTGTTTGAAGAGTGGTAGTGTAACCTTTTACTCAACTATTACTTCCTTTATATCAAAAAGAGACAAAATGAGCTGAAGTGAAAAATCCACTGTTACACTCCACAACCCTGAACATGACTCCTGAGATCTTGGTTTTGACACTTGTTTCTCCATGCCACCCTGTAGAAAAAGATGAAACATATGGTAAGAAGGTTGAAACATATCTTCATTGTGTTATAGATACTTCAAATCCTTTGGGAGAACAAAATAGTTTATCAATACATGAAATACAAGTTATAGACAGTTGCAAGTATTGCTGTTTAACTGGAGACATGTATACCAAGGCCTTCACATCTCCCCCAAGGCTTCACTAGGCACAGAATGCTGAACTCAGAAGTTGAGTTTTGTGTAGTCCACAACAGCCCTGCAAAGTGCAGTCCACATTTCCTTAATTCCAAAACTAATTTCGAGATATGACAAGGTATTGGTATTGTATGGAGAATCTTAAAGCCTCTAGAAAGTTCCTAAAAAATTGAGTAGTAAAAGACTAAGATTCTGAATCTGGTAAAATATTGCTTCTATGTAATACACTGTTTAGCATAAATCTAAAGCTACAGTTTTACCACAGTCTTTGGAATATTCTCTCACTTCTCTCACAACAGCAGGATGAATCAGCTCTCCTCTTTAGTGCTTAACACATACTGTGCTCTATAACAGGAACTAAAGACTAATAAGATTAGTCTTATTCCAAAGACTAATCTACACAGTGTGTAGGTCCATTATATTTCAAACACAAATGTATAAAGAAATTCATGGAAGAGTGGTCAGATGTGTGGTTATCCAGAGTGGGGCTTGGGGGTAGGGTGAGGGGTGAGGAACTGGATAAAGGCAGTGGAAGGTACTACAGACTCCCAGTTATAAGACGATAGTAGGGATGTAATGCCCAACAGACCTTCCCTGGTGGCTCAGTGGCAAAAGACTGCAGCTGCAGTGCAGGAGACCCAAGTTTGATCCCTGGGTCAGGAAGACCCGCTGGAGAAGTAAATAGCAACCTACTCCAGTATTCTAAATAGGAAATCCCGTGGACAGAGAAGCCTGGCAGGCTACAGTACATGGGGTCCTGAAAGAACTGGACACAATTTAGCAATTAAACAACAACACAATATACAACATGATAAATATAATTAACACATCTATATGTTTTATATATATATAAAGGATGTTGAGAGCAAATTTTAAGACTTCTCATCCCACACAGAATTTTTTCTTCTATTTTTCTAATTTTGTATCCATATGAGATAATCAATGCTTAGTAAACTTATTATGATAATCGTTTCATGATGACTATAAATCGAATCACTATGCTGTACACCCTAAATTTTACAGTACTATATGTCAATCACATCTCAGTAAAACTGGAAAGGGGGAAAAAAAATACCATGCTCTAACACCTTGTGGATCACTGACAACTTTCTTTGCACTTGCTACAGCTTGAGTGATGTCATCTTTCAGCAAAGCTGAAAAAGAAGTGAGAAGTGAAAAAAATCTTCATAGAAATTTCATTTTAAGTTTAGGTTAAGTCAGCTTTCTCTTAGGCTGAGGAAAGAACAACTAATACTATTTTTTAAAAGTCCATGTATCTGTGTGAATGTTGGAGGGAAACTCTTTCTTCATTCCATTTCCTTTGGTATGAAATAAACCATTCTGTTTCTCATTTTTCAAGAGGCAGGTTAGGTGGTCTGGTATTCCCATCTCTTTCAGAATTTTCCACAGTTGATTGTGATCCACACAGTCAAAGGCTTTGGCATAGTCAATAAAGCAGAAATAGATGTTTTTCTGGAACTCTCTTGCTTTTTCCATGATGCAGTGGATGTTGGCCATTTGATCTCTGGTTCCTCTGCCTTTTCTAAAACCAATTTGAACATCAGGGAGTTCACGGTTCACGTATTGCTGAAGTCTGGCTTGGAGAATTTTGAGCATTACTTTACTAGCATGTGAGATGAGTGCAATCGTGCGGTAGTTTGACCATTCTTTGGCATTGCCTTTCTTTGGAATTGGAATGAAAACTGACCTTTTCCAGTCGTGTGGCCACTGCTGAGTTTTCCAGATTTGCTGGCATATTGAGTGCAGCACTTTCACAGCATCATCTTTCAGGATTTGAAACAGCTCAACTGGAATTCCATCACCTCCACTAGCTTTGTTCATAGTGATGCTTTCTAAGGCCCACTTGACTTCACATTCCAAGATGTCTGGCTCTAGATTAGTGATCACATCATCATGATTATCTGGGTCGTGAAGATCTTTTTTGTACAGTTCTTCTGTGTATTCTTGCCACCTCTTCTTAATATCTTCTGCTTCTGTTAGGTCCAGACCATTTCTGTCCTTTATCGAGCCCATCTTTGCATGAAATGTTCCCTTGGTATCTCTAATTTTCCTGAAGAGATCTCTAGTCTTTCTTCTTCTGTTCTTTTCCTCTATTTCTTTGCATTGATCACTGAAGAAGGCTTTCTTATCTCTTCTTGCTATTCTTTGGAACTCTGCATTCACATGCTTATATCTTTCCTTTTCTCCTTTGCTTTTCACCTCTCTTCTTTTCACAGCTATTTGTAAGGCCTCCCCAGACAGCCATTTTGCTTTTTTGCATTTCTTTGCCATGGGGATGGTCTTGATCCCTATCTCCTGTACAATGTCACGAACTTCATTCCATAGTTCATCAGGCACTCTATCTATCAGATCTAAGCCCTTAAATCTATTTCTCACTTCCACTGTATAATCATAAGGGATTTGATTTAGGTCATACCTGAATGGTCTAGCGGTTTTCCCTACTTTCTTCAATTTAAGTCTGAATTTGGCAATCAGGAGTTCATGATCTGAGCCACAGTCAGCTCCTGGTCTTGTTTTTGTTGACTGTATAGAGCTTCTCCATGTTTGGCTGCAAAGAATATAATCAATCTGATTCAGGTGTTGACCATCTGGTGATGTCCATGTGTAGAGTGTTCTCTTGTGTTGTTCGAAAAGGGTCTTTGCTATGATCAGTGCATTTCTTGACAAAGCTCTATTAGTCTTTGCCCTGCTTCATTCCGTATTCCAAGGTCAAATTTGTGTGTTACTCCAGGTATTTCTTGACTTCTACTTTTGCATTCCAGTCCCCTATAATGAAATGGACATCTTTTTTGGGTGTTACTTCTAAAAGATCTTGTAGGTCTTCATAGAACCGTTCAACTTCAGTTTCTTCAGCGTTACTGGTTGGGTCATAGACTTGGATAACTGTGATATTGAATGGTTTGCCTTGGAGACGAACAGAGATATTGTTTTCGGTGGTATTGTTTTCCTAACAGTATTAATAATATTAGGTCTTCCCATTTGTGAACACCTGCTTTTGCTTTTTTACAGGATGAAATTATTCTCTCTTCTTAATCAGTTGACCTTTGTAGCAATATATACTGTTCATCTTTATCTTTTATCACAATCTTTAACTTAAAGTCTATCATGTCTGTTGTTAATATAGACATCTGAGATCTCTTTTAGTTACTATTTGCATGTAATATCTTTTTCCACTTTTTCATTTTTAGTCTATTTGTGTCTGTGGATCTAAATTGAGTTTCTTGTAGACAGCATATAGTTGGATCGTACTTTTCTTTTTAAAACTCATTCAGCCTATCTCTGTCTTTTAATTTGTGAATTTAATCTGTTTACATTTCAGGTAATAATGATAAGAATGGATTTATTTCTGTCATTTTGCTGTTCATTTCCTTTATGTTTTATATATATTCTTTGTTCCTCAAAACACAAATACTGCCTTAATTTATGCTTAATTGATATTGAGTTTTTCTATCATATCTTTTAATTCCTGTTTTCCATATATTTCTTGGTTATTTTCATACTAGTTATGTTGGAGCTTCCAGTTAACACCTAAATTTGTAACAATCTAGTTTCAATTTATACCAACTTAGGTTCAATAGGATAAAAAACTCTGCTACCATATAGCTTTGCCTCCCCATTTTATTTTCCTGTTGTCACAAATTGTATCATTATGCTATTGCCTATTAACATATACTTAGAAATAGTATATAAACAAATGATTTTATCTATTTGTCTTTTAAATCATAAGAAACAAAAAAAGATTTACAAACCAAAAGTGTTATAATTTGGCTTTTCCGTTTACTTGTGGAGTTATCTCTGCTGGCATCTTTGCTTTGTTCATATGCTTTCTGTGTTATTGTCTAACGACATTTCATTTCTCCGATATTAGACAATAACCCAAAAAGCCATATGAATAAAGCATATGAATATGCATGCTTTATTTATTAATATCATAGGAATAAGTAAACACAGTAACACAAGTAGCATTTCTTATAGTGCTTGTTTATTGGCAGTGAATTCCCTCAGCTTTTATCTAGAATGTCTTAATTCTCCCTTATTTTTATTTTTTAATTTTTTTCCTCCCTTATTTTCAGAAGAATAGATTTGCAGATATAAAACTTTAAGAGTCACAGTTTTTTTTTTTTTTCCTTTGAACATTTAAAATTTGTTATCCTACTGCCTTCTGGCTACCATGGTTTCTGATGAGAATAGGTTGTTAATCTTTTTGAGGAGCCTTTGTACATGTCACTTTTGGTGCTTTCTGGGTCTGTCAGCAATTTTTTGACAGTTTTATTATAATATGTCCTGGTGTAAATCTCTTTGACTTTATCCTTTATCCTTTGTAGTTTGTTGAGCTTCTGCAACGTATAGATTCATGTTTTTCATTAAATTTGGGCAGTCCTTGGCCATTATTTCTTCAAAGACTCTTTCTGTCCCTTTCTCTCCTGGGACTCCCACATAATGAGATAGTTAATGATGTCTCACAAGTTCCTTTGGTTCTTTAAAATTTTTTTTTTTCATTCTGCTCCACAGATGGGATAATTTCAGTTGTCTTATCTTCAAGTTTGCTGATCTTTAGCCTGCCTGTTCAACTCTGCTCTTAACCTTACCTCTAGTGAATTTCATTTTAGCTACTATACTTCTTAGCTCCAGAATTTCTATTTGGTTTCTTTTTATAATTTTTGACTGTCATTGATATTCTATATTCATATATTGTTCCCTTGCTTCTGTTTAGTTCTTTGCCCACGGTTTCTTTTAACTTTTGAGTACAATTAAGATAGCTGACTTTAAGTCTCTGCCTAGTATGCTAGGCTTTCTCAGTGAATGTTTCTGTTACTTTCTTTCCAATGAATGGGCCATACTTTACTGTTCTGTATACCTTGTGTGTGGTTTTTTTTTTGGTCAAAAACTGAACATTTTGATATTGTAACTCTGGAAAACAAATTTACCCTCCTCCCCAGAGTTCGCTCTTGTGGCTTGTTGAAGGCTACAGTCATCCCCTAGTTTAGTAACTTTCCCATACTCTTTTTGGAAAGATTGTATTTCTTATTTGTGTGTGGTTATTGAGTCTCTATTGCATTATCTCAGTGGTCAGTCAGTGACCTGAAAGAGATTTCCCTAAGTAGCTGGAGCCAAAAAGGGAAAACACACACACACACTCTCTCCTTATTTTTATAGACTTAACTGTGAGCAGACTGACTGTAAGCAATCCTTCAACGCTTACACAGTTCACCTAATTCTGCCTTAGAGTTTTACTTTCTGCTTGTGTAGACCCAAAAGATCAGCCAGAGGTGCAAGCTTAGGGCTCACTCAGGTCTTTTCTGAGCAAACATTGAGCTCTAGGCATGCATGGTGTTTATATTAGTACTTCTTTTATTACTAAGTAGTATAAGTCTTATTGCTAGATAATACTCCACTATATGGATATATCTTATTTTATTTATTTATCCATTGATTGATAGATATCTGGATTGTTTCCACCATTCACATGTTATAAATAATGCTGCTATGACATGGACTTTCTCTAGGCTAGCTAGGTATATCTAACTTATTTATATTTAAAAAACAGACTTGTTATATATTGATGTACAATGCACTGCATATATTTAAAATTTATAATATGAATTCTAAAATATGTGTAAATCTATAAATTCATCATCATAATTAAGAAAATAAACATTTTCATTTCAGAAGCTTCCACATGCTCTTCTGTTGTCCTATGCAACTCCACAACCCTGTCTGACTGCACCCACTGATCTAGTTTCTGTCACTAAGCATTAGTTTACATTTTCTAGAATTTTACATTAGTGGAATAATATAGTGTTGTACTTTTGTCTGGGTTATTTCACTCAGCATAATTACTTTGATTTTTTTCCATGTTGTTGCATGTATTAATAGTTACTTAATTTAGTGTTGAATAGTATTCCATAGTATGTCTGTATCACAATTTTCTTATCCATTACAATTAAAAATAATCATACAAATGATCTGAGATATTTCAGATGATCCTGTTTAAGCACTTTTGTACAAATCTTTTTGTAGACTAATTCTGTTATTTCTCTTTGGTAAGTACTTAGAAGTAGAATGGCTGGGTTGTATCATTATTGCTCAGTTGCTCAGTCATGTCTGACTCTTTGCAACCCCATGGACTGTAGCATACCAGGCTTCCCTGTCTTTCATCATCACCCAGAGATTGCTGAAACTCACGTCTGTTGAGTTGGTGATGCCATCCAACCATCTCGTCCTCTGTTGCCTGCTTCTCCTCCTGCCTTCAGTCTTTCCTAGCACCAGGGTCTTTTCCAATGAATCAGTTCTTTGCATCAGGTGGCCAAAGTATTAGAGCTTCAGCATCAGTCTTTCCAATGAATATTCAGGATTGGTTTCCTTTAGGAATGACTGGTTTGATCTCCTTGCCTTCCAAGGGACTCTCAAGAGTTTTCTCCAACACCACAGTTCAAAAGCATCAGTTCTTTGGTGCTCAGCTTTCGTTATGGTTCAACTCTCACATCTGTATATGACTACTGGAAAAACCATAACTTTGACTATTTGGACCTTTATGAGCAAAGTAATGTCTCTGCTTTTTAATACACTGTCTAGATTTGTCATAGCTTTTCTTACAAGGAGCAAGTGTCTTTTTTTTTTTTTTTTTGCAAGTGTCTTTTAATTCTGTGGCTGCAGTCACCATCTGCAATGATTTTGGAGCCCAAGAAAATAAAGTCTGTCTCTGTTTCCATTGTTTCCCCATCTGTTTGCTATGAAGTGATGGGACCGGATGTCATGGTCTTAGTCTTTTGGATGTTAAGTTTTAAGTCAGCTTTTTCACTTTTCTCTTTCACCTTTATCAAGAGGCTCTTGGTTCCTCTTTACTTTCTGCCATAAGGGTGATGTCATCTGCATATCAGAGGTTATTGACATTTCTCCTGGCAGTCTTGATTCCAGCTTGTGCTTCATCCAACCTGGTATTTTGCATGATGTACTCTGCATGTAAGTTAAATAAGCAGGGTGACAATATACAGCCTTGACATATTTTATTTGGAAGATGTGTCAATGTTTTAGTTGCCTGTTGTTGTGTAAGAAATTGCCCCCAAATCTAGCAGATTAAAATAATAAACATTTATTATCTCACAATTTCTGCTATGGTTTAGGAATTTAGGAGAGCCTAGCGTGGTCCTTCTTACTCAAGATCTCTCATGAAGTTGCAGTTAAGATGTCAGCAAGGGCTGTGATCTTAAAGCTGACTGTTGACAGAAAACCCCAATTTCACCCTTGCCTTTGGCAGAAGGCCTCAGTTTCTTAACATGTGAACGTCTCCCTAGTGAAGCTTGAGCATTTTCATGTCATGATAGCTGGCTTTTCCCAGAGCAAATAATGCAAAGAGCAAGGAAGAAGTCACAATCCCTTTTTTGTTCTAGTTTCAGAAATCACATATTGTTCCTTCTGCCTCCTCAAATGACTTAAAAGTGAGTCACTAAATACAACCCATACTCGAAGGGGAATTAGACTCCACCTTTAGAAGGGGGTACTATTAAAGTATTTGTGGACATTTTAAAAAACCAGTGCAACCAACAAGGAAGTTAGTGCATAAAATGATTTTAAGGATCTTTGATTTTGTTGATTTAGGAAAGGAGGTGTTAAGCCCATAATCAGGTTTCTGGATATAGCTTTCCTTTAAAATCACCACACCATATATATTTCCTCTCAAGTTTACTTCCTAACATATTGGAAAGAATGTTTCAATTATTTAATTATCATAAAATCCTGACATCATGGAGAGATAACCAGTCTTTCTCTGTAAAAGAGTCCCCATTGCCTTTCTGTCTTAAGTCTTTTGGCCTTTCAAGATAAGACTTTTAACTTATGTTCTGCTGGCTCAGGTTAATCTTCCTGTTATATGAAGCCTGTCTCCCTTGTCATTCTGACTTAGAGTATTAGTTTTCTGTGGTTGCTGTAACAAATTACTGCAAACTGAGTGGTATAAAACAACACAATTTATTCTCTTGTAGTTTCAGAGGCAGAAGTCAAATGTCAAGGTGCCAGCAGGGTTGCAGTCTCTCTGGAGGCTGTAGGGGAAGAATCTATTTCTACTTCTTTCATCTATGGTAGTTCTTGGCATTCTTGACTCAGAGTTGCGTCACTCCAGACTTCATAATCACATTGCCTTCTCCTTTTCTGTCTGTGTTATCTTCCTTTATCTTACTCTTATAAGGACACTTGTCACTGGATTTAAAACCCACTGTAAAATCTAGGAGAAAGCTCTTCTCCAAATTCTTAATCACATATTTTGGTATATAAGGTAATATTCAATTCTTAAAATACTGTACTATTAATATCAAGGTAATATTCACAGGTTCTGAGAATTAGGATGTGGTCATATCTTTTGTGGGGCCACCATGCAGCTCACTATCCCTATTATCACTATTAATTAGCCTGGCAAAATAGGATATCCTTAAGATAGCCCCTAATATATGACTAAAACTTTTATTTCTTTAAAATTTAAATGATTAAGATAATCAATGTCTGAAGATATATAATTTCTTAGAAAAAGTAAGCTTTATGATTTTGAAGATATGATACAAAGTTGAGAAATATTGGTCTAATTGATTAATATTTTATTATAAATATTTTGTGCATATAAAAAATACAAGTGCGGTACTCAATACTCAAGCAAATTTGGAAAACTCAGCAATGGCCACAGGGTTGGATAAGGTCAGTCCCTTATCCAGTTCATTATAAGTCAGTCCTTATAAGTTCATTCCTGTCTCAAAGAAGGGCAATGCCAAAGAGTATTCAAACTACCATACCATTGCATTCATTTCATATGCTAGCAAGATAATGCTTGAAATCCTTCAGGCTAGTCTTCAACAGTATGTGAACCGAGAACTTCCAGATGTAAAAGTGGGTTTAGAAAAGGCAGAAAAACCAGAGATCAAATTGCCAACATCCGCTGGATCATAGGAAAAGCAAGAGAATTCCAGAAAAACATCCATTTCTGCTTCATTGGCTACACTAAAGCCTTTGACTGTGTGGATCACAACAAACTGGAAAATTCTTAAAGAGATGGGAATACCAGACCACACCTACTTCCTGAGAAACCTTTATGCAGGTCAAGAAGCAACAGTTAAAACTGGACATGGAACAATGGACTGGTTCAAAATAGGGAGAGGAGTGTGACAAGGTTGTATACTGTTATCCTGCTTATTTAACTTTTATGCAGAGTACACCATGTGAAATGCCATGTGAAATCAAGATTGCTGGGAGAAATAACAACCTCAGATATGCAGATGACACCACCCTAATGGCAGAAAGTGAAGAGAAACTAAAGAGCCTCTTGATGAAGGTGAAAGAGGAGATTGAAAAAGCTGGCTTAAAACTCAACATTTAAAAAACTAAGATCATGGTATTAATCTGGCCCCATCACTTCATGGCAAATAGAGACAGAAAAATGGAAACAGTGGCAGATTTTATTTTCTTGGGCTCCAAAATCACTGTGGATGCTGACCGCAGCCATGAAATCAAAAGACACCTGCTCCTTGGAAGAAAAGCTACGACACACCTAGACAAAGTACTAAAAAGCAGAGACATCACTTTGCCGACAAAGGTCCATATTGTCAAAGCTATGTTTTTTTTTCAGTAGTCATGTACAGATGTAAGAGTTGGACCATAAAGAAGGCTGAGCATCAAAGAATTGGCGCTTTCGAACTGTGGTGTTGGAGAAGACTCTAGAGAGTCTTTTGGACTGCAAGGAGATCAAACCAGTCAATCCTAAAGGAAATCAACTCTGAATATTCATTGGAAGGACTGATGCTAAAACTGAATCTCCAATACTCTGGTCTCCTGATGTGACGAGCTGACTCATTGAAAAAAAAAACCCTGATGTTGATTGAAGGCAGGAGAAGGGGGTGACAGAGGATGAGATTGTGGATGGCATCACTGACTCAATGGACATGAGTTTAAGCAAACTCAGGGAGATAGTGAAGGACAGGGAAGCCTGTCATGCTGCAGTCCACGGGGTTGCAAAGAGTTGGACACAACTTAGCGACTGAACAGCAATAACAGAAAAATACAAAAATGCTTATGTACTTACATCCTAACTCTCAAGTATTAAATTTTGCATTATTAAAAAAATTACCGATATAGTTGAAGTACTTTGTATTCCCTTCCTCTGCTTTATTGTCCCATCTCTTCTTCAGAGATAATTACCATCCTCAATTTGGTGTTTCTCTGTGTCATGAAAATATTTAATACTATTTATAAATATTGGGTTGGTGAAAAGATTCAGTTTTTCATAAGGTGGCTCTAGTAGTGCTTAATTGTCTTTAACTTCATTCAAAACAATTTCGTTAGATTGTATTGTAAACAGCTATCATATCAGCATGTGTTTAAAAAAAAGTCATCAAAATTGGTAAATGTTTGTGTAGCCATTTTAATAATGATGATGGAGTAAAATAAACATTTTTGGGACTTTATGCTTTATTATTTCAAACAAATAATAAATGCAACAGAAGCACACTAAAAAAGACTTGTACAGTGTATTGAGAAGGTGCTGTGACTGACTGAACATTTCAAAAGAGGTTTGTGGGCAGTAGTCAGTGGTCCCTCTGCTCTCTCGGATGGAACAGACCCAGGGATGCCCCTTGCTCCAGCCTCTGACCACCTTCCAACCTTTTCTCTGGTTGCAATCTTTGGAATCAGCCACTGAGCTGTCTGCAAATATCAGGACCAGAAACACCATTTTTGAGCTTAACTCCTTATGATCAACCATGAACTCCAAGATTCATCAGAATTATTCACTGAGGTGGAGGCAGCCATCAACTGCCTGGTCAAAATGCATCTGTGGGTCTGCTATACATACTTGTCTCTGGGCTTGTATTTCAACCAGGACAATGTGGCTCTGGAGGGTGTGGGCCACTTTTTCCATGAATTGGCCAAGGAGACGCAGGGGGTGTTGAACGTCTCTTGAAAATGCAAAACCAGCACAGTGGCCAATGTGCAGAAGCATTTCAAAAGAGCTGGGTAAAAGTCAGGACTCTATGGAAGTTGCCCTTCTCAACGAGAAGAACATTAACCAGGCTCTTTTGGAACTGCATGGCCAGGGTCTACCCAAGCAGACCCCCATATCTGTGAAGTTTTGGAGAGCCACTTCCTAAATGAGGAGGTGAAATTCTTCAAGAAGGTGGGTGACCACCTGACCAACCTCTGCAGTCTGGCTGATTCCTAGGTTGAGTTGGACAATATCTCTTTGAAAGGCTCACCCTCAAGTATGACTCGGAACCTCTGGAGCCCAGTGACCTTTGAGGAGACCCCCTAATATTAGGACTTCTGCCGGAAGCCTCTCTTTGCTGACAGTAGGCAGCTTTTTTAACACTATGGAGCCCTCTTCCAAGCCTTGGACCAAATGGAAACAATAAAGCTTTTAGCAGCCAAAAAAAAAAAAAAGTTTGTGAAGTTTTGTGCTGGAGATATTTAGCTGGACAATGCTCCACGGTCAGGTAGACGGTGTAGAATGTTTGAAGTTGATAGCGATTGAGTCCAGACATTAATTGTGAATAATCAGTGTTATACCATGCAGAGACATACTCAAATATCCAGATTGAGTGCAACAGCTTGGTTATGTTCATCACTTTGATTTTTGGGTTCCATATAAGTTAAATGAAAAGAACATTCTTGATTATATTTCCTCATGCAGTTCTGTACTTAAGTGTAACAAAAATGTTCCATTTTTAAAACAAATCGTGATAGGTGATGATAAGTGGATATTGTACAATCGTGTGGAATGGAAGAGACTGTGGGGCAAGCGAAATGAATTAGCACCAACCACACCAAAACCTGACCTTCATTCAAAGAAGGTGATGTGTATATGGTGGAATTGGAAGGTTGTCCTCTATTAACAGTGTCTGGGAATCCAAACGATTAATTCCAACAAGTACTACTCACAATTAGACCAGCTGAAGGCAACACTTGAAAAAAGTGTCTGGAATTATTCAGCAGAAAACACATAATCTTCCATCAGAATACCCCAACAATGCATGTTTCTTTGATGACCAGGCAAAAAGTTGCCTGGGAAGTTCTGATTCATCCACTGTATTCACCAGAAATTGTACCTTTGGGTTTCCATTTTTTTCAGTTTTTACAGAATTCCTTTAATGGATAAAATTTCATTTCCCTGGAAGACTACCAAAGGCATTGCCAAAAGAAGTTTTTTTGTTCAAATGATAGAAAGTTTTGGGAAGATGGAATTATGAAGCTGTCTGAAAAATGGCAGATGATAGTGAAGCAAAACAGAGTACATTGTTCAATAAAGTTCATGGTGAAAATGAAAAAAGTATCTTTTTTTTTCATTTTTTTATTGAAGGATAATTGCTTTCTTTCATTTCTACTTAAAAACCAAAGGAACTTTTTGGTTAACTCAATATATATGTAGCTTTCATAATATACAGCCATATATTTCTTGGAATGCCACATGTATGTATATTATATATATATTATATATGTGATATGCTATAATTGTTATTTTCTCTATGTTTTTTTTTCAGATATTGGTAAATATATAACTTTGTTCAGTTTTTTTTTGGTAGACTAAGTTGCAAACCGTTAGTAGGTCACATTAATTTGGTAGGTCATGAACTATTTTAGAAAAAAGAAACAGAATAACAAAGAAAATAGAATACACCACATATACTCAATTTTTAAGTATAGTTTTGTGAAAGTTCTCTTTCTTTTTATACATAAGCTGAGTCATGGTGTAAACTATATTTCTAACTGAATAAAACATTTGAAAGTCATAGCTTTAACTATTTTCATTAATAATATTTCATTATATGAATATACCACATTTTTCCTGTTGATACTTCAGTTGTTTGTACTGTTTTACTACTACAAATGTTGCTGCAAAATACTGTTAAGCTTGTCTCCTTGTTCACATATGCAAGTCTTTCACTGTATTACTTACAAGTGGAAGTGCTAGAGTAAATGCATTTTCAACTCGTGGGATATTGCTAAGGAATTCCTCTTCGCTAAGGAATTTTTACTAGTATACAGCATCCATAGGAAGTATAAGAGTGAACCCTAATGTAAACCACAGATGTTGAGTTATAATGGTATGTCAATGTAGATTCATCAACATCACTCTGGTGGGGGATGTCAATAATGGAGAAGGTTTTACGTGTATGGGGGCAAAGATTATAAGGGAACTCTGTACTTTCAGCTCAATTTTTTTCATGAACCTGTAACTGCTCTAAAAAAATAAAGTTAATTAAAAAAAGCAAAAAATTTCACCTCACCCTGGAGAACTACTGCCTATATAGCCATCCTGCCTCAAAGGCTTATTAAGACTTAAAAATATTTTTTTAGGGAGGGAATCTCTCTCAATAACAAAAACATCACAGGAGATCTGGGAAGGGCTGTTTATTTGACAAAAAAACAGCAATTATGGAAATATATTAGTGAAAAGGAATGAAATGTATCTCCACTGCTTATAAAACAGGGCACAGCAGAACAGGTTGAAAACCACTATTTTTTGATTCTTAAAACGAAAGGAAGAAAATTAGTGCCTAAATAATTTTTCCAAGGCAGGAATTTGGCAATTTTCTTTTGTTGGCTCCAAGAGAAAAATGGCATAATAAAACAAAAAATGTTTAGTATTCCATAATCAGATATTATTTTGTTTATACAGCACAGTAAAAATCTATTAAAAATATCTGGCTAATTTATTTTAATACATTGGTCTGATGTGTTAAATTGCTACACAAATAAGACTAGGCCTTAGAAAAATAAGGCAGCTTGGAGCTCCTTCTCTAGACTTCCTAGGGGTTTCATACAATTAGTTGAACCATTTATATTAAAACTTCTGAGTCATGGCTTCAGTCCCTTCACTTTTGAAGTGAAGCAGATGACTAAGATATTACTTGGATAATTTACTTGACTGGTTTAGTAGGCTTTAATAAGATCCGAGTTACTTCGGTTTTTCGTGAAGGCTTTTTGTGAGAGGACAATTGCTCTGCATTAGCNCCCAACCCTGTTCTTTCTTTTTGGAACTTGGTTCCTTATTTTCATTAACAAAACAGATTTAAACACTTTGGCATCCTCACTTGTGCCTCTTTCCTACTGCAGTTTCTGAAACTTTCAAGAAATCTTGACTTTCAGTAAAGAGTTTTTTAGGAACGTATTTACAAAGTCTTTTCAATGCAACGAGAACATCGGTGGATATTTTAATTACTTTATAAGGTTTAAGTCTGTTTTCAATATGCAGTGGTAGGTGTCTTCAGAAGTTACTAAAAATAGTAAACATTGGTCGAAAATTAGGCAGTATGTCCTATGATATCCCTTTAAGCCCATTATTTGGGTGTTTACCAGGTGTTAGGTGTTTAAGCTTGTTGCCTGTGTCAGCTTTCAAGGCACTAGAAAGAAAGGTAGTAAGTATTTTATACATTCATTTCAGCCTAATATAACCAGCGCCGACTCTGAATTCATTCTATTTCAGCTATTGCTTTTCGCTAAGTCTCATCTTCTTCCGTAGTCTCATTTCTGCCTTCTGCTATTCATACTCCTTTCTGCAGTTGCATGTGTCAGCTGCAGTCCAATAGACCGCCACGATTTTCTCTTTATTTTTCCCCCGCACAAATGTAAGCATAACCACTCTTTGCTAAAGTATTAAAAAGTACGCCAAAGCTGGTCTACACCTTTGGTCAAAACGCTCTCCCCTACACCACACCCTAATTCCTTCCATTTCTCCTTTCCTCCGGCAAAAGCAGCTTTCGATCTAAATTCACCCGCATCCCCACAAGCAGTCTTATTGCTATTATTCTGCCCACCGAACCCAAGTTCTCATCAGCCCTTCCGTTTCCAGAGAGAAACAAAAACCACTTGGTTTTGACGGCTTTCAAGACCATGACCCGCTTTCTTCCGCCTCATCGGATCTTTGGCCTTTACACTTCCTCATTCGGAATCCATCTCCACCTAAGCGGCTGTCTTCCCGCAGCGCCACTTCCGGATCTCCGGTGTTTCCACTTTACGAGTCCGCCCACCTCCTCGCGCACTTCCTAGAGCTTGGTCCTACCCCCAGTGGGGTCGGAGCGGAGGCGCGGGCTGGCCGAGCGAGCGCGAGGGGTCCCCCCTAGAAGATGCACTGCACGGCATCTAGGGTCTGAGAACCCGGTCCTGCTTCGGAGTCGAGTGCGAGCAGGGGGAGGAAAAGTTCGTTCCGAGCACCGAGCGCCGCGCACCCGGAAGTGGCGCGGTACGGGCGCTGCGCCGCCTCCGGAGGCGGGTGCCAGGTACCGGGAGGTGGAGGAGACGCCACGGTACTCTTGGGCGTGAGTGTCAGCCGAAGGCGCAAGACGGGTAGAGGCGGGGAGCCGGCCTGGTTCCGCGGAGGTACATTGGGCCGGGTTCCGGGGGCCGAGGGCCTCCGGGGCGGCTGGGCTGGCTAAAGGGCTGCCGTGGCCGAAGGCGAGCCCGCCTCCCTTCAGTTCCCACCGCCGGCACCAGCTTTCTTCAGGTCCCCACCGCTTCCTCCTCCCGCTGCTCGCCGGGCGGGTTGAGGGGAGTTCTAATGAGGAAGGCGCTGCTGTAGAGCCCACTTGAGTTTTCTCTGTTTCTGGGAGAAGGCGAGCGGCCGCTTTGGTGGTGGTGGTGGTGGGGGGGGGGGTGAGGCTCTTG
>SJXQ01003056.1:0-44056 GCA_006408695.1 Aepyceros melampus | reverse complement strand
GGCTCTTGCTTTTCGGCCTCTACCACCCTTCCTGAGAAATGCTTTTTTTCCTCAGGAAATGCACCACAGACTTAATCCCCTCTCCTGTTTCTGTCTTTACCTCCTTTCAGCTTCTGACTTTGTGACTCCTGTGTACCTTAAAAGATGCTGGAGTCGTATGTGACTCCCATTTTAATGAGCTATGTGAATCGCTACATCAAGAACTTAAAGCCGTCAGATCTGCAGCTTTCGCTATGGGGTGGAGACGTGGTTCTCAGCAAGCTGGAGTTAAAATTGGATGTGCTGGAGCAGGTAAGCGGTGCAGCTGTCACGGATTGGAAACGTTTTCAGCCTGTTTAGAAGTAATCTGGTCTTTCCTGCACTTTGATTTTGTTCTTTAAAACCTTCGTTTTTCTGCTAATGTATTTAGGGCTATCTTGAAACTAGAGACCCTCTTCAGAAGTTTTTTCTTTTACGGTTTGTTGCTAGTGATGGATTGTTAGAATCGTAATCCCCCAAGTTGCCGCAACCAAAAAACAATTTCATTGTTCTGTCAGAATTCTTCCCCCATTTTACTCAGTTCTTAAACATTACCGAATATGCTAATTTACACTGCTAGGATTCTAAATGATGCTGGAAAATATTATATTCCCTTTTTCCCTTTTGGGGAATGAAGACAACAAGGTCAGATCTTGAGGAAAGTTCTCTTCGTAGGAAAGATGACATTACCCATGGAATCCTCAGAATATTGAGTAGACAAAGATTGAAAATGCCAGCATAATTGAAAACCTCTTTCTTAATCACTTTTAAAATTTTCTTTTTAACGTGAGAATGGTCTGATGCAAATTAACTGTAACTTCAAAGTTTATATATTAGGTCACTTAGTACATTTATTATTAACATATATCAGGTAATTCTATTAGCCTTGAGAATACACAAGTTATGTCTGGAAACTCGAGTCAGAGACCAACTACTATTTACAAGATAAGGGAATTCACACCCATGGTGGTGTTATTAATAATTTTGGTTATATCCCACTGCTTTCTCTATTGTTGAATAATCTAGAGTTAACACTGAGAAATAATATTCTTGGTTTCTTCTCCGTCCTCTTTCCAAGATTGATTATCTTAATATTTTCATTGTTTTTTAATGAGCAGAAATCCTAAGCATACTGCTTAATTTTTGCATACCTTTGTAACCACTATCCAGATCAAGAAATAAAATATTTCCGGCACTCAAAAAGGCTCTCCTTGCGTCTTTGTAATTAGCAGCCCCACCCCTAAGACAAGTGATTGCTGTTCTGACTTCTGTCAACACACATTTCTTGAACCTCTTCTTGAAACTTAAATAAATGGGAATCACTTGTGTTTGAATTCTTTTGTTAACATTGAGGCTAAGATTGACTCAGGTTGTTGCATGAAAGATAGTTTTTTCTTTGTATTGCCTTGTTGTATTCCATTGTATAAAGATTCATTTTGCCTATTTTATGTATTTATTTTCCTTTTGATATGCATTTGGAATTTTTTCTACTTTTTGCTATTATGAAGAAAGCTCTTATGAACATACTTGTATTGACATAGATGTTTATTTCCCTTAGAAGGCAGGCATATGTTTAATGGATACTGCCAAATAGTTTTCTGGTGTGGTGGTGGTGGTGATTTACTTATGCTAAGTTGTATCCCACTCTTGCAACACCATGGACTGTAGCCTGCCAGGCTCCTCTGACCATGGGATTCTCCAGACAAGAATACTGGAATACGTTGTCATTTGCTTCTCCAAGGGATCTTCCCAACTTGACATTCTCACCAGTAATGTGTGGAGGTTACAGTTACTTCTCATTTTTTGCTGTTAAACAATGAGTTTGTTATTTTTAGCCTTTCCATGTACTATGGACTGTGTATCTTTTTTTGGCGAAATGTCTGTTCAAGTCCTTTGCCCATTTAAAAAATTTTTGTACTTGTTACTGAGTTGTAGGAATTATTTATATATTTTGGGTATCAGTCCCATATTGGATATGATTTGCAAGTATTATTGACTCTATTGATATTGTCCTTTGAACAACTAAAGTTTAAAATTTTGACAAGTCCAACTTACTTTTTTCTTTTGATCCCTGGGCTTTTGGTGTTATATCCAAGAAATCATTGCCAAATCCAGTGTCATGAAGCTTTCCCCCTATGTTTTCTTCTAAGAGTTTTATAGTTTTAGCTCTAATATTAGGTCTTTGACCACTTTGAGTTAATTTTTGTATATGATACAAGTATCCAAGATCATGTTTTTGCATGTGGTTATTCAAGGGTTACTTAGAAATGTGTTGCTTAATTTTCAGACATTTAGGGAATAGCTGATTATCTTTCTGTTATTGAGTTCTAATTTAATTCCAAGTGTTCAGCATATTCTCTGTGCTTTTGATCCATTATAATTTGACTCAGTATGTGGTCATGAATTTTATTTTTGGAAATACTTCATTTGTAATAAGAGATGTATCCTACAGTTGTTGCCTTTTTCTTCTGTAAATGTCAGTTGCTTCAAATTGGTTACTCTGTTCTTCAAATCTTATATATCCATGTAGATTTTCATTGTCTGCTTGTTCTGTTACTACAAAGAGATATGTTAATGGTTAACATCTCCAACTATGTGAATTTGTCTACTTCCTTTTTATAGTTTTGTCAACATTTACTTTATGTGTCTTGAAGTTACATTGTTAAGTACACACAGGTATAGTATTTCGATATCTTATTTTTCAGTTCAGTTCATTTGCTCAGTCGTGTCTGACTCTTTGCGACCCCATGGACTGTAGCACGCCAGGCCTCCCTGTCTATCACCAACTCCCTGAGCCTGTTCAAACTCATGTCCGTTGAGTCGGTGATGCCATCCAACCATCTCATCCTCTGTTGTCCCCCTCCCCTCCTGCCTTCAATCTTCCCCAGCATCAGGGTCTTTTTCAGTGAGTTGGTTCTTTGCATCAGGTGGCCAAAATGTTAGAATTTCAGCTTCAACATCAGTCCTTCCAATGAACACCCAGGACTGATCTCCTTTAGGATGGACTGGTTGGATCTCCTTGCAGTCCAAGGGACTCTCAAGAGTCTTCTTCAACACCACAGTTCAAAAGCATCAATTCTAATGTGCTCAGCTTTCTTTACAGTCCAGCTCTCACATCCATACATGACTACTGGAAAAACCATAGCTTTGATTAAATGGACCTTTGTTGACAAAATAATGTCTCTGCTTTTTAATATGCTTTCTAGGTTGGTCATAGTTTTTCTTCCAAGGAGCAAGCATCTTCTAATTTCATGGCTGCAGTCACTATCTGCAGTGATTTTGGAGCCCCCCAAAATAAAGTCTGTCACTGTTTCCATTGTTTCCCCATCTATTTGCAATGAAGTGATGGGACTGGATGCCATAATCTTAGTTTTCTTAATGTTGAGTTTTAAGCCAACTTTTTCACTCTCCTTTTTCTCTTTCATCAGTTCAGTTCAGTCGCTCAGTTGTGTCCAACTCTCTGCGACCCCATGAATCACAGCATGCCAGGCCTCCCTGTCCATCACCAACTCCTGGAGTTTACCCAAACTCATGTCCATTGAGTCGGTGATGCCATCCAGCCATCTCATCCTCTGTTGCCCCTTGTCCTGCTGCCCCCAATCCCTCCCAGCATCAGAGTCTTTTCCAATGAGTCAACTCTTCGCATGAGGTAGCAAAGTATTGGAGTTTCGGCTTTAGCATCAGTCCTTCTAATGAACACCCAGGACTGATCTCCTTTAAGATGGAGTGGTTGGATCTCCTTGCAGTCCAAGGGACTCTCAAGAATCTTCTCCAACACCACAGTTCAAAAGTATCAATTCTTCGGCACTCAGCTTTCTTCACAGTCCAACTCTCACATTCGTACACGACCGCAGGAAAAACCATAAGCCTTGACTAGACAGACCTTTGTTGGCAAAGTAATATCTCTGCTTTTCAATATGCTATCTAGGTTGCTCATAACTTTTCTTCCAAGAAGTAAGTGTCTTTTAATTTCATGGCTGCAATCACCATCTGCAGTGATTTTGGAGCCCCCCAAAATAAAGTCAGCCACTATGTCCGCTGTTTCCCCACCTATTTCCCACGAAGTGATGGGACCAGATGCCATGATGTTTGTTTTCTGAATGTTGAGCTTTAAGCCAACTTTTTCACTCCTGTTTCATTTTCAAGAGGCTCTTAATTTTGATTACACTTAAAAAATCATTCTGAAATGTGTCCCTCTTTCACTCTAGTATTTCTTCTTGCCTTAGTCTTTTTGATTGTAAAAAATTATTTGTTGCTTCTCTATAAAGATCACAAAATGGATATTTGACTTACTAGCATCTACCTTAAATTATTATAACATTCTTACCATTTTCTCAGTAATCTTAAGTAGTTGAACTGCATGGTCCCCCTTCTCTCCTACCTTTATTTAATTTTGTGGTCCTTGTTTTTGTTTGTTCTGTTTGGGTTACCTTATTTAGTTTTTCTGCTGTCTTCAGGTAGAAGCCTCAGTTATTGATTTGAGATATTTCTCCTTTTTTACTATAGGCATTTACAGCTATAAATTTCTTTAGCTGGCTGTATCCTATACATTTTGGTATGTTGTGTTTTCGTTTTCATTCAGTTCAAACTTTTTCTGATTTCCTTGAAATAGCAGTGTATTTTTGCAGTTGTTGGATGGAATGGTTTATAGCTGTGAGGTCAAAATTGGTTGACAGTATTTTTCAGCTCTTCTATATATTTGTTGATTTTCTGTGTGTTGTGCTATTCATTGTTGTAAATAAGGTATTCACGTTTCCATAATTAGTGTTGTCATTGTTCAGTTGCTAGGTTGTGTCTGACTCTTAGTGACCCCATGGACTGCAGCATGCCGGCTTCCCTGTCCTTCATTGTCTCTTGGAGTTTGCTCAGATTCATGTCCATTGAACCGGTTATGCTATCTAACCATCTCATCCTCTGCCACCCTCTTATCCTTTTGCCTTCAGTCTTTCCCAGTGAGTCAACCTCTTCACATCAGGTGACCAAAGTGTTGGAGCTTTAGCATCAATCCTTCCAATGAATATTCAGAGTTGATTTCCTTTAAGATTGACTGGTTTGATCTCCTTGCAGTCCAAGGGACTCTCAGGAGTGTTCTCTAGTAGAAAAATTCGAAAGCATCAATTCTTTGGTGTTCAGCCTTCTTTATGATCCAACTCTCACGTCTGTACATGACTACTGGAAAAACCATAGCTTTGACTAGATAGACCTTTGTCGGCAAAGTGATGTCTGAGCTTTTTAATACTGTGTTTAGGTTTGTCATAGCTTTTCTTCCAAAGAGCGAGCATCTTTTAATTTCATGGCTGCAGTCATCATCTGCAATGATTTTTGGAGCTCAAGAAAATAAAATCTGACACTGCTTCTACTTTTTCCCCTTCTAGTTGCCATGGAGTGATGGGACCGGATGCCATGACCTTAGTTTCTTGAATGTTGAGTTTTAAGTCAGTTTTTTCACTCTCCTCTTTCACCTTCATCAAGAGGCTCTTTAGTTCCTCTTCACTTTCTGCCATTATGGTGGTATCATCTGCATATGTAAGGTTGTTATTTCTCCCAGCAATATTGATTCCAGCTTGTGGTTCATCCAGTCCGACATTTTGCATGATGTACTCTGCATGTAAGTTAAATAAGAGGGTGAGAATATAGCGAGCTTGACATACTCACTTCCCGATTTTGAGTCCATCAGTTGTTTCATGTAAGGTTCTAATTGTTGCTTCTTGACCCACATACAAGTTTCTCAGGAGACAAGTAATGTGGTCTGGTATTCTCATCTCTCAAAGAATTTTCCACAGTTTGTTGTCATCCACACAGTCAAAGCCTTTCACAGTCAGTTAAGCAGCAATAGATGTTTTTCTGGAATTCCCTTGCTTTCTCTATCATCTAGTGAACATTGGCAATTTGATCTCTGGTTCCTCTGCCATTCCTCTGTTGTTTTTGAGATTGCACCCAAGTACTGCATTTCAGACTCTTTTCAAGACTATGAAGACTATTTGATTTCTTCTAAGGGATTCTTTCCCACAGTAGTAGGGAATAAAATTCACCCATTCCCATCCATTTTAGTTCATTGATTCCTAAGATGTTGATGTTCACTCTTGCAATCTCCTGTTTGACCATGTCCAGTTTACCTTGATCCATGCAACTAACATTCCAGGTTCCTATGCAGTATTACTCTTTACAACTTTGGACTTTAGTTTCACCACCAGACACTTCCACAACCAAGTGTTGGTTTTGCTTTGGCTGAGCTGCTTCATTCTTTCTGGAGCTACTAGTAATTGCTCTCTGCTTTCCTCAGTAGTATGATGGACACCTTCTGACCTGTGGGGCTCATCTTCTGGTGTCATATCTTTTTGCCTTTTCATACTGTTTATGGGGTTTTGGGGCTTTCCTGGGAGGTCACATGGTAAAGAATCTGCCTGTATGCAGGAGACCCAAGTTCAATCCTTGGGTTGGGAAGATCCCCTGGAAAAGGGCATGGCAACCCACTCTAGTATATTTGCTTGTAATTTCCCATCGACAGAGGAGCCTGGTGGGCTGCAGTCCGTTGAGTCGCAAATAGTCAGACATGACTGAATGACTTTGACTCATGAGGTTCTTGTGATCAGAATACTGAAGTGGTTTACCATTCCCTCTGCCGGTAGACCATGTTTTGTCAGACTCTCCACTATGACCTGTCTGTCTTGGATGGCCCTGCGTGGCATGGCTCATAGCTTCATTGAGTTATGCAAGCCACTTTACCACTATAAGGCTGTGATCCATGAAGGAGATTAGTGTTGGATTATTTCTTTTTTCACTTTTTATATATTTTGGGCTTTATTTCTTTGCTCATATATGTTTTATATTTTCTGTTATAAATATTTATTGGTGTATAGTTTATTTACAATGTTGTGTTAGTGTTGGGTATATAGCAAAGTGATTCAGTTATACATATATTCATACTTTTTCAGGCTTTACCCATGTAAGTTATTATAGAATATTGGGTAGAGTTCCCTGTGCTATATAGCAGATCCTTGTTGGTTATCTGTTTATATATAATATTATGTTTATTTCAATCCCAAACTCCTAATTTGTCCCTGCCCCCTATGTTTCCCCTTCAGTAACCGTAGATTTTGTTTTCAAAATCTGTGAGTTTCTGTTTTGTAAATAAGTTCATTTGTATATATTTTCTTCTTGAATTGACCCTTCTATCATTATTAAATGTCCCATGTTACCTTTAGTAACAGTTTTTTTTCTTAATATCGATTTTTTTGATAATAATGTATTTGGGATTCCCTGGTGGCTCAGTGGTAAAGAATCCACCTGCCAGTGCAGGAGATGCTGGTTTGATTCCTGGGTCAGGAAGATCCCCTGGTGAAGGAAATGGCAACCCACTCCAATATTCTTGCCTGGGAAATCCTGTAGATAGAGGACCTGGCAGACTATAGTCCATGGGGTCGCAGAAGAATCAGACATGTCTTAGAGAGTAAAAAACAAAGCAGTAGTGTAATTGATTTACCTCTCTTATTGTTACTGGTTGCATGAAGCATCTTTTGTTTTTCCTCCTCTGTACTGCATTTTAAAATGTATTGCATTTTAAACTGTCTTACTACTTTTGCCTTGTGTTGTATTTCTTGAAGCCTGGTAACATACTTTTGAATGTTTTATAGGAATGTTATTTGGCTTCAACAACTCTTTAAAATTCATCTGCTTAATACTATTTTCACCCTATGACTGGGATAAACTTATTTGTTTTTTTTGGCCCAATCCTGAAGCATGGAGAATCTTAGTTCCCAGATCAAGGATCAGGACCCACTCTCCCTGCAGTGGAAGTGCAAAGTCTTAATCCCAGGGAAGTCTTGAGGGATGAACTCGTTTTTCAATTGTTCGTAGTATTTACTTGAATTGGAGAATAGTCATATGAAAAACAGGGGAAAATGCTGCTGGAAATTAAGATAGTAGAAATTAAAATTCTCTATATGCCTAAAATAGAATACTATCTCCCTAGATAGCAAGAAAATATGGTGCTTCGATGTATTCAAGCAAGAAACTGGATCACATGGCTTCCTGGGATCTTGTTTATTATTATCTTTTAATTGTATAATAGACAATGTAGTGCCAGGTGTACAATGTAATGATCTGTATGTGTTGCAAAATGGCCACCAAAGTAAGCCCAGCTAACATCTGTCACTATCCATGGTTTAAAAAATTTTTTTCTTGTGATGAGACCTTTTAAAATTTACTGCTTGCACCTTTCAAATATGCTATACAGTAGTATTAACTGTACTCACTATGCTATACCTTATATCCCAAGATTTTTAAAATTTTGTAACTGAAAACTTGTATCTTTTGACCACCTTTACCCATTTTGTTCAGTTACCACCTTTTGCCTCTGGTAACCACCAATCTGTTGTCCTTATGTATATAGAAAAATGATACATTAAAATGAAAAACACTCTTTTGTCATTTGCAGTCTATTTGTGTTTTCGAATCTAAAGTATGTTTTTTCTTGAGAGCATACAGTTGAATCTTACTAGTTTTTAAAAACCCAGTCTGACAGCCTTTGCCTTTTGATTGAAATATTTAATCCATTCTCTTTGTTCATGATTGGATTTCTTTCTTCCGTTTTGCTATTTTCTGTGTGTCTCAAGTCTTTTTTGTTTATCTCATAATCCTTTGCTACCTTCTTTAAGATTAATGCTAACTTAATGCTAATTTGAGATTATGCTAACTTTATTCCATCAAAATAAAGAAATTTCTCCACTATAGCTTCATTTCTTCTCCCTCCTTTGTGGTGGTATTTCTACATATATTGCATCTCTGTGTTATAAACCTAATATCAGTGTTAAATTGTTTTTTGTAACTGCTGTTTAAAAAAAATTTTTTTTGGCTACTCTGGGTCTTTGTTGCTGCACGTGGGCTCTCTCTAGTTACCAGGAGCCGAGGCTGTTCTTCGTTGTGGTGCACGGTCTTCTCACTGCAGTGGCTCCTCTTGTAAGAGCACAGGCTCTAGAGGTCTAGTTCGGGCTTCAGTAGTTGTAGCGTGCAGTCTCAGTAGTTGCAGCACACGGGCTTAGTTGTCCTGGGTCATGTGGGATTCTTCCCAGACCAGGGATCAAACCCATGTTGCCTTCATTGGCAGGGAGATTCTTAACTAGTGTACCACAAGGGAAGCCTAGTAATTGCCTTTTTTTTTTTTTTTAAAAGGAAATGACTTGCTGCATCGAGTCTTACTTGTGGCACTTGGGCTATTCGTTGCTGTGCATGGGCTTCTTGAGTTGTGGTGTGTGGGTTTCTCTATTGTGGCACTAGGTCTTAGTTAGACCCTCCTCCCTGACCCCCAGCATGTGGATCTTAGTTCCCTAACCAAGGATGGAATCCACATCCCCTGCATTGGTAGATGGAGTCTTAACCACTGGTCTGCTAGGGAAGTCCCTGTTACTGGCTCTTGAATCAGAAGGAAAAAGAAGTAATAATACATTTATGCTGTCTTTTAATAATCATCTGTATAAATTATTAGTACTAATAATTTTATTAGTACTCTTTGCAAGGATTGGAGTTACATTCTTGATATTACTTCCTTTTGGCCTGAAGAACTTGTAGTATTCTGTTACAGAGAATTACATGAAAGTTGATATGGGTATGCCTTCATTTTTGAAGGTTAGTTTTGCTAGATAAAGGATTTTGGATTGAGAGTTAGTTTTCATTTGTCATTTAAATATGTCATGTATCTGCCTTCTTTAAAATCAGCATTGGCCACAGGACTGGAAAAGGTCAGTTTTCATTCCAATCCCAAAGAAAGGCAATGCCAAAGAATACCCAAATTACTGCACAAATTATACTCATCTCACACGCTAGTAAAGCTCAAACTTCTCCAAGCCAGACTTTAGCAGTACGTGAACTGTGAACTTCCAGATGTTCAAGCTGGTTTTAGAAAAGGCAGAGAACCAGAGATCAAATTGCCAACATCCACTGGATCGTTGAAAAAGCAAGAGAGTTCCAGAAAAACATCTATTTCTGCTTTATTGACTATGCCAAAGCCTTTGACTGTGTGGATCACAAGAAACTGTGGAAAATCCTGAAAGAGATGGGCGTACCAGACCACTGGTCCTGCCTCTTGAGAAACCTATACGCAGGTCAGGAAGCAGCAGTTAGAACTGGACATGGAACAACAGACTGGTTCGAAATATGAAAAGGAGTCTGTCAAGGCTGTATATTGTCACCCTGCTTATTTAACTTCTATTTAACTGGTGGCTCAGAGGTTAAAGCGTCTGCCTCCAATGTGGGAGACCCGGGTTCAATCCCTGGGTCGGGAAGATCCCCTGGAGAAGGAAATGGCAATCCACTCTAGTATTCTTGCCTGGAGAATCCCATGGATGGAGAAGCCTAGTAAGTTATAGTCCACGGGGTCGCAAAGAGTCGGACACGACTGAGCGACTTCACCTTCATGCAGAGTACATCATGAGAGACACTGGGCTGGAAGAAGCACAAGCTAGAATCAAGACTGCTGGGAGAAATATCAATAACCTCAGATATGCAGATGACACCACTCTTATGGCAGAAAGTGAAGAAGAACTAAAAAGCCTCTTGATGAAAGTGAAAGAGGACAAAAGTTGGCTTAAAGCTCAACATTCAGAAAACGAACATCACGGCATCTGGTCCCATCACTTCATGGGAAATAGATGGGGAAACAGTGGAAACAGTGGCTGACTTTATTTTTTTTGGGCTCCAAAATCACTGCAGATTTTGATTGCAGCTATGAAATGAAAGACGCCTACTCCTTGGAAGGAAAATTATGACCAACCTAGACAGTATATTAAAAAGCAGAGACATTACTTTGTCAACAAAGGTCTGTCTAGTCAAGGTTATGGTTTTTCCAGTGGTCATGTATGGATGTGAGAGTTGGACTGTGAAGAAGGCTGAGTGCAGAAGAATTGATGCTTTTGAACTGTGGTGTTGGAGAAGACTCTTGAGAGTCCCTTGGACTGCAAGGAGATCCACCAGTCCATCCTAGAGGAGATCAGTCTTGGGCATTCATTGGAAGAACTGATATTGAAGCTGAAATTCTAATATTTTGGCCACTTGATGCAAAGAACTGACTCATTGGAGAAGCCCCTGATGCTGGGAAAGATTGAGGGCAGGAGGAGAAGAGGATGACAGAGCATGAGATGGTTGGATGGCATCACCAACTCAGTGGACATGAGTTTGGGTAAACTCTGGGAGTTGGTGATAGACAAGGAGGACTGGCATGCTGCAGTTCATAGGGTCGCAAAGAGCTCGACACAGCTGAGCAACTCAACTGAGCTGAACCTACAAAGAATTTTCTTGTATGTAACATGCTGATTTTCTGTTTCTGCCTTCAAGGTTTTCTTTTCGTTCCAGACTTTCAAAATTTTTGTTTTGAGATGTCTGGGTGTGAATTTGCTGATTCTTTTTCTGCCAGCTCAAAGCTGATGTTGAACTCTCTTAGTGAATTTTTAAGTTCATTTATTGTACTTCTAAGAAATTTATTTGTTTGGTTGTGTTGGGTCTTAGGTGAGGCAAATGGAATCTTTTCTTGTGGCACAGAGGTTCTATCATTGTGATGTGGGGGCTCAGTAGTTGTGGTGCATGGGCTCAGTTTTCCGACCAGGGATCGAACCTGAGTCCCTTGCATTGAAGAGTGGATTCTTATCCGCTGAACCACCAAGGAAGTCCCAATTTCATTTATGGTTCTTTTCAACTCCAGAATTTCCATTTGCTTCTTTTTTATAATTTCTATCTCATTCTTGATATTTTCTATTCAATGAACATTGTCATGTAATTCTTTGACTATTTAACATATTTATAGTGAACATATTTATAATGTTTTAAGTCCTGCATTTGTGCATCCTCAAAGATAGTTTCTATTAACTACTTTTGTACACTTTTCATGTTTCACAATGTTTAGTTGAAAACTGGACATTTTGCATAATATACTGTAGCAACTCTGCATTCTAATTTCTTGCCTCTGGGAATATTTGTTGTTGCTGTTGGCTTGTTTGTTTAGTGACTTGCCTGGGCTAAGTTTGTGGTGTCTGTTTTCTCCTGTAGTATGTGATCTCAGATGGTAAAGCGTCTGCCTGCAATGTGGGAGACTTGGGTTCGATCCCTGTGTTGGGAAGATCTGGAGAATGAAATGGCAATCCACTCCAGTATTCTTACCTGGAGAATCCTGTGGATGGAGAGCATGGTAGGCTCATGGGGTCGCAAAGAGTCGGACATGACTGAGCGAGCTTCACATGTGATCTCTGATGACTGTGCTCAGTTTTCTTTTTTCTTTCTCCATTCTTTCTGTTTTTAGGCTTGGCTTTCTAGGGATTACCCCTGGATCACTATAACTGAGTCATTTGCCAGTGATTGGCTGCTAAGTCACTTCAGTCGTGTCCGACTCTGTGTGACCCCATAGATGGCAGCCTACCAGGCTCCCCTGTCCCTGGGATTCTCCAGGCAAGAACACTGGAGTGGGTTGCCATTTCCTTCTCCAATGCATGAAAGTGAAAAGTGAAAGGGAAGTCGCTCAGTCGTGTCCGACCCTTAGCTTGGACTGCAACCTACCAGGCTCCTCCATCAAAGGGATTTTTCAGGCTAGAGTACTGGAGTGGGTACTTCTCCAGTGATTGGCTAGAGGTTGTTAAAACTTTTGACCCAATAAGGCTTTTACTCTTTGGTATGGGACATACACATGTACTGAATATGCTTTCAAAGGAGTTTACAGATCTGATCCATATTTTTACTTAACTCTATTTACAAGGCTTCTTGGTCAGCCATGAATGAGTAGATTATTAATGGTCCTCCAGTGTTGCCCAAGTAAGCACAGCCTGGCACATACATAACAGCTTTCCAGGTTACCTGGAATAATGGGGTCAGAGCAAGGCCATCCTTGGCTTTCTTGTTCCCTTGATTACTCTGTTAATTTTCTGGCTGGTCTGCTGTTCTTTTTCTTGCACCAACTGGTATCATGACTTCAGGGTTAAGTTCAGTTCAGTCGCTCAGTTGTATCTGACTCTTTATGACCCCATGAATTGCAGCACGCCAGGCCTCCCTGTCCATCACCATCTCCCGGAGTTCACTTAGACTCATGTCCATTGAGTCAATGATGCCATCCAGCCATCTCATCCTCTGTCGTCCCGTTTTCCTCCTGCCTCCAATCCCTCCCAGCATCAGAGTCTTTTCCAATGAGTCAACTCTTCGCGTGAGGTGGCCTTCAGCTTTAGCATCGTTTCTTCCAAAGAACACCCAGGGCTGATCTCCTTTAGAATGGACTGTTTGGATCTCCTTGCAGTCCAAGGGACTATCAAGAGTCTTCTCCAACACCACAGTTCAAAAGCATCAGTTCTGAGTTCAGCTTTCTTCACAGTCCAACTCTCACATCCATACATGTCCATAGGAAAAACCATAGCCTTGACTAGATGGACATTTGTTGGCAAAGTAATGTCTGCTTTTGAATATGCTATCTAGGTTGGTCACAACTGTTCTTCCATGGAGTAAGCATCTTTTAATTTCATGGCTGCAGTCACCATCTGCAGTGATTTTGGAGCCCCCAAAAAATTAAGTCTGACACTGTTTCGACTGTTTCCCCATCTATTTCTCGTGAAGTGATGGGACCAGATGCGATGATCTTCGTTTTCTGAATGTTGAGCTTTAAGCCAACTTTTTCACTCTCCTCTTTCACTTTCATCAAGAGGCTTTTTAGCTCCTCTTCACTTTCTGCCATAAGGGTGGTGTCATCTGCATNTCTATTTCCCATGAAGTGATGGGACCAGATGCGATGATCTTCGTTTTCTGAATGTTGAGCTTTAAGCCAACTTTTTCACTCTCCTCTTTCACTTTCATCAAGAGGCTTTTTAGCTCCTCTTCACTTTCTGCCATAAGGGTGGTGTCATCTGCATATCTGAGGTGATTGATATTTCTCCCGGCAGTCTTGATTCTAGCTTGTGTTTCTCCCAGCCCAGTGTTTCTCATGATGTACTCTGCATAGAAGTTAAATAAGCAGGGTGACAATATACAGCCTTGACAGACTCCTTTTCCTGTTTGGAACTAGGAAACTCAAGTTTTAGGGCACATGGGCTTCAGTAGTTGTGCCACATGGGTTTAGTTGCTCCTTGGTCTGTGACATCTCTCCGGACCAGGAATCAAACTCGTGTCTCCTGCATTGGCAGGCAGATTCTTTACCTCTGAGTCACCCCTGTCATTCTGGTTTTGATTTGTATTTCTCTGATTAATGATGGTGAGCATTTTTTTCTTTGTTGGCCTTTTGTCTGTGTTCTTTTGAAAATTTCTATTCAAGTCAATTCTCCATTTTAAAAATTTGGTTAGAAAATCTCAACAGACCCATCACAAGCACAGAAATTGAAACTGTAATCAGAAACCTTCCAGCAAACAAAAGCCCAGGTTCTGACCTACTCCAATTTGGATGGGTGGCTCTCTAGGTCTGTCTAGTTATCACGTTGGAATTGCCCTTCACCAACAACTTGTGATTTCAGTTGAATTAGAAATTATCATCTAGGAAATCATTCTAGATTTGATTTTCTTTTATGGCCTAATTTCCCTAGGATACATTTTCCAATGTCTTCCTTGGAATGGGTACAGAGGAGGCAATATTTTGAGACTTTTGATATAGAATTGAGAGGTTAACAGGTCTCCAAACAAAGGAAATAGGCTGCAAGTGTCAGACATTTTTTTTTTTTTTTAAATCTCTCTCTTTAGCAGCAGGAGGAAACAAACAAATGTTAGTTTTTCCCCTTCTCTACACAAATTTAAAAAGAGGTTTCCCTTAAAATTCTGTGTTGCCATGATGACACCTGGCTCCACCAGATCTCAACTTTTCTCAAACTTTGAGCTAAACAATGCGTTTTTCTTATGGAAATGTTTGTCTTAAGCTATGTTAATGAACTGTGTATTTGCCCTAGACAGTGTCTTCAAGTCAGTTCCACCTAAGATTCAGAACTGACTTGACAAACCAGTATGGTTTACTCATACACTGTTCTCCTAATCTATGTTAATGAAACTCCATATTTACTTGGAAACCTGCCTTTCTTCAAGATTCATGTCAACTGCTTCATGGCCTGGGATAACTCACCTGGTGCTAATGTTATCTCAAAATGCATGTTGTGGATGAGGGGCCTGGTGCCACTCAGTTTTGAGTTTTGAGATATCTCCTTTCTATAATTAACAGCTTGCTAGTAGCTATGTAACATTCGGCTAAAGACTAGCAGGGAGGCACTCTCTCTGCCTCCTTCTGATGTCTATGTCAGAAGCTTTCGCTATCTCTTTTATACTTTAAAGAAAAAATTATTACACAAAAGCTCTGAGCAATCAAGCCTCATCTCTGGCTCCAGATTGAATTCTCCTCCTCCAGAGGCCAAGAATCCCAGCATCTTCATGGTTTAGCAATGACCTTTCATCTTGGGGGATCTCTGGGATTCTTCAGGACAAGGTAAGGATGCTTGGAGCTCTAGTTCTTTGTTCTCCCTGCAAACACGTTTTCTGCTATACTTTACTAACTCTAAGGTGTGCTTGTGTGAATGAATGACATGCCCTGGGCGAAGCAAGTGAGGAGCCCTGCTCTGCTGTTTTGAATGAGATGCCTCATAATTACTGAAGGCAGCCTCAAAAAGGGGAGCCTCGTTGGAGATTTATACCAACCTGCCAATGCCAAGGACATCCAACCTCCCTGTGAGGGGAGCAACCAGATATGGGCAAAGTGTGTGGACCAAACTCTTCCTTTCTCGGTCAAGCTTTCTGGTCTCTTTGACAATTTCCTAACTTCTTGGGAATTAGAACTACTAACCTCATCTGTCGGATCATAGATTTTCAAGGGCTTTGCTGTCCATGATGTTACTGTGTACTGTCACGTCCCAAACTTGGATTGGTAGTCTGGAAGTGCCCAGCCTTGTTAAGAATCCAAAGTTCAGAAGCTAGATGGAGCTCAAGTTCCAAGAGCATCTCTCAGGTTAAAGGTTACTCAGATAGGAAATACAACAGGCTTCTTCCTTTGGTAACACTAGCTCTTAGTGGGACCAGAGGAGGCTCTCCAGTAACTTTTGTCCCAACTACTCAGATATTCTTTCTGTGGAATCTGTGGGAATGAACTGAAGGACTGGGCCTAACTCAAGGGAAAAAATCACTTTTTCCTCACTGGCCAGCCCTTCACCGTCTCTTTTGCTATCACTTTATAATTGTGTGGTGACGCTTGGAAGGAACATTGCGGTTTTATGTTTGTATCAGTCTTATTGTGGTCAGGAATATACTTAGGGTCACACCCTGGCACTCAGGTGACAAATGTTTTCTCCAGTGATCTTAGCTTGGGAGGCATTCTGGAAGGTTACTTTGATTGCACCCTACATGACATCAGAGGCAAGCAAGTTTTTAATGTGAGAAACTGGACACTGGTCTGGGACGCCATCAGGTCTACCCCTGGTGCATCTCAACGCCATCTGGTTGTAGATCCGGGAATTTCCCTGGGAATAGGGAAGAGGGCCAGTCTGCTATTACAAGCTCAAGGAGAGACGTGAAGCTGGAATGTGCTAGCAAGTGGGAAAATGATATGCAAAATGTCATCCTCATTTGGCTCTTATTTTACTGCTGCAGAGAACTAAAGAAGTTTGTGACCAGCTCCCCCTTACCCCATTCCACCCCACTTTAGCCACTTACTAAAAAGAGAAATTGCCCCCTTTCAGAAAGTTAGTGAGGAGGGGCTATTCTTCTGCCTAGCACAGTGCCTAACTTCCAATCCAAATTTGCAGGCTCAGTCACTTCAGTCATATATGTCTCTTTGTGACACCATGGACTGTAGTTCCCCAGGCTGGTCAGTTCATGAGATTCTCCAGGCAAGAATACTGGAGTGGGTTATCATTTCCTTCTTTAGTTACTTTAATAAGCCTAACAGTCTTCTGCCATTTCAACTAAAATATGTAACTTTAAATTCTGAAACATTTAAAAAAATAGTAGACCTGTACCTATTATTTAAATCGGTAACAAAATTTGTCATCTTTATTCAGCTCACTTTTCTTTTAAAGGAATAGCATATAAAGTCTCTGCACCGTCACCCCTTCTTGCCACCTGAGAAGTAATCATTATCCTGAAGTTGGTGTGTTTCTTTTATGCTGGAATGTAAACATAAGCACCATGTTACTGTTTTGTGTATTTTAAAAATTTAATTAAGTAGTAGACTGTTCCCTGGGTTGGGAAGATCCCCTGGAAGAGGACATGGCAACCCACTCCAGCATTCTTGCCTGGAGAATTCCTATGGACAGAGGAGCCTGGTGGGGTAGTCCACCAGGTCGCAAGATTTGGACACAACTGAGAGACTAAACACAGCACAGCACACAGTAGACTGTTGTCAGATGTTTTGCAATTTACCTTTTTCACATAATTTGGGTATTTAGTCATGTTGATACATGTACATGTAGTTCATTCTACTACTGTAAAACAGTCTATTTTGGTTTATGGAGGTGTTTGGATTTTTCCTTTTTCAGTGAAGCATGAGATGGGATCCTCACCTTGGGAGAGTAGGAAGGGGTAGTAGGAGGGGAAGGGAGCAGTGTGAGGGAGAATCAGACTGGAGATATGAACCCACTTGAGAAATACAATAATTCTGCTGGGTCCACTTGGGGTTTCTGGATATGAATGTGGAATTAAGCCTGTCCATTGACGTGATCTTCTCCAACTAAGTCTAACTACTCTGATATAGAAAAAGGCAGACAGGTATCTGAATTCAACGAGATGGAGTTTAAGCAAGTGAGAACAGTAGACAGGGGATCAATACTGTTTGAGGTTTTACTGGAGAGTAGTTATGATGGTTCACAGCAACAGAGTAAGGATGGAGGTGAATACAGATGGGGGAATAGTGTTGGTTTTCTATTGCTACTTACAGTTAATGTGTCAACCTGGCTGAGCCAGAGTGCCCAGATATTTGGTTAAATGTTATTCTGGGTCTATCTGTGTGTGTGTTTCTGACTGAGATTAACATTTGAATGAGTAGACAGAGTAAAGTAGATTGCCCTCCCCAATATAGGTAGGCCTCATTCCCTGGTGGTTCAGATTGTAAAGAATCTGCCTGCAATGCGGGAGACCTGGGTTTGATCCTTTGGTTGGAAGATCCCCTGGAGAAGGGCATGGCAACCCACTCCAGTATTCTTCCCTGGAAAATCCAGGGGACAGACGAGCCTGGCAGGCTATAGTCCATATGGTTGCAAAGTCAGACATGACTGAGCAACTAAGCACAGCACAGAAGAGTAAGGCAGAATTCACTCTTGGCCTGCCTTTGAGTTGGGACATTGACCCTCTCCTTTCTTCAAACTCAAAGCCAGACTAGAACTTATACAATCAGGTCTCCCAGTTCTTAGGCCTTCAGATTTGGACTACACCATGGGCTCTTCTGAGACTTCAGCTCACCAGCTGCAGATCTGGGAATTTGTTTCTCTGGAAAACACATCCTAAAACACTTCCTAACAATCCACCCCAAAAGGAATTTAGGAAGGCTCAGCTAAGACATTGTCTCTGCTGCATTTGAAGCCTGGAGTGACGGGCTTGAGAATCAATTTCAAGGTGGCTTCTTCACTCCATGTCTGGTATCTCACTTTCCAGTTTTCCCATGTGACTTTGATTTTTTCAGCATGATCTCAGGGTAATCACACATCTTACATGGTCCCTGGCATTCCAAGATGAAGTAAAAGCCCCAAAGAGGAAATGAAAGCTGTCAGGCCCATTAAAGGCTGAGTTTGGAATTGGCAGTGTCACTTTTACTGTACTCTTATCAATCAAAGCAGTCACAGTCTTTTTCAGAAAAAGGTAGAGAAATAAACTCCACCTCTTGATGATGGAGTGGCAAGGTCACAGTGTGGAGAATATACGATGAGATTTTGCAGCCATATTTGGAAAATATAACCTACTGCAGGGATGATAGACCATGGAAAAGGGTTGGTTGCAATGTAAGCTGTTACAATAACTATGCTAAAGAATAGAAGCTGGTGGTCAGAATGAAGAGCCTGAAGTTGACAATTTTCAAAGCGGATGCAAGTACTGGAAATGACGAAGGTCCACCACTTACCATGGAAATGAGGTGGCTGAGAAAGCTTCTCTATAGCTTTTTCCCTGACAGCTGTTTTAACCCACTCACCTCATTCACAGAAAAACAAGTGTAATCTAAAAAAGAAAAAAGCATGTACTTGAACACCAAATTAGTTGACAGAACTGTTCAATTTAGCTAGTAATAGTAAAATTAATGAGATTTTGCAGCCATATTTGGAAAATATAACCTACTGCAGGGATGATGGACCATGGAAAAGGGTTGGTTGCAATGTAAGCTGTTACAATAACTATGCTAAAGAATAGAAGCTGGTGGTCAGAATGAAGAGCCTGAAGTTGACAATTTTCAAAGCGGATGCAAGTACTGGAAATGATGAAGGTCCACCACTTACCATGGAAATGAGGTGGCTGAGAAAGCTTCTCTATAGCTTTTTCCCTGACAGCTGTTTTAACCCACTCACCTCATCCACAGAAAAACAACAGTGTAATCTAAAAAAGAAAAAAGCATGTACTTGAACACCAAATTAGTTGACAGAACTGTTCAATTTAGCTAGTAATAGTAAAATTAATCTGCACATCAATATTCCAACTCTCGATGCATCTTTTTTCAAGATCAAAAGTATGCAGAAAAATTTCCTGCTTGATGTTTAGATCAATGCCATGTATTATTTATGACGAAATCTTTTAAAATTTGACTTACCAACTGCCCTGAAGTGTAGGCATAAAGATACACAGCTTTCTTAGATCTAATATCCTTTCTAATTATCTGGGATAGAAAGGAGGAAATAGTTTGTGGTGGGGATAGCCTTCGACAACAAAAATCAATTAATAGGTGGCATAGCACATAACTGGTAAATTGTACTGTCCACTGGAAACATATAATGTTTCAAAGACTATATGAAGATCAATTCCTTCCCTAAACATTCTCAAGGTATGAAGGACATATTTGTTAAGAAGGTTCTTTAAATAATAAGAAATTCTAAGGAGGCAAATTCAGAATATTCATCCGAACCTTTATTGAGTGAATATTACATTATCAATGAAATAAAAATGAAGATGAGCCCTGGCTTCATAGCCAGGATGCTCTCTCGTCTGCTTTTTCTTCTTACTTCATCACATTACCTTCGCCCATCTCATGTTAACATGTCTCTTTGATCCTTAAAAGCTGTACTTTCATTTATTCAATTAACACTATAATTCTTTAAAAAAAAGCATAGTCAAGTCAAACAGAAAGTCATAACATCATATTAAAAAAAAGGATAAACAAAAGCAACTATACTCCAATAAAAATTAATTTAAAAAACGTGTAAGTACTGCTACAGTGTTATAATACAAACTCTGTAGAAACAAAGAAAAAACAATTTTGATTAGTAAAGGGATGATATTCCCACAAAGCTGAAATGTAATTTTAACTGGTTGAATTTAAAGAATAAAATAAGCAGAAAGACAAAGTCAGCATGTTTGAGAAATGCTAAGATTCGAGTAAGGCTGGAACATAGGATGAACAGAATCACAAAGGATAATATACATGATGGAAACAAGTTTTGCTTTATTCTGTAGGTATTAAAGGGTGATTACCGATTTCTGAGCTAGGAAATTTAAGTGGTACACAGGTGATACAGCTAGATGTATAGTTTAGGTAAAAAACTTAACAGTAGACTCCAGGAAGATACAAAAGCAGAGATCCAAAATATAGGTACTATTAGTTAAGAAGTTCCTATAATTATCCAAGTAAGAAATAAAGTTGGTCAAAATCCCCAAATAAAATTTAACAGTTAACTGAGTTAGGTTGGAACATTCTGAACTGAATATACAACTCAAGAGTATCTTAGATACTTGTAATATAGTAGTTTAAAGAAATACAACTAGTTTAAATTATTCCTGCTGCTGCTGCTGCTAAGTCGCTTCAGATGTGTCCGACTCTGTACAACCATAGACGGTAGCCACCAGGCTCTCCCGTCCCTGGGATTCTCCAGGCAAAAACACTGGAATGGGTTGCCATTTCCTTCTCCAATGCATGAAAGTGAAAAGTGAAAGTGAAGTCGCTCAGTCATGTCAGACTCTTAGCGACCCCATGGACTGCAGCCCATTAGGCTCCTCCGTCCATGGGATTTTCCAGGCAAGAGTACTGGAGTGGGGTGCCACTGCCTTCTCCTAAATTATTCCTGCTGCTGCTGCTAAGTAGCTTCAGTCGTGTCTGACTCTGTGCAGCCCCATAGACCACAGCCCATCAGGCTCCACCATCCCTCCAGGCAAGAACACTGGAGTGGGTTGCCATTTCCTTCTCCAATGCATGAAAGAGAAAAGTGAAAGTGAAGTTGCTCAGTCGTGTCCGACTCTTAGCGACCCCATGGACCCCCTACCAGGCTCCTCCGGAGTGGGGTGCCATTGCCTTCTCTGAAATTATTCCTGAGTAAACTATAAATAGAAAATAACTACAATGTACAACACTTTATAATGACTTAAAAGGCCTATTTACATTTAGAGTATGTATTTTAAATATTATCAAAACAGAACTTAATATATCAACTTTATTAATTATATGTACATAATTTATACAAAAATGTTAAGGATTTTTCCCCCCATGGTTATAAGGACACCTCTGATCAACTTTTTTATAATTAGCTGACACACATTCATATAATACTAATTAATTTTATTCACCTAAAAAACTAAGTGAAATATAACCCCAAATAATAACCACTGACTTAGAAAAACAATTAAAATATTATCTGCTGTGTAGTCAATTATTTATTGAGCACATCCTATTTTTCAGCACCAAAACACATTTATTACCTTACAGAAATCAAAAAACCATCCTTCCTCTCTTTCTTAGTTGCCTCCCTAAGGTCATTACCATGTGTGCGTGCTCAGTCGCGTCCAGGTGTTTGCAACCCCATGGGCTGTAGCCTATCAGGCTACTCTGTCCAAGGAATTTTTTAGGCAAGAATACTGGAGTGGGTTGTCATTTCCTACTTCAGGGGATCTTTCCAACCCAGGGATCAACCTGCATCTTCTGCACTGGCAGGCAGACTCTTTATCACTGCACCACCTGGAAAGCCATGGTCATCACCACCTATCTATAATTTCTTTTAATAAAATACATGTAAGTGGGAAGGTATAAGTATTAATCTATTATTCTGGAATTTTAAAATGACACATGCACACATTTAAAGGTTATACATTTTAAATAGATACAAACTGTTAATTCCTAAAAAATATTTTAAAAATTAACCTCATTGAAATTTTTGGTTTATAAAAATAACTTTAATTGCAGGGTGTCAAGTTTAAATAACTGTGTATTATGATGGTTGGCTACATATAAGATACATATTCTTTCAAGTTTAAAGTACCTCTCCTAAAAATTAGGCCAATGGTTGATTCCTTATTTCAGTTCAACTGGAATAAAACCTAACAGGAGTATTTTCCAGTAAAATACAAACATTAGTCGCTCAGTCATGTCCAACTCTTTGTGACCCCATGGACTGCAGACCTCCAGGCTCCTCTGTTCATGGGATTCTCTTGGCAGGAATACTGGAGTGGGTTGCCATTCCCTTCTCCAGGGGATCTTCACGACCCAGGGATCAAACCTGGCTGTCCTGCATTGCAGGTGGATTCTTTACTGCTTGAGCCATCAGGGAAGCTGTATAATACAAAAAATTATAGCCCAAAGGTCAAGCAACACAAAATTTAATACTATTGAGAAGAATCTAACAGGTAATAATAGAAAATTCTAGCTAGCATCTACTTTTGTGTAAGATTATCACACAGAAAACTTGTTCTATTAAAAGTATCTTTTAGAAAGGGAAGAAACTATAAAGAAACAGACTATGTAAGATCTAGTTAAGTGCCCTCCTTCTACAAATTAAGAGACTGGGACTCAATAAGTAACTTGGTCCAAGACACACCTCAATGGTACAATCAGGACTGATTTCGGAACCTGACTTCTATTCTGGGCTCTTTACCATATCTGTGTTCTCTCATTTTACGACTGAGTCATATTACTTATTCATTAAGTTTTTACTTTAAATTTGGAAAATTAACAAGCAATGAAATGTCATCTACCCAACAACTCTTGACTTGTTTTCCAAAAATGAGCATTAAGAATAGGATGTAGTTCATCACATTAGAGCACTTGTTTAGCTTCATTAAGGTTAAGAACTTTACACAGGAAAAAGTTCACTTTACACAGAATTTGGTTTGGCTAACAGAAACCTTACATCAAAATCACAAACTTGGAAACCTCTTAATCTATATCATAGTAACTTCATACGTTGTGAAATGGTTTTCTATAATCTTGACATTTTCTTCAGATAGCCAGTTTTCCTGTTTTAGCTGCCTTATAAGAGCTTCCAAAGACTTCAATCTCCCTAGAGTTTGTTGTTCCTGTAACTCAAGAAGAGTTATCTTTGAATGTAGTTTAGACACTTTCTGCCAAAGATATTCCTTATTTACATCTTGTCTGCAGTAAGAATGCTCAGTCTGTAAAAATTCTGTCTCATAGTCTACATCCTTATATGAGTCTTCAATGTCTATATCTTCTTCCATTTCCACTGTTTCTTTGGGGGCAGGTATAAAAGAATTAATTGCAGGTTTGGAATTTTCTGTAGGTACAAAAATGGCAATAACGGATTCTTTATCTGTGTTTAATTCTTCAACTGTTTGAGTAACTGTGCTGAATATGAATGGATTTTCCTGTGCTGACTTAATTTCCACAGATTATTTGTAAAGTGTGGGTTAGCAAGATGATTAGTAGTTATTTCAATCACTTCTTGGGTTTCTAAAGGCTGCTGAATACCCTCTAAATTTGAAGTTGTCAAAGTAATAGTTGTAGAACTTAGATTCTCAAATGATGTGTGAAAACCACCTATACTCATGTCTTGGTTAACTGATGTTTCCAAGGTAGATTCTGGTTTTCTGGTATCTTGTTTAACTAGACTAAGAGTTAATATGTTATTTTGTACACTTTCTGCTTTTGGATCTGATGACTTTACCAAGGCAGATGACTCAAGTAATTCTGCATGTTCAGGGAGGAGGTGTGTATTAACTGGATGCTTCTTTGGCTCATTTGATGCAAAAGCTTCTTCTGACTTGGCTTTTAGGCATACTTCTTTCTCACTTTTCAATTTTTTCTTCTGAGATTTTTTTTTGGAAGGATCTTTCTCCTATAAAATAACATTTTCAAATTCTAAAAAAGATGTCCTTACTAGGCTTTATCCTCTTATTAGATAGTGCTGACTATTTCAGTACAACTTTGAGTAGTATACTGGCCAAACAAATTTATTAGTTAAAAAATGTTTTCAGTATGTAACAGCTCAAAATATACGTGAAAGCATTAAAAAAAAATTACGCATAATCAATATATAAAGAAAAATCTCAGATCATTCACAAGACTAGTAAAAAAATCTTAGATCATTAATTTACATTAAAAACTCAACCTGATAATTTATGTATGTGTTATCTTTGGCTCCTCTTAAGCTATGCTTCAGAATGGTTTATTAAAAAATTATCACTTTCAGTAAAAGTACACATTAGTTTTCCTTTCTCAAGTATGTGTTTTCCCAACAGTTATTTTTCACTCTCCTCCCCTCTTCCTGACTACCTGCCACCCTGCAATCTGCCACCATACTCAGTATTAGCCCCTTCTCCCCTACTCCCTGCCTCCAATACCTGATTGTCTTCAGGCAAAGAAAATATTGTTGGAATTGCAGTTTGTTTCAAATAGCGAATACCCCATCTGAGTCAAGAGAGTCAGGAGTAAAATGGTCACTACACAGGAACTGGTATTTACTTGGAACCCATGAATCTCGTTTCATATTCTTTAACCATTTTTCAAGTCTTTCTTTGTCATGGAGAGGAAACCTGAAATTAAAAAAAGGAAAACTTTGCTATATTTTAACAATAATTTTATTTTATAAAAAATAAATACTGATAACTTAGTAAGATGCTAGATGAAGAGAGTCTGGGTGCTTTGTAGGAAATAATTTTTAACCCTGATACCATTCCATAGAAAAAATCATATTATCTGCTTTTGGAAGTTTTTTTACCATTGATACAATATTCATACACTGTTTGAAAAGTTTTTAACCTTACCTATATCAGTAACTTATAAATATGATAAGCATAATGAGAAAAGGCATTTTAGTGGCAAAAAGAATTTTACTTTCAGAGGACTTAGAATAATTACTGGTATAAACTGAACACTGTATTTATTGAATTTCCTAATTAATATAAATTTATTTTGCAGCAGGCGACAGTGTCAGTAAGAAAATTCTTCAAGTTGGATGGTATTAGGGGACTGAACACATGAAATTTTAAGAAGTCAATAAAAAGTTCCATTTCCAGTAAATTCGCATTTTGAGGAATAAAAATCTATAACTGACTTTCTCTGGCATTATTATTTTTCTCTCCTTAAAAATAGTAACTATGCAGTCCACAAAACTAAAGAAGTCCTAGTCTGAGGTTATGAGCCCCCCAAATCCAAGGCCAAATAAATACGGGAAATATGGTGCTAAGTTCAACATGATTCTTTGCTACAAACCTCCTCAGAGCCAGTAACATTCATATACCAGAGTATGTTTATCCCCCTGAAATATCTCTGCAACCTGTGGAAGGGCTTCAAGGAAGATAATTCTGGAAATATGGCACATAGTGCAAACTCTTTGGAATTATCAGTTTTGTTTTTTCATTAGGTAAGATAATGGAAAGCAGCTGAGTCATTTGACGAGCTTTAGGTCTAAAGTCAAAAAAGCTTCACAAAATACCAGTGAAACTTCAAAGAAACTTAAAGACACTCACATTAGAGCTAAATTATTTAGAATTCAATGGACAGAGGAACCTGGTGGGCTACAGTCCACGGGTTGCAAAGAATTGGACACAACTGAGCGACAAACACTTTCACATTAGAAATAAAGGAAATTATAGAACAGTCTAAACACGTTGATTTTTCAGAAACATGAAGCACGTTATGAATGCCAAGTGCTATTTTATGCTTTTAGACGCTACGTGTGAATTCGGTACTATTAACGTGTGCACTGTACAGATGGAAGGTCTTAGGTAGCAGGGTTAAATTAAATAATTTACAGGTCGTTAAGCTTCAAAGTGATGGAGCCAGGATTTGAGCCTAAATCTAGCTTTGGAGCCGGGTCTCTTACTAATAAGTAGTACACAATACTTCTTCCTTGTTGTTCCAAATAAAAATGAGTACTTTTGGGGTTCCACAAAAAAATATTTCGTGGCTATAGTTATTTGGAATACATACAGTAATTTGGAACAAAGTGGAATATTCCCTACTTTTCCAGAGTTCGCTTTCTGCCACTTAACTTTTAGGAAAAGTTAGGTCTAACAGGTATTAGGGCCCAAACAAATTTTTCACTTTTACGAAATAAAACCAATCGCTTCTTCGCTTAGAAAAGGCTTCCTAGGAACGCTCTACGTTGGGAGAGGGGGTAAAATCTGTTAGCCCTTACTTACCTGCTCTCTGTACGAATGAAGAATTATCTAGAGCCTTGAGCAGGTGACAGATTATAATTCCGCCTCTGCCACAAAACTTTCAAGGTTAAGTTACCTGATCTTTTCTGAAAAGCCTCAGTTTTCTCAGGAGAAAATGGAATAACATCTACGTGACCTAACTCACAGGAGTTGTAAGATAAACTTGGAGGACACCTTCCCATTCGGCACGTTTGATGCACCTTAAGTGATTCAGTTCAGTTCAGTCGCTCAGTCGTGTCCGACTCTTTGCGACCCCATGAATTGCAGCAGGCCAGGCCTCCCTGTTGTTAAGTTACCTGATCTTTTCTGAAAAGCCTCAGTTTTCTCAGGAGAAAATGGAATAACATCTACGTGACCTAACTCACAGGAGTTGTAAGATAAACTTGGAGGACACCTTCCCATTCGGCACGTTTGATGCACCTTAAGTGATTCAGTTCAGTTCAGTCGCTCAGTCGTGTCCGACTCTTTGCGACCCCATGAATTGCAGCAGGCCAGGCCTCCCTGTCCATCACCAACTCCCGGACTTCACTCAAACTCACGTCCATTAGCGTTGTTCAATGAAATGAGGTCAGGGGAGGTGGGGAAACGCTCTGAAAACCAGAGGTATCGCTCAGACTTTACCGCTTAAAATGCCCTATTAATACCCCCAACAGACCCCTAAGCCTCGCCGCACACCAAGCGTCCTCCCTAGAAATGTCAGAACATTTCCAGATAGACTCAACTCGCGCCTTCGCGCCCTCCTCCTGCGCAGAAATCAAACACTCCCGGAGAACCAAGAACAAATTTACAGAGCAGACAGGAGAGACGCCAAACCCTAACCCCAAACGCCAGAGGACAGCGACCCAAAGGCAAGCTGAAAGCTTCCACGTTAGAGGCAACTTACGGGTAAAAACTAAGCTTCCGCTCTTTATTATTTCGTCCCCGGCGGTTCTTACAGCAAATCGCTGCGCAATAGCGGGGCATCGCTGCAGCGCAGCGACACGAGACCCAAGCCGCCAAGGGGCACAGGCGGGACTTCCTCACCAAGGCGGGGCTGCAGGTCCTTATTGCCCGAGGTATCGCGCCTGCGCCAGGCGGGGTGGAGTAGAAAGCCTCGGCAACTCTGAACTCACTTCCGTTTCCGCCGGCTTCGGCGCAGGCCTTCGGGGGTTGGAGCCGGAAGTGACGTATGGGCTGATCAGCAACAACAGTTTTCCACGTGCGCGTAGGGCGCCAGGGTCAGGTGGGGAGGTGGGAGCCAATAGAAAAGCGTTTCGTGTAGGTCTTTTCCTGAGGTTTAGGCGCCCGCAGCTACCGGCCAGCCACTGGGGAGCGGGCTGTGCGAGAAGGTGGCAGCGAGAGGCGTGTGAGGTCGGCGGACAGGAGGCGGTGGGCCCGTATCGGCTCACGGAAGCTGCTGAGGCCGGGGTGAAGGCCGAGCCGAGCGGCCGTGTGGAGTCGCTGGTTAGTGTCGCCGGTTAGGAGCAGCAGCAGCTGGAGGTTGCGAACTAGAAACGAGGCCGAGGTCTCGGGGAGGGGAGTTAGGCCTCGGTGTCCGCTGCGATCGCCGCTAGGATTTCGGGCTGCCCGGTGTTCTTGAGGAAAATAATAGGGGAAAGGTGATGGCAGAAACACAGCGTAGTGCGGTTTGTTGTGGGGTTGTGCCGCTGGCTTTCCCGGGCGTCGGGCAGCTCCTCTCAGGGCGGGACCCGGGGTGGGACCTCGAGCCCTTCAACCCAACGGCTACATCTGGTCTGCTAGGGCGAGTAAGGGTGAGGGCTGATGGTCTAGCCCAAGCAACCACCTCCTCTAGGGAGAGAGACCCCCGGGACTGTGCGCCGGGTCCCTCTTAGGAATGAGGAGTCAGTATAAGGCAGTCAGTCTTCTAGGAAAGTATGGTATATTCACCTTGAAACTGTGAAATAAAGTTTATTAAACCAGGAAGGTACCTCTCTGCCACTGTTAGACCCGCCCTTTGGCAACGGCCGTAGTACATGCTCGGTTTGTGTTCGTTTAACCAGGAGTTTATACTTGATCCTTGGTACCCGTGACTGTGACTAACTCTCTGGAAAGAAGTGATCTGTCTGCTAATTACGCTCCAAACTGGCCACAGGAGAGGAAGGCAGGCAGTTTCCACAAACCAGAGTGTCTTTCGTCAGACGTGTTATGTCATCTTTAGCTTTATAAGCACTCCTATATTCAAAAAACAGGATCAATTCTTTTTGAATCGCGAACCATTTAATCTGTAATCTCAAGAATTCCAAGTTGTATTCTAGGTGGAAACTTATTTGAGGTTAGAGAAATACTGATTCCTGAGAAGTTTGAAAGTAAGTTTACCTTATCTGTAGTACAAACAATGAGAGGTTTTTTTTGGCAACCTTAGCAGAAATCCTAAATTTTGTTAATTACTAGTTTTTAACAAAACATACATCCGTGCTTTTCTATTAAATATTTGAGATCTTAACAGTTTTTTTTTTTTAAAGAGATTACGTTCTGTTGAGTTGTTAATATTATTGTGATATTGAGATTCTCTAAGTGGAATCCTTGGCTCCTTTTACTGAAATGAAAACTGAAAATTTCTTTGTTGCTGTTGAGTCACTAAGTTGTGTCGGACTCTTGCAACTCCGTGGACTGTCGCCTACCAGGCTTCTCTCTGCCCATAGGATTTTCCAGGCAAGAATTGTGGTGTGGGTTGCCATTTCCTTCTCGGAGTTCTTCCCGACCCAGAAGTTGAACCTGTGTCTTCTGCTTGGCAGGCTGATTCTTTACCATCTGGGAAGCCTGTTTCTTAGGGAGGGAAGATTGCTGCTAATTTAGACATACGGGGCTATTTACCTTAGTAATGAACTTTTTTCCCGTTCAATTTTTTTAAACCCCTTTAGAATATACATTGGAGAAGGCACTGCCACCCCACTCCAGTACTCTTGCCTGGAAAATCCCATGGGCAGAGGAGCCTGGTAGGCTGCAGTCCATGGGGTCGCTAAGAGTTGGACACGACTGAGCGACTTCCCTTTCATGCATTGGAGAAGGAAATGGCAACCCACTCCAGTGTTCTTGCCTGGAGAATCCCAGGGACGGGGGAGCCTGGTGGGCTGCCATCTGTGGGGTCCCACAGAGTCGGACACAACTGAAGTGACTTAGCAGCAGCAGCAGCAGCAGCAGCAGCAGAATATACATTCTTGAATATTAGGGTTCTTTCAAAAAATATTTTGATTTTCCACCCTTTTTACAAGGCTTGCATGTAATGAGGCTTTGATAGTAACTGATCAAATATCAGTTATTGAATATTTTTGTATCTGTTTGTGGCCAGAATGTTAGTGGAAGGCAAATCCATGAAAGATTTTTCTCAATTTGGTTGAATTATATTTGCTTTCAAGAAGATTACTACCAATTTAGGGAGTGTAAAGCCTGTACAAATGAAATAACATGGAAACAAGTACAAGATACACTATATATGCTTAACATTTTGGTACTGCATTAGTGTACTTTAAATCCTAAAAAATCTAAAGATTAGTTCCATAATTTTTTTTCTTTACTTTTTTAGGATATTAGAAATGGCTACTCCCCAATCAGTTTTCATCTTTGCAATCTGCATTTTAATGATAACGGAATTAATTTTGGCTTCCAAAAGTTACTATGATATCTTAGGTGTGCCAAAGTCGGCCTCAGAGCGCCAAGTCAAGAAGGCCTTTCACAAGTTGGCCATGAAATACCATCCTGATAAAAATAAGAGCCCTGATGCTGAAGCAAAATTCAGAGAGATTGCAGAAGGTATGTAAATAACTATCTCCAAGGTTTCAAAGGTAATGAGTAGTAAAGGAAAAATGATAGGCAAGAAGTTTGTATATATTTGAAGGTTTTTTGGGAGATGAGAGGTAAAGTGGGATATAGTATATGTAAATGTAGTGAGAGTCTCAAGAGTTTTATTACAACATTTTGATCCTTGATGTATGGAAGTAGATACTTTTTTGGGCATTCAGATCTAAAAATGTTGAAAATGTATTATTTCATTCTTTTATTATTTATAAAATTGCTATTGTTTCTATGTTAGAGGGAATTTTAGATACCTCAAATTTAAAGTTTTTATGAAATATGGAGTTAAATATAAAACTATTGAGCATAAAAAATAGATTTTAAGTGCCGTTTTTTTGGTCTCCTCACTTGGTCTACATCTCAAAGCCACATTTGTCTTTATTTATTTATTTATTTTTTTCACATTTGTCTTTAAAGGAAAGGTGTTAAACAAGTTTTGACTTACTAATTCTGAAACAGATTGCATCTCCTGAGCATTCAGTAGTTAATTGTTGGGTGGTGGTAACTGGGAGTTGGAGTTAAACATTTACTTCAGCTAGTAAGGAGGTGAAAAATCTGAATTCCTCTTAATTTGCTCATTAAATTCTTTAATGCAAGCAGTGACTTTACACAAATAGTATGAAGAATAGCTCTGAAATTGTTGCCCATATAATTATTTTTAGTAATGGTAGCATTTATTTAACATTTATTGTATAGATACTAGAGGCAGGTATTGTGCTAACTGCTGATAGCATACAGTGGATAAGACAAAAAGTCTCTGCCTTTTGTGACTCTTTTATGCTTGTAGGCTTTGGTTTTGTTTGTGCTGTGAAATCTTTTCCTACAATAGATAAATTTAAAAGGTTTGGATATATGTAATTTTGTTTCTCTTCAGTTACTAAAGTATTTTTATTTCTTTTCAGCATATGAAACTCTCTCAGATGCTAATAGGCGGAAAGAATATGATACACTTGGACATAATGCTTTTACTAATGGTAAAGGACAAAGAGCTAGTGGAAGTCCTTTTGAGCACTCGTTTAACTTCAATTTTGATGACTTATTTAAGGACTTTGATTTTTTTGGTCAAAACCAAAATACTCGGTCCAAGAAGCCTTTTGAAAATCACTTCCAGACACGCCAAGATGGTTCCAGTAGACAGAGGCACCATTTCCAGGAGTTTTCTTTTGGAGGTGGTTTGTTTGATGACATGTTTGAAGATATGGAGAAAATGTTTTCTTTTAGTGGTTTTGACGCCACCAACAATCGACATACAGTACAGACTGAAAATAGATTCCATGGATCTAGCAAGCACTGTAGGACTGTCACTCACGAAGAGGAAATATGGTTACTACATACACTGACTGTTCAGGACAGTAGTTGGTTCTTTTTCTGTTCTCATTAAACCCAATTAGTTGACTCCTCTTCAGTATCTTTGATGCAGAAAGAATTTTTTTGTGAACTATTTTGACAAGTGCATGATTTCACTTAACTTAATATAGCTATTAAATATATTTAAATTGTTTTTGACAATTCAGCAACATTTAATTAGGAGACCAATAGCTAATTAATTTCCCTGATTAGAGAAGGTTCTTTACAAAAAGATACTATAATTCTGTCTGGTCTGTTTTTCTCTACTTGTCTTTGGGCTTATTAACATGACCAGTTTCATTACCAAGGAAAGAATTGACTTTGCCTGATAAATATTTAAAGGTTAAACTTTAAAAGTTATTCTAGATTTAAATTGTGTGAACATGAATGATTTTTTTGGAGTGAAACCTTTGCTAATTTAAAATTGCATGCTCTGTGGCATCTCTAACTTAGGTTGCAAAATGTATGTGAAACTGTATAATTCAGTTGTTCAGCAAAGGATGACAAGCAGTATCTTGTTTAATTTCCACTGAAAGCTTGAAAAAAGTATGGTTTAATAACCATGCAGAAGAATTGGGAGTAAAGGAAATGATGGTGTTGCTCATAGTCTTTAAGACCAAAAGAAAGTTGAAAACTTAAATACTGACAAGAGATTGTTACCTGTTTGATTCCTGGCTAATGATTTTGTAGTGTTGAAGTCATAGCTGTTTTACACATCTTTTCACATTTCTTTCTTAGTTGTTGGCCCTCTTGGTCTTACTGTGGATTTATGTATTTTTGTGTGTGTGTGGTTTTTCTTCTTTGCACTCATCTTTAGAGATTGACTAATACCTCATTCTGTTTATAAAAACAGCCAGTAATTTCTGTGCAACCTTATTACGTGCAATATTTTTAAATCCTAAGAAATGTGTGCTTTTGTTTTCAGATGGACTTATTTCTTTAGTTCTGCACTTGTTCCATGTTGTACTCCATATGAGTACTATCCTATGGATACATATTAAAACTAGTAAATATCTCATACAGCTTTGTGAGTGAGAGAAATATAATATTTACAATATGATCTCTGTTGTCATTTTATTCTTAAAAGTTTATTCTGCAGTTCTGGAGGGTATATAAGCAATTGAGCTGCTAATACTGATCATAGACTATATTCTAGATGTTTGAAGATTTTGTTAATTTTGGTATATTTGCTTGCTAGGAGCAAGTATTCTTGCCACTGGTTCGTTCCTCTTCAGGCCTGGTTGGGAAAGAGCAGGCTGCATGAACCTATATTTGTTAGTAGTCATCTTTAATTTGAAATCTGTGAAGAAAGTGAATGTATTATATTTATGTACCTTTATTAGTTCCTAAAAGTTATACATACTACTTTATTTTATAATAAGAAAATTACCTGCCTTGAATTTTGGTCTAAAAATTCTCTGTGGCCTATTAAACAGAAAAGTAAGGCAAAAAAATAAGCCAAAAAAAAAAAAATTCAAATCACAAACATGAAAGATTATTTTATCTAGTTTTAAACATTTATTTGACCCCCCCCCCCACACCTTTTTTTAAACCTCCCATTTGGCTGTTTGGCATACTTTTTGCAAGGGAAAATGTGCCATGAGTCATACACACTTATGATACATGCTAAATATAAAGAAAGATGCTTAGATAATCTATAGGTATGTGTGTGTGAGTAAATAGCTGTGTAAGCAACTAGAAATTAGAGCTGTAATCAGTATAACAGTTTCCTCCGTAATTTAGAATTTTTTTTCTTTATAGTTTGTATAGGTTGAATGTACAAAGAGAACAGTGAACTCCTGTAGTTATGCAGTGACCAATACAATAGCTTAATCTTTACTCCCTATATAAGCCAACACAAAATCTCACTTTTTTCCTTCTACATAAAATAGTAACATAATAGACAATTTTTCTAAATAAAAAGCACACTAGGGGAAATGGTGCAATGGCACCCCACTCCAGTACTCTTGCCTGGAAAATCCCATGGGTGGAGGAGCCTAGTGGCTGCAGTCCATGGGGTTGCTAAGAGTCGGACACAACTGAGCGACTTCACTTTCATTTTTCACTTTCATACATTGGAGAAGGAAATGGCAACCCACTCCAGTGTTCTTGCCTGGAGAATCCCAGGGACGGGGGAGCCTGGTGGGCTGCTGTCTGTGGGGTCGCATAGAGTCGGACATGACTGAAACAACTTAGCAGCAGCAGCAGCAGGGGAAAAAGACCACTGTTGAGCAGAATACAGAAATTTGTATCAGCAGTAGGTCACTAAAGTTTATATTGTTCATGTTAATGCTGGCACCTTTAGTTGCATGTGACATACTGAATAGTCAGTCATGGTTGTTTCCCGCCTTGGTTCCAATGACAAAATATAATGAAGCCATAGTTCAGTCACTCAGTTGTGTCTGACTGTGACCCCATGGACTGCAGCATGCCAGGCTTCTGTGTTCATCATCAACTGCCCCAGCTTGCTCAAACTTACGTCCATCGAGTTGTTGGTGCCATGCAACCATCTCATCCTCTGTCGTCCCCTTCTGCCTTCAGTCTTTCCTAGCATCAGGGTCTTTTCAAATGAGTCAGTTCTTTGCATCAGGTGGCCAAAGTATTGGCGTTTCAGCATCAGTCCTTCCAATGAATATTAAGGACTGATTTCCTTTAGGATGGACTGGTTGGGTCTCCTTGTGGTCCAAGGGACTCTCAAGAGTGTCTTCCAGCACCACAGTTGAAAATTACCAATTCTGCGCTCAGCTTTATAGTCCAACTCACATCATACGTGACTACTGGAAAAACCATAGCTTTAACTAGACGGATCTTTGCTGGCAAAGTAATGTCTTTGCTTTTCAATATGCTGTCTATGTTGGTTATAGCTTTTCTTCCAAAGAGTAAGCATCTTTTAATTTCAAGGCTGCAGTCACCATCTGCAGTGATTTTAGAGCTCCCCAAAATAGAAGTCTCTGTTTCCATTGTTTCCCCATCTATTTGCATGAAGTGATGGGACCAGATGCCGTGAACTTAGTTTTCTGAATGTTAGTTGTAAGCCAACTTTTTCACTCATCTTTCATTTTCATCAAGAGGCTTTTTAGTTCTTTGCTTTCTGCTGTAAGAGTGGTGTCATCTGCATATCTGAAGTTACTGATATTTCTCCCAGCAATCTTTATTCCAGCTTATGTTTCATCCAGCCTGGCATTTTGCATGATGTAATCTGTATATAAGGTAAATAAGCAGGTAACAATATACAGCCTTGAGTACTGCTTTCTGGATTTGGAACCAGTCTGTTCCAAATCCAGTTCTAACTGTTACTTCTTAACCTGCATACAGATTTCTCAGGAGGCATACAAGGTGGTCTGGCTTTCCCATCTCTTTCAGAACTTTCCAGAGTTTATTGTGATCTACACAGTCAAAGGCTTTGGTGTAGTCAATAAAGCAAAAGTAGATGTTTTTTCTGGAACTTTCTTGCTTTTTCAATGATCCAACGGATGTTGGTAATTTGATCTCTGGTTCCTCTGCCTTTTCTAAATCCAGCTTGAATATCGAAGTTCACAGTCCACGTACTGTTGAATCCTGGCTTGGAGAATTTTGAGCACTACTTTGCTAGCGTGTGAGATGAGTGCAGTTGTGCAGTAGTTTCAACATTCTTTGGCATTGCCTTTCTTTGGGATTGTAATTAAAACATCTTTTTCAGTCCTGTGGCCACTGATGAGTTTTCCAAATTTGCTGGCATACTGAGTGCAGCACTCACAGCATCATCTTTTAGGATTTGAAATAATTCAACTGGAATTCCATCACCTGCACTAGCTTTGTTCATAGTGATGCTTCCTAAGGCCCGCTTGACTTTGCATCTCAGGATATCTGTCTCTAGGTGAGTGATCACATCATCATGGTTGTCTGGGTCATGAAGATCTTTTTTGTATAGTTCTTCTGTGTATTCTTGCCACTTCCTCTCTATCTTCTGCTTCTGTTAGGTCCATACCATTTCTGTCTTTTATTGAGCCCATCTTTGCATGAAATGTTCCCTTGGTATCTCTAATTTTCTTAAAGAGATCTCTAGCCTTCCCATTCTGTTGTTTTCCTCTATTTCTTTGCACTGATCACTGAGGAGGGCTTTCTTATCTCCTTGCTATTCTTTGGAACTCTGCATTCAAATGGGTATATCTTTCATTTTCTCCTTTGCCTTTAGCTTCCCTTCTTTTCTCAGGTATTTGCAAGGCCTCCTCAGATAACCATTTTGCCTTATGCATTTTTTTTCTTGAGGATGGTCACTGCCTCCTGTACAATGTCACAAACCTCAGTCCATAGTTCTTCAGGCACTCTCTATCAGATCTAATCTAAATGAAGCCATAAACATGCTTATAACATAAAATAACATCCAGGAGTTTTGAGGTGTGATGATAAAAGAGTATAGGGCAAAGACATTGAATTGAGAGGTAAATCCAAGAACCATAGTTAAGATGTTGGAGAAGCTTTAAGTCTCAAATTTTTAGTGAAGAAATGGGCCAGAGCTCAATTATGTTAATTCATTGAACTGCATTGGGAACCCTTCCCCTTTTGCCTTCAGGTAAACTGTTGACAGCTTTTTCTTAAGGTCAGAAACTTAGTGTAACTCTTCAAAGAAAAAGATTATTTCTGGGCAGGCTACCCAGTTGTGGGCATTGAGATGACAGGTTGACCAGAGGTGAACTTTCACATGGTGGTGGAGAGGGTGGTGGTGAATAATACTAACACTCCACTCCCAGAGTAAATAAAACCTTACTTTAAAGTGTAGGGAGCAATAATTTCTGCATCCTGATTACATACTTGCCTGCAGTTGCCTGCAGGTTGAAATACCCTGACAGCTTACAAGAAACCGTAGCTCCTATTGAAAAAGGAGCTGTAATGCAGGCATACATTACTGTTGAAGAAACTGTTTTTCTCATCTGTGCAAATTGAATTTCTTCATAAACATACACATGCTCAAGGAACTCAGACATTTAAGGAAAACCAACTGTAGGGAATAGAAGCCTGGACATCGAACCCTGTATTTACTGGTTGTCTATGTAGGCCTCATTGAGAAGGTGAATTTACAGACTTACGTGTTGAAAGATGGAAATGTGTAACAAGTTCTAGGAAAAGTGAAGAAGCCAATAATAGCTTCTGGTCACACTGATAAGGCAGAGTAGTTGGAGATGAGTCTATAAAGATAGGTGGGTGGGCAGGACAGATCCTGTAGGGCTTTGTCAGCTTTTGTAAAGATTTGACATTGGAATATGATAGCTGAGTTTTGAGCAAATAAATGACTATCTTTCATAGGTTTTAGAAGGATCATACTGTGTTGATAGTAGACGATAGAGGGGCAATGGTAGAATAGAGAGATCAGTTAGACTGTTTCCATATTCCTGGATGAGAAATTAATGCAGCTCACACACTGCACCAGTGGGAATGGTTGCAAGCAGCTGCCAGTAGGATTTGTTTAACAATTGGATATAGGCGTGAAAGAGGATAAAAAGATTATTCCAAGCTTAGTGTTTAGAGAACCAGAAGGACAGTTGTTAAGAAGGGGAAAGCTGCAAGAAGACATTTAAGGGGAAATGGGAAGTTCAGTTGGACATACAATTTTGAAATAATGTATATACAGGCTTAGAGATGGGCCTGGAATTTGGAGAGAACTGGGCTGAAGATGTGTATTTCTGAATTGTCAAAATATAGGGAATATTTTAAACCACAAGTCTTAATTAAATCACCAAGGGAATATTTATAGATATAAAAAGAAACAATCCAAGAACTAAGCCCTCAAGTGCTCTAAAATTAAAGGCAAAACAGCCCCTCCCTTCCCCCCAAAAAAAGTATGAGGAGAAAATGAGGAATACAGAAAGATGTCTCAGAAGAGGCAGCCAATGAGTTAGGAGCTTTGTGTCTTGGGAGAAAGTGAAAAGAAGTTTATCAAGAAGTAGAAAATGGGGCTTCCCTAGCAGCTCAGAGGTGAAGAATCTGTCTGCCAATGCAGGAGACACAGGTTTGATCCCTGATCTAGGAAGATCCTGCATGCCACAGAGCAGCAAAGCCCATGTGCCACAGCTGTTGAGCCTGTGCTCTAGAGCCCGAGAGTCGCACGCCAGTTTAGTGGTTGCAGCACGTGGCCTCAGTAGTTGGTGCCCAGGCTCCAGGGCACACAGTCTCAGCAGTTGTGGCTTGAGGGCCCTCGAGCTCGTGGGGTTCAGTAGTTGTGGCCCTCGGGCTTAGTTGCTCCATATCGAATCCATGTCCCCTGCATAGGCAGGTGGATTCTTAACCACCGGACCACCAGGGAAGCCTCACCATTAGAGATTTTTAAAGAAGATTGGGCTTTTCTCTTTGTACTCTGAACTGATAACTGATTTTTTCAGTTAGGAACCAACTTCATCTTAAATGTTACAGAATTTTGGCATTGGTAGGTTTAATGTTTGTGGTTTCAACTGTTTGGGACAGACTCCAAATTTCTATGATATAAGAATTTGTGATTTTTTTGAGGTATAAAATGGAATTCCATACCATACTAGTATATTACTAGGTAGTAAGTAGACTAGCCACCTATCCAATATCTACAAATCAAAATATCTTTGAATAGCTTGTATTTATCATTGTGTAGGCATTTAAGGAAGGAAATCATATGCTAATGGTGTTCACTAAATTAGAGATATAAGTCTCCTTCTTCAAAGTTGAGGCTATTGTATTTTTCATGTGAAGATGGGTTGCTACCATGATCCATTTACCAGATCAAATCTTTTGCACCCACTGCCTTTCTATTCTGCCCCATCCTGCCTCTGTCAAACCTCAATTTCCCTCATTTATTTGAATACCTGTTTTGAATTTTAACTGCTGGCCTGGAGGGAGTCAAATCTACACCTGCAAACTCATTGTTTTCACCTTCCCTCCACCAGTCTATGCTGCTGACATCTCAAAGATGCTTCATGGTAGTCTTTTTTGGGTTATGACATATTATATAATTATCACTCACTAAATTAGCAGCTTAAAATAAAAAAAACTTTCCACTATTTAATTTTTTAAACTTAATTTCTTATTATTCAAATATAATTTCAAGTAATAAAGATCACTTGAAAAATTACATGAGTGATTAGACATATTAGGGAAAAGTCATTAAAATATTTGCTGGTATTTTACAGTTGACTTTTAGTGACAATGAAATGTATTAATATGTTGGTATTAAAAGAGCAATAACACTTTCTTGTTTTAAATGAATTTTACTATTTTCTACATTATCTTTCATAATTAGAAATGGAATGAATTGGTGTTTGCTAATGCATAATTATTTGGTTATTTGTATTCATTCTTATAATTTAGATAATACTGATTCTCATTCCCTGACACACATCAGGAATATAGACCCACATACATTAGAGATGTAAGATACAGAGAAAAACATTTTTCTTTCCTTTTCAGAGAGGGTTTTTGTTCCTTCACTCCGTTTCTTGTAGGTAGAGGTGCTATGTTTGTTGGAATAGGCTAATCTACACTGTAATAATATATCAGTCACATTCATTTTCTTAAATATTGGAATAAAAATACATATGCCTAGTGACTGTATTACTTAATGCTATATTTAAAAAAAAGAATAGCTGTAAACTGTGTTATTTGTGTGTTCAATGAAAATAAGTATGGGAAACACTAGTTTTCTTTATTCCCCTGAAGTGAAAGTGAAGTCGCTCAGCCGTGTCCGACTCTTTGTGCCCCGTGAAGCACAAAGTCTCCTCCATCCATGGGGTTCTCCAGGCAAGAATACTGGAGTGGGTTGCCATTTCCTTCTCCAGGGGACCTTCCTGACCCAGGGATTGAACCCAGGTCTCCTGCATTGCAGGCAGACCCTTTAACCTCTGAGCCACCAGGGAATCCCGTATTCCCCCAAGACTTCTCAAAAAAAAATTTTTTTTTTAACATACATAGCTCTGAGAAGCAAATATAGTCTGAGGCATTTCTAAATCTATGATCAAAAAAACCCTTTTTCTAGGAGCATCTCTGGACCAATTAAGTAAAAGAATTCCACATAACCCTTGAAACTCTGGACTACCAATACCTTTAAATCTACTTAAAGAACACACTTTTGTAGAAAAGGCTCCATAAATAAGTGTTAGGATTAATGTCCCTTATAGCACTACTATGGGCAGTAGAAAAATTTATTAGAAGAGTGATTTGAAGAGACAGTCATGTCATTGAAAGTGTAAAGCACATGTGTGTAGTATTACTTTGCTTTTCTTTGTTATAAACATTACAAAGCTCTGGATTAATGTTAGGTTTTGGTCATCAAGATAGAATACATATGCTTGAGAGATACATTATACATAGTAATGCACCTTAAGGGATCCAAGCCTAAAAGTCTTCTTTTTCTTATTCTCAGAATGCCCACTGACATCTCTGTGTTGGTTTGCCACTTGGAAAATGACATAAAAATATGCATATAATAAACTAGTATTGGAGAAATCAGAAAATTCACCTGGATGGGAAAAAAAAAAAAGCACAAAGATAAATGCATCCATGCTCATTCATAGCTGGCAATTTTCTTTCTTCATTGAGAAAATGGAAGAATTCTGAAAAGAACTCCCCAAGTTTCCCGTCATCTTCCAATAGAGGCTGCTCCACTTCCTCTGCCTTTCTATGAGCCCACTATCATCAGTAAACTCCTTATGTTCCCTCCTAAAGCCAACCCCTCCACCACAGACTGGATCACATCTCTCAGAACATTCAAAAATATTCTTCAGAAAATTTTCCCTCTTGTTCCTGGTATCAGTTTTTTGCTTTCCATTCAATAATTCCTACCAGGAAACAAACCTATTGCTGCTGCTGCTTCTAAGTTGCTTCAGTTGTGTCCGATTCTGTGCAACCCCATGGACTGCAGCCCACCAGGCTCCCCTGTCCATGGGGTTTTCCAGGCAAGAGTACTGGAGTGGGGTGCCATTGCTTTCTCCAAACCTATTGCTAGTTCTATGTTAAAAAAAACGTTTTCTCTTGACTCTACTTTTCCAACCAGTTGCTGTCTCATTTCTTTGCTCATCTTTGTAGCGAGACTTCTTCAAAGAGTTTCCATTCCCACCAGAACTCTCTACCAGAGCTACTCTCATCAGGGTTGCTGACGAGCTCCACATTGCATTTCAGTGTCAAATAACAAATAAATTGGCCACTTTCCAGTCCTCGTCTACACACAGTTCAACATTCTCCTCCTTAATATATATCTTGGCTGAGCTTCCAGAACACCAAACTCTTGGTTTTTCTTGTCCCTCATTGATTGCTTCTTAGTTTTCTTTGCTGATTCTTTCTTCTCTTCTTTGTGTCTTCTCAGTCTTGGTTCTTGCCTCTTCTTTCTTTCCTTCCTTTTTCTTCTTCCCTTCCCCTTTTCATCTGTTACCTCTCTTCTCTTCCTCTTTTTGTGATTTTAAAGTCATCAGTATAACTGCCACTTCCAAATTTCTGTCTCTAGGCCAACTCTTTCTCCTAAACTCCGATTCATATATTCAACTATCTACAGCTCTCTTCAGCATATCTAAAATAGAATTCAGGATATTCCAACTCAAGTCTGCTTCATCTCAGCTGATTGTCAATCCATCCTGCCAGGTGTTCAGGTTGATTCTTGGTTTCTTTCTTGCTCTTGCAATCCCACCACATAGCCAATTCTACTGGCAATATCTTCAGAATATTTTCAGAATCTCACAACTTATCACCCTAATATTAATAACACCATCATCTCTCACATGGATTAGTGGGGTCAAAGTGTTGACTAAAAAAGATGTACAGCTTGTGAGTTGCAAGTTAAGTTTTAGTTGGGGCAAAATGAGGACTGCAGCCTGGGAAGCAGCATCTCAGATAGCTCTGAGAGACTGCTCCAAAGCGGCAGTGGGTGAAGGTCAATATATAAGGTTTTGGTGAAGAGGGAGTTCAATACCATGAAGCCCTCATTTTACAAAAGATTTTTTTGTTGTTGTTGTTAGTCACGAGAATCTGGTGTAATCATGAAGCGATTTAGTACTTCTGTAGATACGAGGAGATGGAAGGATTGAGATAATAAAGTCTGTTCCTAAAAACATCCAACTATCCAAAGACCTTTCCCACTAGGGATCCAATCAGTCAATCCTAGAGGAAATCAGTCCTGAATATTCATTGGAAGGACTGATGCTGAGGCTGAAACTCCAATACTTTGGCCACCTGATACGAAGAACTAACTACTGGAACAGCCTCTGATGTGGGAAAGATTGAAGGTGGGAGGAGAAGGGGATGACAGAGGATGAGATGGTTGGGTGGCATCACTGACTCAATGGACATGAGTTTAAGCAAGCTCCGCGAGTTGGTGATGGACAGGGAGGCCTGGTGTGCTGCCATCCGTGGGGTTGCAAAGAGTCAGACACGGCTGAGCGACTGAACTGTCCCACTAGATTCCCTGGGGCAGAGCGCCTTGAGGAGATGGAAGGATTGAGATAATAAAGTCTGTTCCTAAAAACATCCAACTATCCAAAGACCTTTCCCACTAGGGATCCAATCAGTCAATCCTAGAGGAAATCAGTCCTGAATATTCATTGGAAGGACTGATGCTGAGGCTGAAACTCCAATACTTTGGCCACCTGATACGAAGAACTAACTCACTGGAACAGCCTCTGATGTGGGAAAGATTGAAGGTGGGAGGAGAAGGGGATGACAGAGGATGAGATGGTTGGGTGGCATCACTGACTCAATGGACATGAGTTTAAGCAAGCTCCGCGAGTTGGTGATGGACAGGGAGGCCTGGTGTGCTGCCATCCGTGGGGTTGCAAAGAGTCAGACACGGCTGAGCGACTGAACTGTCCCACTAGATTCCCTGGGGCAGAGCGCCTCACTCCACCCTGAAATCCCTCAGGGACTGTTGAAGCTCAACAGCCATAGCAGCCCTGGGTTCATTCTTCATAGAGGCAGATGGCAAATGCCTTGTTGTTCAGTCATTAGCAATGCTCTTGGTAAGTGCCAATTTGTAGTTGGAAAAGGTATATTTTCATTCTTTTTTCCTTATGTGTCATCAAATCAGCAACTAAGATTATCCTTTTAATAAGTCTGAACTTGACATTTCTCTGCCTACAGTTTTCTATTTGCTCCATTCTCATTCACAGTAGAAGCTAGTTGTTGTTTAGTAGCTCAGTCACGTCCTACTCTTTGTGACCCTATGCACTGTAGCCTGCCAGGGTCCTCTGTCCATGGAATTTCCCAGGAAAGAATACTGGAGAGGGTTGCCGTTGCCTTCTCCAACAGTAGACGCTAAATCCTTTATAACTGTCCACAAGGTCGTACACAATCAGCCCATCCTCCTCCTTAACTCACTAATTTTATCTTCTACTCCTTTTCCCCTTGTTCACTCTGTTCCTGCCAGGCTGGGCTTCTTAATCTTTCAGGAACATGCCAGGCACACTTCCTTCTTAGAGCTTTTGCAATAGCCCTTTCCTCTCTTTGGAACACTCTTCTACCATACGGCTGACCCTTTCACCTCCTTTCATTCTTGGCTCAAATGTTACCATTTCATTGGAACCTCCTGGGTCATCCTATTTAATACTATGAAGTGTCCCTCCTCCACCTTCCCCATTCCTTTCATCTCTTTTTTTCATTTTTTTAAAATGCCCTCTTATTTGTTTACTTATTATGTTGTCATTTTTCTTCTTGATAGAATATAAGTTCCATGAGGATAGGAATCTTTGTTTTGTTCACTCATGTGTCTTATGTACCTAGGTCTGTGGCGGGCATAGGTGGGCACTCAATATTCGCTGAATGAATGAATTAGACATCAATAAGATGGCATATCACAGCAATTTGATTTTTGGAAACATTGCAATATCTTTCATTTATCTCTTAGAAAGGGGTTAATCTGAATAGGGACGTTTTGATTATACCAGATAAATGACATCTGTTCATAAAAACATTGAGAATCTAATGTAGTCATCCAGCAGATTTTTTTTTTTTACCAAATGATAACATCTCTTTTGCTATTAGTTTTTTCTCATTATTTTTCTTTCAGACATTATAGTGTTAGAAAGTAATATTCTGTTCAAATACCATCGTCTCAGCTGTCAGAGATAATATCTCATAAGAAATTATTTTTGAAAGGAGACAAAATTAGTTTATATATTGATACTAGTGGATCTTTAGATACTCAGAAAACTAGGACATGTCTCCTCACTTATAAAAAGATCAAAGATGAACTTTAAAAGAACTTTTACTGAGCTAAGAAGTTAAAATCAGCTGTTAACTCTTTTTATATAGACACTCATTACTGAATGGGGATATGTGAGCTTTTCTTTCAAAAACTTTGAAAATGATAAATCTTCCCTCTAGAAACCCCTTTGAGCTGTGTACACAGGGACATAAACATGCAATTTAAATTTTACTTTAAAGCTATAATAATGGTGTACTGAAAATATCC